>JAJHSJ010000014.1:6312651-6641188 GCA_021015155.1 Magnolia officinalis
GGGATAGAGAAAAACATGTGCAGAATGTCAATGAATCCAGCTTATTCTAGCATACATTCAATGATTAATTACTCTAAGCAAAATTCACAATTCATGAAGGATAATACATCTAAGGATTTCTCATTATTTAGCATGCAATCCTAATTTTATTACACAATCATTATTTGTAACCTAGGTTCGATATTTGGCAACCTAAAGATAATGGTTCACACTTAGAGTAGTCTCTGATTTGTGGTGCACGCTTCTAAGGTTTCAGGTCTGTGAATTTGTGTATCGAAGTCATGCGCTGATGGAATTAGCTTGTAAGGGCGCATGCAAACGGCCTACAATTTTGAAATTTGAAGAGGGCTAGAGAATTACCTCTCTATTGTCGGTGGGGCGGAGTTGCGGGCTCGATGGGTGGAGTGCAGGGGCCCCGGGCGGCCAGCAAGGAAAACCCCCAAATAGCTCCCCAAGGAGGACCTTATTCCACTTCTCCCCACTCCTTCTCTTCCTTTGTAGCTAAAAATTCGTATGAGAGTGAGGGAGGTGATTTTGGGCTTTAATAGTCAGATTCTGTATCTAAATGACCTTGGGGGTCCTTTTTCTAACATGCATGCCCCTAGTGGGCTAAATTCTGGTCCATATGGCTATTTTGGGGGCCCACTGGCCCATCCATGCCATGGGGCAGGTGCTCCATCATAGGATGGGTGTTCGGTCAAAATTTGATGGGAATCGGATGCCTCAATCACCGCGGGAACCCTTCTTGTAATCGACGGCTATCGTCACTCGATGGGGGCCGTAGTTATGCGGATATGAGAAGGTAAATATCATTGACTTAAGACTCGAGTTTGGTCGCAATCGGACGGTCGGAAAACCGCAACTTAGCAATTTAGTGGCAGGGCCAACTTCACTCAAGTTTCAGATTCAGGTATAGAAGAGTCGCACTTTTAAGCACTTCCTTCCTGATCCAAGTTGTGTAGTTCGGGGCACCATTTAGGTTCACCATCAGCGATGAACCTCAAGTCCAGTGAGGCCTACGATTTCTATAGTTTCGGACTTAGTGGAATTTCGACGGACGACCTATGCTCGTTTTAGTCTGTCGGAGTGAGTTTTGGGAGAGCCGGCCCCGTGGCCCATTTTCGATTCAGGTCATATTTAGGTTTAACTACGTCTATGATCTCATCTTTTCGTAACTTGGTGACAACGACGCTTGACGTCATTCATTCCTAGCCCTTTAGAGTCTCGCACATGTGTTACATGTGGCTACTTAGCGCAGTCATGTGACAGTTTTGCTAGTGGACACCCTAGGACACTGACATTTGGCCCCGGTGTTACATATGGTGGCCCACCAAATTGAAGGTCCAGATCATCATGCATAAGCTCCATGCATAAAATAGATACATTTTGGTGTGCACCTTTGGAACCTCATACGCCGCTCGTCGCAATAAGCATTCTGGCCACATAGGCTCATGTCCCTGAAAAGTTTTTCATGGTGGGCGTTCAATCTTCACTATTTCCAGTGGTGTGGCTTACTTAAGTTTTGGATCTGCATCCTGTTTAGGCTCTTGTCCAAGGATGAGCTAGCAAAACGGATGGAATGAGTAGGAAGCCGATTGCGTACTACTCTGTGGGACCCACCGTCTGTTTTACCATCTCATGCAAGGGCGTGATCCTAAAATTGAAACGCATCCAATGCTCAAGTGGACCACACTACATGGAATAAGTGTAAATTGAACACCTACCGTTGAAAACATCTTAGGGCTACAAAAAGTTTCATATCAAGCTGATATTTGTCTTTCCCTTCATCAGGCAGAATGACAGATCCATATCAGAATGGACTGTAGGAAGGTTTCAGCAGTGGACGTTTCCTGCTGTGTGGCCCACTTGAGATTTGGATATGCTTATATCTAAAATGAACTAGCAAAACAAACGGACGTGGGTGGATAAGACACATATATACATCTACAATGGGGCCAACAGAATTTACTCAATACGCGGTTCATCTGTTTTTTCAATCATTTTAGGGGGTTGAATCCAAAATTGAAGCATATCCAAAGCTCAAGTGGACCACACCACAGGAAACAATGAGAATAATGATTTCCGCTATTGAAACCTTTGTAGGGCCCACAGTGATGTTTATTTATCATCCAACCTGTTTATAAGATCGCATATACATAATGAAGGGAAAACACAAATATCAGATTGATCCAAAACTTATGTGGCCCTCAAGAAATTTTCAACTGTAGAGGTCAATTCACACCGTTTCCTGTCGTGTGATCCACTTGAGTTTTGGATATGCCTCATTTTTGGATTCAAGTGCTAAAATTATCTGCTAAAATGAGTTTTGGATATGCCTCATTTTTGGATTCAAGTGCTAAAATTATCTGCTAAAATGGATGGACTGAGCGGGCCCACAGAGTTTACTCATTACCCTTAGCGGGCTGAGTTACTCAGTACGCAATCCGCTTCCACGACGGACCCACGAAATCATACATGGAAACTCAGTGTATAAACTCTCTCTTCCGTCCAATCAGAGCACATTTCCATCATGTAGACGGTCAATCACTTGATGGGCCATCCATTGGATGAAATGACATAAACCGCTGAGTGGATAAGCATCATCCTATCAATCTTGTACCAGACTCCACACTGAATGATCCTAACCATCCAATTGGTAAGATCTCCCGTTCATCTTGCCCCATAACTTTTGCAGATCATTAGAACTATCGGATGCGATTCATCAACCATCACCATAGACAATAATGCTACTGTACACCAAACTCCAGTGTATATATGGCTCTAGAGTGGGGGCATAAGAGAAGACCTTACAGGTTTAGTGGTCCATTTGTAAGGGATATTTATATGTAGGCTGGTCCCAAAATTCTTTCTGGTGGGGCCCAAAGGGTACCTTTTTCCTACCTTTATTAAGACTAGTCTTTTGAGGATGGCAGACTATTAGATGTTGAGATCACACAGGTGGGCTATCTGTTTTTTGTCGTTGAAGAGTCAGCCAGTTTCATAGAAAGAGATGGTCATGAATAGAGGTCTTATTGTTACCATTCAATGATGGAATATTCAAATGATTTGAAAGGTTGTTTTGAACGGCGAAATGCAGCCGGATTTGACTTGGGTTTCTCTTTTTCTCTCTCTCAACGTATTACATTTATAAATATCTAATCTGTAGAGAGGTGGGCCACACCATGTTAATCACGTGAACGGATTGGCTACTGGCCCTGCCACCAGCCCGGACGCTGATGGTCGGTATCTGGGCCCCACCATGATGTATGTGTTTCATCCATGCCGTTTATCCATTTTTAAAGATCATTTTAGGGCTTGACCCCAAAAATGAGAGGGCTATATATCTGAGGTGGACCACACCACAGGAAAACAATAGAGATTGGATATCCACCATTAAAATCCTCCTAAGGCCCACTGTACTGTTTATTTGACATCCAATCTGTTGATTAGGTTATACAGACCCAGATGAAGGGAAAAATAAAATATCAGTTTGATCCAAAACTTTTATGGCCCCCAAAAAGTTTTTAATGGTCGACCTTCAGTCAACACTTTTTCCTGGCAGTCCACTTAAGATTGGGATATACCTCATTTGTGGTCTCATTCCATAAAATGATCTATAAAAATAGATGGACGGCATGGATGAAACTCTTACATCATGGTGGGGCCCACAGAGCACCGACCACCAGCCATTGGCCCGGTGGCAGGGGAGTAGCCAATCCGTTTCCGATAATCACCTGGTATGAAGATCAGGCTGATCCACTCATTGGTGGGCCACCATGAAGTACTTGTTAAATCCACTCCGTCCATCATGTGAGAAACCATTTGATCACCGTACACAAAAAATATCATACCTAGAACAACTCCAGTGGCCAATGATAGTGTAAAAATGTACAATTGTGGCTAAAACTGCTAAGTTCACTCGTGTGGACTACATGGGATGTACATATGGCTGATTTTTAGTTTAATGGTCTAGCATCTTGGACTCTACGTGATGGACGAAGTGGATTTCATATAGTCGGGATGATGGGCCCACCGAGCATGGGTGTTTTACCCCCCTGCGTAAAACATTGTTGGGGAGGATTCCGCTTCCTCCTCGTTTTGACCGGACGGAATCCTCCATGCAACCGCCCACTGCGCAAAACAACCGAGTCTGTGGGGCTATAATGTTGTGAATGTGAAATCCACTCCGGGCATCGGATTATATCTTCAATGTTAGGTATGAATTAAAAAAATCAATTAGATCCATAACTCAGATGGGACACAACACATGGAATAGTGGGAATGGCATGCTGACCATAGGTTTGTATACAGGGACCACCATGCAGTGCATCTTTTATCAAACCTTTTAATCAGGTCGAAATCATTAGGACGAAGAGAATACTAAAATAGCTTAGGTGAGCCATACTATATGAATTCATCTGTTTTTATAGTAATTTTTTTATTGTTCCTGTTAGTGTGCCCACATTAGTACTCAACGGGTTATATTTCGTATGCACGATTTAGTTTATCTTACAAAATTTATATTTTCTTATTATAGATTAGCTCATTTTACATGAGTAATAATAATCCAGTAACAGTAATATTTAAGTATAATTCAAGTCTACTATATTTTTTTATTCACACTTGTGTAGATTTTCTCTAAATTAATATTGTTTTACTTAAAAACCTGTAGGATAAAATGATAAATGATGGACATTAATATATTTAGTACAAGAATTAGAGCCGGGCATCGAGTCGAGTCGGACCAAGTTAGGGATGACTTGACTCGATCTGGTTTTGAAATAGGCCTGACCCAAACTCAATCCAACTCAATACCGAGTCCAGCATGCTTGACTCGATTTGAGTCCAGTCTGGCCTCGACTGATTCGGACCGAGTCCAATCCGGTCAGAAGTACCGAGTTGAGTTGAGTTAGCACCGAGTCGGATTGAGAGATGAGGGAGGGAGAGACCGAGACAGTGGAGAGGAGAGAGAGGAGGGGAGGAGAGTGATGGTGGTGGGTGGTTGTTGAGCTTGGAGGAGGAGGAGGGTGATGGTAGTGGGTGGTTGGAAGATGAGAGAGGGAGAGAGAGAGAGAGAGACCGGGCTTGGAAGATGAGGAGGATGAGGGAGGGAGAGAGATTTTGGGATCGAGTCGGGGTAGGCTGTGTCAAGTAGGGTTAGAGAGTCGAATTTCGGATCGAGTCAGGTCTAACTGGATCGAGTCTCAGGTCAACTTACTAGGTAACTCGAACTCAACTCGATTTGAATTCGGACTAGGCGAATCCTACTCGGTTCGGACCGACTCACCCATTTGGTTCGGGTTGAGTCGGATCTGAACGAGTTGGACGAGTTGAGTTAGTCGAATCAAGTTGTATGGTGTGCACCTCTAATGAGAATAGTCCCTTCATCCTACTGAGATGCCTATAAAAATCTTAGGCAGGCCACACCATGTGATAACAATGTAAAATCACCTCTAAAGCCGTTAAGCTCATAAGATGTGGCCCACTTTAGTTTTAGATCATGTTGACTTTTGGCATGTCCCTTCATCCTAGTGAGATGAACATGATGAATGTGCTGCATATAATATAGAAAACATGTTGGCTCCACACAAACCTAAGGCTAGCGTCTCCTCCCACTGTTCCTTGCAGTGTGGCCCATGTTAGCTGTGAATTGAGCTCGATTTTTGACCCACCACATGATGACTAGGTTTACAGCTGATGGACGGAGTGGATGACACATAGACAACACAGTTGGCCTCATGGAGTTTGGGTGTCGTACACAGCTTGTAAGGAGAGGCTGTAAAAGGTTTCCTAATCACATCGGGATTCGGTGGATGTGCAAGGCTAACCAATCAAAGGTTACAATGATGTAACCAATCTGATTTTGGAGCTCTATACTATATACATTGGGGCCCACGATTTGAACGGGCCAGATTGACGTATCTGAGACAAGCCTTTTAAGTCCTGACTAGTCTGATGTGACTCGTCTGAGTCAACTCAGACTCATTCGTATACGGCCCAGTTCGTTACCACGATACTTGAGTGAGTCGCCGAAAAGCGGATTGGCTGGTGTACCACTAGAGCTGTACACGAGCAGACTAAGGCTCAAGTACTCGCTCCACTCGACTCAGAATACTTGACTCATACTCGACTCGTATGATTTTGAGCCAAGTACAAGCGGGTTTATAAGACTTGTTTAGAAAATAAGTAGAGTACGAGTTGAGAAGTACTTGACTCTGTACTCGACTCGTGTACCCGGTATAAATAACTCGCTTTAAAAAAAAACCTACTCGTATGGGTTGTTTTTAAACAACGCCCGTTCAAAAACGAAAACCTCCTTCCCTCTCTCTCTCTCTTCTCTCTCTCTCTCTCTCTCCCAGCGACCGGCCGACCGTCCCTCTTCTTCCCTCTCTCTCTCTCTCACTCCTCCCCTGTCCCCTGTCCGGCCGTTCCTCTTCTTCCCTCTCTCTCTCTCTCTCTCTCTCTCTCTCTCTCTCTCTCTCTCTCTCTCGTCAATGTCGCCTGTCCGGTGCCCTGCACCGCTGCACGCAAAGGGTGGAGATACTCGTCCGTCATCCCTGCCCTACTCGTCCGTCGTCCCTACCCTACACGCTCGTCCGGTGCCGCAAAGGGTCCCTGCCAGCCACTCGTCCGTCGTCCCTGCCCTGCACGCTTGTCCCAGCCCTACTCGTCCGCAAAGAGTATGAGTCCCTAATCCCTATCCATACTTTTTTTTTCTTTTTATTATTGTATGCCTAATGTGATTCAAATCTGCCCAATTTTTTGCCATGAGAAGGGTCCACAATCTGTACACATTTTGGACAGCAAGGATGGCCTTAAATCTACTCATCCCTACCCTGCTCGTACTCGAACTCGCCTCGAAAACTCGGACTTGACTCGACTCGTTATCTACTCGTACTCAGCTCGTACTCGGGCGAGTAGAGTACGAGCAGGGAGTCCATACTCGTTGGCCGAGTAGAGTCGAGTACGAGCACGACTCGGGCATTAAGAGCCGAGTACGAGTAGTGCGATACTTGGCTCGACTCGACTCGTGTACAGCTCTATGTACCACACACCAGCAACCTAGCTGATGTGCTGACGTCACCAAGGTCTGTGGGTTCCATCATGAGGTATGAGTTATATCCAAACCATCCGTCCAGTTGGTGAGCTCTTTGTAAAGCTTTAGTCGAAAATTAAAACATATCCAAAAATCAAGTGGACCACATTGCAAAAACCAGTGGGAGATTGAACTTCTACCATTGAAAGCCTTTTGATGGTCACAGAAGTTTTGGATCAATATGATATTTATTTTTCCTCTTCATCCAGATCTTTGTGATCTTATGAACGGATTGGATGGAAAATAAACGTTACGGTAGGCTGTCCGAATGTTTTAACGGTGAGAATCATTCTACACACTGCTATATGTGGTGTGGTCCACTTGAGCTTTGGATATAATTCTTCTTTGGGATAAAGGTCTAAAATGATCTCGCCAAATGGATGAACAGTGTAGATATGATAAATACATCATTGTGGGGCCCATGTAACTTTGATCTCCTTTGAACCGTTCATACAAATCGGAGACATCAGCTAGGTTGCTGGGTGTGGTACACCAGCCAATCCGCTTCCGAGTCGCCGATTCTTTTTAACCATGATCTATACGCCACGTGTACAACTGATAGATAGGGATGGTGACCCAACCATGGTAAAAAACTCGATGACTCACATTGACTCGTTCAGCTCTGAGGCGAGTCCGAACTCGCCTGAGTCAGGGGTGACTCGTGGGTTGAATAGGATCGGGTATTACCCGAGTCCAAGCGGACTCGGGTGAGTTGTATCGGACTCATGACTCATCTGGGTCTTAAAATCATGCCGGATACAAACCGTCCATCTAGTGGATCTTATCTGTAGATGGCCCATGGCTAAAGAATCGATATCACAGCAAACTGATGAATCTGTACGGTGTACACACGTGGGGAAAATGAAAATGGTTGACTGTCAACATCAAACCAGTAAACAAAATGGTCAGTATTGTACTTTCCGTGCAATTTTCTACGGTGTGGGCCATTCACGCGTACCGAATGCAATATATGGACGGTCTGGATACACCACCCCCAACTGCCAAATCTCAAGCGTTGATATATCTCTCTCGCGGCGGGTGGGCTGGTAGGTTGAACTACTGGTGTGGAATGGGCGGGAGTCAAGATTCATGAACCGGACAAAGTTCGAAAGGATGATGTCAGTGCAACATGCATGTATAAACTTTTCAAGTGGACCCACTATATTTTGACACTTGGATTGCTGAATCTCAGTCTCTGCCATTAGCTAGATCCAGTCTAGTCTTTAACGGCCATCTTAAAAAAAAATAAAAATTCAGGCAGAATGGATGGTCTCATTCAACTATCAATGGCTTATAAAAACACAGTCCAATTCTATTATAATAAACAAAGGGGTCCTGCTATCAATATGGAGCATCAGTTGCTGTTTGGGAGCGTGGATTTGGAACCCTTGGATTTGAAATTCTCAGTCATTTGACACCATGGATTTAGGGGGTTTGAGGAGATTTCAAATCTCATGGTATGTTTGGCAACATAAAGGGGAGCTGGGGAGGTTTCATATCAAGGAGTTTCCAAATTCCTTTATCAAGTAAAGGATATGTTTGAAATTCAAGGTAAAAGCGTACATTCTGGGTATGAGAAGCTACTTTATCCGATCAACCCTGCTATACTGGGTTGCTCATGCCGGATTTGATTCTATCATATTGGTGGTTGAAATTTTATTTAATCTTCTTTTTTATTATAAATGGTAAGTTTTAATTGGATCATAACTTTTGATCAGTTGACTTGTAGGAGTCAAGCCCAACATGAAAATGCCTTAGAAAAATTAGAAGAATAACATGGTTAAGCCAAATTGGACACTTACCGTGTTTTTTTGGCCGAAAGCCATGAAGTCTAGTATGAATGGTGACCAATAGTAAGTTTAATATTTATAGTAAGTTATGTTTTTTTGAGAATTTGAGTCTAAATATCCATCTTAGGTTCGAGCTTACTATTTAAATGATTGTAATTCCATCTTTTTTTAAAAAATCAACAATCAATTTATTTTTGAATTTATTAAAAATTATTTGTGAGGAATCTAGAGAGTTCAGTGGATTCAGGGTAGTTATCTCTGAGGAAAATGGTGATCAACCTCATCACATCATTCCCAGCATCGCTTTTGTGGTTGACATGTAGTCAAAGATTTCAAGTAAGATCTTCAATGATGGGGAAGAAAGGAGTTAGACACACATCTCCGCCTCCACTCTTGTGCAGTTTTTTTTTACTTTACAAGGTTTAAATATTTTTAAGAATTTACAAAGTTCTAGAGTATTGTTGCACCCGAGGTTGGTACTATGGAGACGATATGCTCAATGTTAGCCTGACCCTTGTGGTGAGTAAAAAAATGTAGAATTGAGAACCATGACTATAATTGTAGTGACAAGGTGCTCGATGTTGATCTTAGCCATGGTCTGAAAATAACAAAATAAAGAAATGTATGGAAGAAAAATGCAGCATGGTTAGTTAAGATGTGAGAGGGAGAGGAGAGACTAGACACTCTTTAGCAAAAGAGCTAATCGGATACATTCCTGATTCTGACTCTACTCACATAACCGGGTTAGATGTGAATTTCTTCTCTCATTTTTTTTTTCTTTCACCCTCTGAAATTCCAAGGCCCCTCAAGGCAACCCCAACGCACTTCTTTTGTGAGGGTGATTTACTTATACAGGCAAAGCCAGCATAAGTTAGATTCATGTCAGCTTAAAACTTCTACATTTACGTGGCGTGGCCCACATGAGTCTTGAAATGCCTAAAACCTCTAAATCACACCCACACCCACATGGATGATGTGCATGCACTTATAAGGTATATTTAGAAATTGCATGCATGGAATACAAATAATTCAAGTTTAAACTGTCCAAAATGCAATCCTGCCACTTTCAATATAGAAAGGGCAAGGATGAATTCCATATTCCTCCAATGTGAAGGTACAAGTTGCTAATGCACACACCACCACACCTGCTAGCTGGCATGGATGGCCGGTGTTATATCCGAACCATCCATAAGGTGGTTCTGACCGTGTATATGTTCTCCTCAAGTGAGCCATGATGTCAGAAATGGTTGGACGGTTAAGAAAAGTTCGGCTAAATATTTTCTTTTTCAGTCGTAAATTTGTTTTGTTAACTTTGGTCCAGCTGATGATTGGACCAACCTGATTCTTGGGCAAGAGCATCAAAATAGTGGTACATCTCTGATGAATGGATTAGATCTAGTATTAAATTGCAAGGTTGGCACGTGTGGAGACGTGGAATGGTAGCTGATTATATAATACGTGGGCCTTTAATTATTCCATCAATGGTGGGGATGTAGCTCAGATGGTAGAGCGCTCGCTTAGCATGCGAGAGGCACGGGGATCGATACCCCGCATCTCCATTTTTTTTCCTTTTTTAAGGCCCCCACATTCCCTTTTTGGGCCCAGCCAGTGGGCCCATATTCACTTTAAATCTCCACACTTATTAGGATGGACAGATCATATAACCTGTTCAAGCACGGCCAAGTCATGGACATTGATTAGGTTGGGCGGATCATATCAACCGTCCAACTATGGCCCAATCATGGTTATGGTTATGTAGGTTAGCTCCATACATTAATCATGAAATGGTGGTCGTGGGAGATGCAACACTGATGTGCGCCATTTATCATTTGATTGTTGACATCTCTGCTCATTGTCCATGGTCGGCCCATAAATAGATTTTAGCCATTAATTTTTTTCTACAACAGCTTGTGCATTTCTGAAATTTTACGGGCCCACACCTATTCAGAAAGTGACTACTAGCCCACCTGAGATGTTCAGACATGTTCTGACAGACTAATGGACGTCATCACTACTGGATGAATATTGGTCCGTTGCTAAATCCCGTCATTTTTAAACCGCCTCTATTTCCGGAATCAAGCCTTTTTGAGACGTACCATATCCGTCGTAAAAACCGTCGTAAATTCACAATTTTGGCATACTGCATAACGTGGTAGGGAGATTTTATCTCATGAGACTCCTGTGCCAACTATCACATATGTATTTTCTTCACACGTGTCATAGGAGATTTATCTCGTACGGCGTGTATCTATTTCTCATATTACAGCCATAAAGTGCTTCTCTCTGCATGCTATTGAGGCTACCTGTCTATAGAAGCCTCAAAGAAAGTGGGTTCTCTCTATTCAAAACTGTCTTTCTAAAGGTGGTTATGACGACCAACGACTATGTTTCTCGATGAAGCAAGGCCTATTGAATCTAGTAGAAAATTGCTTTTCGAAGACTCCTTGGAGGTTAGTGTGTTGGTTTCAGTTCCATTATAGGTGGAGCTATTAATAATGTGTATGAATAAAGCCCCCTTGTTATCTGCAAGTCTGGTAAGATTTAAAGTTTATCTGGAGCCTCATGTATCCACACTATTACTGTCTCTTCGGGGGTTAGAGTGGAGCAAAGTCACACTCCATGGATGGTCAATCCAAGGAATGATCGGAGGGGCATGCGTCGGATTAAGGTCTTAGGGCATGTTAGAAGGTTGACCGGTGTCACGTTTGGTACTGTAATGGAGATTATATTGCTAGTGTTTTTTGTTTTTGTTTTTGGTTTGTTAAAGAGAGGACTTCGAAGGCTAGTCTACTTTAACAAGGTAGGTCATCGATGAAGTCAAAAGGGAATACATAATTAGTCAACATTGGAGATTCAACAATTTCAAGTGCAAGAAACACATCGAAGGTTGCAGGAGAGGATCAAGGGTTATTAATTCTATTAATCAATGAAGATAATTAATTGGAATGTTCCTGGTTAGGGGAGTGGTCATAAGAGATTTCAGATCAAGCGAATTAGGAAGCATTTTAATGCTAAGATAATAGCCCTTTAAGAAACTAAATTTCTGAACAAGTTGGGGTTGATTAATGCTCAAGGTGTACTATTCAACCAGCCAACACTTTCGTTGCTAGTAGTTTCACATGGAGTTTTTATGAAAACCTAAAATTTTTAGGGTAATATATATTATATTATGAGAGAGACAGAGTGAGTATTGCTTCTTCGTTTTTGCCCTTGAGCATAGTGAATTGATGTGAATCCATGGATGTACTTTAAAGGAACCATGTAAATTTTTGGGTCGTGGTTTGCATATTTTTTATGCTTTCTTTTGATTTCGACATTGCGGTCTGTGTGGTTAAGAATAAATCTTTCTCCCAACACAATCTTGTATATGTAAGATGTGTGAAATCCAATTCGTCCATCTGTTGTGCTTGTGCAAGTAGGTCATATAACCAAACATCATCTTAAGCCAACCTCATTGAACACCGGGGATGGCACACCAACTGTTTCCATTAATGGTGGAGATGTAGATCAATGTTAGAGCACTCACTTATAAATTATGCATGCACTAATAAATTATCTAGAAATTACATGGAATAGTACAAATAACTGAAATTAAATCTGTCCAAAGTGTCTAACTTAATTTGTCTCATCAATCAAGGTTGATTAACTGCCTATCTGATTCGTGAAAATCTATTGGACGGTTAGAAATGAAAATATTCAGTAGTCCTACTTAAGGTACAAGTGTCCATGAGTCAGAGGTTAGGATAATCCGAACAATTTGATGTTGAAACTGTTAACCCTTTTATATCTGAATATTGAGTCTGATCGCATGCAATCAACAGTACCACAGCTTGTGGTACCAGGAACCATCTTCCGCACCACAAGCCTCCTGTTTAAGAAATCAATACTGAATCCGGATCCTCTGCTTGCCACAAGCAGGAAAATCCTGCTTGTTGCAATCTAATTGGACCACATCATTGCACATTACATTTAATGCAGTAGTGCTGACAACATGAATGATGATGTGGACCAATCATGATGCAGGAAAGCAGGATTTTCCTGCTTCACCAGGTGGGCCTAGCCTATATGTTGATTCAAACAGTCTGGCTTTTCATTGATTCCAACAACATGGCCCACCTGATGAGTAGACCGACATGATTTTTGTGCCATGGTATCTAGCGACTAAGTACCTATAGCATTCTGAGTAAACTCTGTGGGGGCCCTCTGTGATGTATGCGTCTTATTCAGATCGTCCATCCATTTTACCATCTTGAGCCTAAACTTGAAGTATATCTAAAGTTCAAGTGGACCACCCCACAAGAAACAGTGTGAATTAAAGGCCTACCATTGAAAACTTCTTACCAAAGTTTTGGATCAAGCTGATATTTGTATTTTCTCTTCATCCATTTACGTATGACGTTATGAATATGTTGGATGACATATAAACATCAATGTGGGCCTTCGGAAGGTTTCAAAATGTGGTCCACTTGAACTTTGGATACACTTCAGTTTTGGGTTCGTGCCCTCAAATGATCTGGAAAAATGGACGGATGGAATGGATAAGACACATACATCCACGGTGGGTCCCACAGAGTTCAATCAATAGGGAACAATGGTGGATGAATGCTAAGTGTTTATATAATGAGTAGCCTTTTTCTCAACAACAGTGGGGATGTAGCTCAGATGGTAGAGCGCTCGCTTAGCATGCGAGAGGTACGGGGATCGATACCCCGCATCTCCATTTTTTTTCTTTTTTGAGGCCCACACATTCTCCCTTCATATTCACTTGGACCTCCCGCATCTCCCTTTTTGGGCCCATCCAGTGGGGCCATATTCACTTTAGACCTCCCACATACCCTTTTTGGGCCCATCCAGTGGGCCCATATTCATTTTAGACCTTCCACATTTATTAGGATGGACAGATCATATCAACTGTTCAAGCACGGCCCAGTCATGGACATTGATTAGGTTGGACGGATCATATCAACCGTCCAACTATGCCCCAGTCATGGTTATGATTATGTAGGTTAGCCATCCATACATTAATCATGAAATAGTAGTCGTGGGAGATGCAACACTGATGTGCACCATTTATCATTTGATTGTTGACACCTCTACTCAATGTCCATAGTGGGCCCATAAATAGATTTCAGCCATTGAATTTTTTCCATAACAGCTTGTACATTTCTGAAATTTTATGGGCCCCTCACCTATTCCGAAAGTGACTACCTGCCCACCTGAGATATTCAGACATGTTCCGACAGACCATAGCGGGCCCACCATAGGTGAGGTTGGCTATTTCGGTCCATACATGATCATGAGCTCGGCCAATGCATGTTGATGAAGGTTTGGTCTTTTGAAATGCCGGGTTGAGGTCATGTTCAAGGCCAAGTCTATGACAGACCTAAGCAAACAGGCCTGAGCATGGTCTGTAATGATCGTTCGCAGCCTGAGCTCAGTCGTCCACGTTTGTAAGATCCAGGCTATTTATTTGGCATGCCCCACCATGCATTGTTTATTACAAAAAATGCCCTCCTGGCGCCTTACTGAACGGGCTTTTCATCAGGTCCACTATTTCAGCCCGACCCAGTATGAAGTGGACCAGCCCCAAAGGCCCACAGGCCACGCGGTCCATCTGTCTAGATTACAACGTTCCTTCAGCGTGGCAAATGTAGTGGACCTCACTCATCCCATGTAATAAAGTCTGTGAGTTGGTTCTGCTGTGTCGATGTTCGTAGGTTCACATGCAGAGGTGGTCGATGATTGGAACCATCCATCATTGGGTCCTATTTGGAATAAGGTACGTACACACCCTATCGTTTTCCCCATGGTCCAACAATCACACTTAAGGGATGATCTGGACCATTGATTTACAGAGAAGAATGTCAAAAGGTGAATATTTTACGTTCATGCGTACATCTTGATGGTAGGGATCACCCACCCAGTGTAAGTTTCTTAGCGTCACTTATGGTTCTCGCCAGAGCATCGATGGCTGCTATCCTTGGATTATTGTGAAAAAATATACTTACAGGTCAAAACATAAAAGAAAAGGACCAAACAAAAAGCCAAAATAACTAAATCGAAACAAAAAGGCTACTATTGGATTCGAGATTTTCACCTTGATGATTGGCCTACAAAATTTTGAGAAAGAAACCAGTGGTTGAAAAACTCTTCAAACAGCAACCATAAGTTGAAATTTGTCAATAGGCATACCAAGAATGCTTAACATGGATTCCTCATATAGGAAGGAAAATCAAATACCAAGACGAACCAAACACCAAATCAAAAAAGGGAGAAAAAAAAGTTGAACAATGTAGAAGTAGGGTTTTCAATGGGCCGGGCTTGGCCATGCAAAGTTAAAATTTTGAGTAAGCCTGGCTTGAATAGTTCGAAATGGGCTGGAGCTAACCTAGGCCTGGCTAGTTAATACCCATATGCGGTAGAAGATATAATATGGATTTTCTAGGTAAAAAGTGCAATAAGTGATTTTGACTACTCTTTAGAAGAAAAATGAATATATATATATATATATATATATATATATATATATATATATAGATATATATATATTATTATATATATATATAATATATCAATCATGATTAAATGTGTAACGCCAAAGGAAGATCAAACGAAGATACTCTCGAAGTGTGAAGTACGATTTCTGCCAGTATTAGTTCCATAAAGTCAACACATGGCAGCCTTTTATTGGTCCACGTTGAGGCGCCAATAATGGGTGTTGTAAAAATGTTGTAACATCTATATTTTCCCTCATGGCTCATTTGGCAGATTGGATTTGAATATTTACGTATTTTATTGTGAGCGATCACTTCTATTTGTCAATCCTAACCATCTCATCTATAACTTAAGAAAAATATGTATAAAATAGATATGGTCAAATCATGAATGAATTATATTAGTAGATGTCTTATAGACATAATCGATAATTCACACCATCATAACCAATAAAGGAACATTTATTTTCTAACAATTCATTAGTTTCATATATTTTAACCTGCCTAAGTGAGGCAGCATTATTATGCCAGGACATCTATAAAAATTATGGCCTATTGAATAAAAATCTTGGATCATACATAACCTTATATACTTTGAAATGCTCACTGCTCTAGCCGAATCACAACCCTATATATTCTCATCTTTCTCTCTACTCTTAAGTATATACAACATTTGTTTTCTTTTTTAATATTTCCTTTATATATTGCAAGTGGGACCCTAGATCTATGATCTGAGCGGTCACTCTGGTGGGTCCCACCATGTACAGACTTAGGTTTAGGTTTGGTTCATAAATATCTTAGTCCGAGATTGAGCTCATTGGTTTAGCCCGTCATGAGTCTAGGCAGAGCTCATGCCTAAGTTCTACTTTGGAAGTCAGGCTTAGACCGACCTTGGCTTGGCTCTAGCTCAACCTATTCACATCCGTCCTCGCGAATGTTCATCATGTATATAACATTGATTTAAGGAAATATAAAAAACATGACTTACTTTTCATGACTTTTGGATTGCATGATTGTAACAGATTTAACTAAAATTTCTTGAGTTATCGAAGCATATAATGTACCTATAAATCTTCAAACTTTTTGTTGTGATTACAAATTTAAAATTGAATTTTTTTTCTTTAAGAAAGCAATAAACAACTGGCTCTAAAAAAATGCATCAAAGCTTATTTTCGTGTATATTAGAGGGGCTAACATTCAAATTAGAAATTGAATAGATTGTCATAAAAATACATAAAGTTTCGTATGATTATTTTTAATATTTTTTTAGTTTTTTTAAATTTTACATATGCATTTGGTTTAAAATTTGTTATTAAATTTTTTTCAAAAATAATAATAAAAAATTTGAATCATTATTTTATTATTTATAAATTTTAATTATTATTTTTAACTTCTATTTTCTATTTGTTCATAAGAATTTGAAATAATTAAGATATTGGAAGAAACTAATGAAATTATCATAAGTAAATTTAGAAACTCTAATTATGAAAGTTTTGGACAATATTTAATTTTGTACATACATTTAGGGGGATTGGTCACATTAGCAGTGATTTTGGAGGATGATAGAGTGAAAGTTAAAAAATTGTGAAGGTGCCGTTTAGGGCAAAAGGAGCACCACCATATATCTATTCAACATCTACGCACTTGTACACACTATTTGATTTTTTCGTATCCAACGGAAGATATAATGCTCTATTCAAAGATGTACACCGATATGCCATGCCCTATAATGACATTTATAACAGCTGTATTTGAGGGTATGTTATGCAAGCTCATTCCAAATCAGTGGTACTTTGGGATAGTGAATCTAACTGTCACCTTTAATATTGGTAGCTATGTTGATCCATATGTGATAATCGGCATGAATTATGTGTTTAGAAGTCGCTTTATGCTTTAGTGTTGTATACCGATGAGGGGTACATGTCAAGCAGACTCAATTGACTAACAGTTCATCAAGAAAGCGGGCTTCACCTACATCAACGCTTTGCATGCGAGAGGTATAGCGATGAATGCCTTGCATCCCCACTATTCTTTCTTTTTTCTTAGCAAGTGTGCTTGATTTTCAGGCGTATACTAGCATCCAATTAATAGTTAGAATCCCTTTAAATTACTTGAAATTTTCAATAAATGTTATAACACATACTTGCAAATTATAGTAAACCTGCTCTAAGCAACTTTGAAATTATTTTCTTCTCTGTCCTAAGGCCGCTTTGAATGTCCATATAATTTGTAATTTCAGTTATACTTATTCCACATTTATTAAGATCAATCATGAAATGCAACATCAATGTTTGCCATTCATCATTTGATTATTGACATCTCTATACATTAATGTAATTGGCCCATACATCGATTTTGGCCATTGAGTTCTTATTACATTTCTGAAATTTTTATGCACCTCACACTTGCTACAACAGTGGCTAACTTTCCATATGACCACTATCGGTGAGGATGTGCCCGTGTCGGCCCATACACGATCATGAACTTGAATTTCATGTTGGACCTCGACTACAAGCTCGGGCAATGCATGCTGATGAAGAGTAGGGCCGTCAGCATAGTCAGGTTAAGGCCTCTCAAAGACTGGCTTGCAAAATATAACCATTCTAAGCCCATGATGAGCCAAAGCAAAGAGGCCTGAGCACACAGCCTGTAATGATTATGGACAGTCCAAGCCCAGCCGTCCACATGTGTCAGATCCAAGCTATTCATTTGGCATGCCCCACCATGCATTATATATTACTAAAATGACTTTGAAACCTTAAAAGGGACCAGGTTGGTCTAGGCCTATGTACTATTAGAAGCATCCCACTCACTGCCGAGTAAATAAACAGGCTTTAATTTTTAGACCACCGTCTCAACTTAAGCCCAATCTGAAGTGGGCCAGACCCAAAAGCGGATGCACCACCTGGCCCAGCTCTGTGTCCTGTTTGGAAGAAGTTACACGAGGCGTAGATAGTGCTAACCCAGCAGCATGTAGGGGCAACTTGCATGAGATCCACCCCATCCATCATATTCGCTACCAGATATTCATCGAAAACTTAGGTTTACCTAGGTGAATTACCCTAACACTTTCGTACTTTGAATGGACCATGGTCCAATAATCACGCTTGAAGGATGATCTGGACCATTGATTTATGGAGACGAAGGTCAGATGGTGAATAGTTTCTTTCCGTTGCCCCTACACTCGTGTGTACATCTTGATGGTCGGGATCATCCGTCCAGTGTAAGTTTCTTACCATGGGGCCACCTATCGCTTCTCTCAAGACCCAAACGTTAATTTCTCTACAAGTCTTCATTTCTCTTCAAATCTGACCTCCATTGGTGCGATCCACTAGTTCCAGGCTCAACTACTAGTTCGCTTGTAGATCTCTCATCCAAGCTTCTAAAAGATTCTGCAATCATCGTAAGCCACCCCATATTTCTCTCATCTTTTCGAATCTCCTTCAATGGCATAACTGCAATTTCATGCCATTCCTTGATAGGGTTCAACACAGCTGGGATTCTATCCAAAATTTGCAATCTTGCACGTTTTGCGGCTCTATGCTGGCGGTTTCGTCAATGTAGTCCACATCTAAGGGCCATTCATAGAGTGGGGTCCATCAGCTGGCGGATGAGGCCTTCCTACGTCGGGTTTTCAGTGGTCAGAGAAGTCGTTTGTCCTGGCAGCACCTACTCATCCTCTCTTATACCCAAAACCCCAACCTGCAATCACCATCTCCAGCAACTCACTGCATCTCTGATCTGCCTTTATTGAATATCCGGCCACCGCATCTCCGATTTGCCTCTTATCATATCTGACGTTGCCTGTCATCACCGTAACCAACTTCCCACCATTGCTCATCCATCCCGCATCCAACAACCTTGATTGCAACCTCTATTGGAATCCCCTGCCCACATCCGACAACCTCAATCGAAAGCCCTTGTTTTTTCAATCCCACCATTGAGCTGTAGTCCCTTTCAACACCAGTGCCTTCTTCGGCACCGGCGCGTCCTAGCACCATCGGCCATCATCTGACGAACCCCAACGGTATCTTAAAAATATCCAATGGATTTTTATTGGGTATATATTTTGAGGTTTATGACTGGGTTTTGATTTGGGGTTTTATAATTTAATAATTGGTTTGGGGATTGGGTTTGGGTTTTAGGGACATTGGCTGCAGATTGGCTAGTGGACAAGAACGTGATGCTACATTCAATCAAGTTGGTAGGAATATCTGATACGTACACCATCTGTGCAATATCACATTATTTCTGTACTTTTGACTTTATTTTTTGCTTGTACCCATTGTAGCTTATTGTATGCTTGGATGAGCACTATTGCTGCCACAAATATATCAGATATTCTTGATCAAACACTTGTGAGACCCGGACAGTTATGATAAAAAAAATCTATATTTCTAAACCTAGCCTCATAGGTCGAATTGAGATTTTGAAGGTAGGTCTTGTATGTAATTATCATTTGCACTAATTTCTTATGGGTTCTTATGATGCTTAAGGTTAACATGACTACATATTATTTACACCTGGTCTTAGAAATCTCTACAGGTAGCTTCTCGTCTTTTTTATCCATTTTTGTGGCTTTCAAGTACCTTAAGATATAGTTCAATGTTTGATGTACACTTTCAATTAAGTTCGTCCAATCTGTTTGTGAAATTCCTTGCTAATAATAACATAAGAAATATTTTAATTGGATTAATGATCTATTCTTGCTTTAAACATATACATAGATAGCAATGAGTTTTGGCGAGATTCCTTCAACATTTGCTCATGAACTAGGAGCAATAGAACTAATAGTGTCTAGATTAATCCATTGATATGTCGAGATCTGGATGCAACTAGCAGTAATATAACTTGTAGTACTCTAATCATATTCAGATCTTCAACGTAGAATAACATGGGGCCTTAGTTCTTCCATGTGTTGTTGTAGGAGATGAAAACTTTGGCTTCTCTTAAATGTATTGTTGCAAGTAGCACTGAATTATATCCATTAGTTCTACTAAAGTTAGTATCATGTTGCTTCTACAAAGATTGTTGATATTTAGAATGAGATGATCTAAACGAATCTAGTAGTGTTTATGGGTATGCCATCAATACAAGGTTAACATATATTTTTTTTTGCCATAAAATATATGATCATGAGAAATATGGGTGCTTGAAATTTCTAATAGGTGCAAGTAATCAGCAAGAAATTTATTACACAATTTTTAACTAAAGAAATTTATCGACGGCTTCAGGCCGTCGCTATCCTCTTCGTAACAATAACAGGGATCCGAAACCATGCTGTTGAAATTGACGACGGTCTTAAACCGTCAGATATTTTCAAGTTAAACACACTAGGCGACGGCTTATAACCATCGTTTTCACGACTGAGGACTACGGTTTTATGACGCAGCGAAAAACGACGGCCCTTGTGACGGTTTTAAACCGTCGGTGATTGTGGTTTGAGACGGTTTTAAACCGTCATTTTGTTTCCTGTTTTGACATGGGGGGCGTGGATTAAACACATTCAGCCAGTTTATGAAAATGCTACCATCATGAAAAGAATTAGGGTGCCACATTTTATGTTCTAATTGGCTGGTTGTGAGGCAGGAATGCAATTCTTGCTAGCACTATATTCCTTGATCTTTTGTCTTTCATGACCCTAGGGGCTGTGAGGGTGCTCATGCCTGATTGGATTAATCCTTCAAGTGTCCTTGGTTACCTAGTTGTCTTATTTCGAAGTTTGTCTCGGCTCATACATAGTAGTTTTCATTATCTCAGGTATGTTCCTACATGGACACTATGACCATGGCTAGGTAGTCCGGACCATTGACATGGATGGACTGCGCTATCCTGACTATACATAGGGAGTGACCTACACGTAAGTACTATTGAGGGACAAACATCAATCAAATCCACTCCATACATCAACTGCACCACCACATTGCTAGCATTTTATGAAAACTCAATAGATGTCTAATCGGGTTGGGTTGACTCAAGGACTTGGGCAAATCTTTTCTTGACTCAAGACTTTAGATTTAATAATTAAATTAATATAATTTTAAATAGTTATATATAGAAAAAATGTAAAAATATTTGGATACGATGCGAACATACAGTACTGGTTAGCTTATTGAGTCATGAATTCTCCAAGTCCTAAAATCATGTACAATATGAAACTTATTAGGTGGGTCACGCCACATGGAGTGGTGGCCCACATGAGTCTTGAAATGCCTAAAACCTCTGAATCACACCCACATGGATGATGTGCAGGCACTTATAATGTATTTAGAAATTGCATGCATGGAATACAAAAAATTCAAGTTTAACAGTCCAAAATGCAAGCCTGCCACGCCTTAACATAAAAAGGCCAAGGATGATTGCCATATTCTTCCAATGTGAATATTTTCGGGAACTTTGCTGGCCCCACAAGAGTGTCAAGTTGCTAATGCACACTCCACCACACGTGCTAGCTGGCATGGATCGCCAGTGTTATTCCCATCCATAAGGTGGTTCTGACTGTGTAGATGTTCTCCTCAAGTGGTCCATGATGTCAGAAATGGTTGGACGGTTAAGAAAACTTCGGCTAAATATTATTTTTTCAGCCGTAAATTTGTTTTGTTAACTGTGGTCCAGCTGATGATTATACCAACCTGATTCTTGGGAAAGAGTATCAAAATATCGGTACATCTCTGATGAATGGATTAGATCTAGTATTAAATTGCAGGGCTGGCACATGCAGGGAGCCATGGTGGATGAATGGTAGCCATTTATACAATGAGTGGCCTTATTTGGATCAACGGTGGGGATGTAGCTCAGATGGTAGAGCGCTCGCTTAGCATGCGAGAGGTACGGGGATCGATACCCCGCATCTCCATTTTATTTTTTTCCTTTTTTAGGGCCACACATCTACCTTTTCTTGGGCCCACCAGTGGGCCAATACCACACATCTCCCTTTTCTTGGGCCTACCAGTGGGCCAATATTCACTTTAAGACTCGTATTATGGCCTTTTAGGAAACTAAACTTCAGGAGACCGATCATGCTGGGGTGGATTAATGCTTAAGGTATACAGTTTATCCAGCCATCACTTTCACATGTCATGGTTTCACATGGAGTTTTTTTTTTTTTTTTTTTTTTGTAAACTTTAGTTCATCTGAGATAATATATATTTTGTTGTGAGAGAGACAGAGCCATAATTATATTGAGTACTGCTTCTTCATTTTTTCCTTTGAGTATAGTGGATTAACATGAACCAATGGATGTTTGAAAGAGAACCACGTCAATACTAGGGTTTGCATATTTTTTTCTGCTTTCTTTTGATTTCAATATTGGTATGTGTGTGGTATGGAAATGATTTTTTCTCCCAACACAATCTTGCTAGATGTGTGAAATCCAATTTGTTCATCAAGTGTGCTTATACAAGGTAGGTCCTGTGACCAAATATCATATTAATCCACTAACCACATTGATCAATGGGGATGGCACGGCGACTGTGTCCATTAACGGTGGGGATGTAGCTTGGATGATGTTAGAGCACTCACTTATAAATTATCCGTGCACCAATAAATCATCTAAAAATTACATGGAATACAAATAACTGAAATTAAAACTATAGTTCAAAGTGTCTAACTTAATTTATGTCTCATCAACCAAGGTTGATTAGCTGCCTATATGATTGGTTAACATCTATTGACAGTTAGAAATGAAAATATCCAATAGTCCTACTTCAACAGAAAAGTGTCCATGAATCAGAAGTTAGGATTGTCTGAACAATTTGATGTAGAGATTGTTAACCCTTCTATATGTGAATATTGAGTCTGATCACTTGCAATCAACGGTACCACAACTTGTGGTACCAGGCCATACTCGTGGTACCGGGCCATCTTTCACACCACAGGCCGCCTGTTTAAGAAATCAGTACCATGAAAACAGTAGGACCCACCATGAAGACAACCTTTCTCAGAAATTGGGTTGATCTACTCACCAGGTGGGTCTAGCCTGTATGTTGATTCGAATAGGCCGGCTTTCTGTTGATTCCAACAATGTGGCCCACCTGACGAGTAGACCAACATGATTTTCGTGCCATGGTATCTTGGAAGTAGATCGCGACTAACTCAGTACATATAGCATACTGAGTAAACTTTGTGCGGCCCACTGTGATATATGTGTCTTATTCATGTCGTAGATCCGTTTTACCATCTTATTTTAGGGCAAGAGCCTAAACTTGAAGTATATCCAAAGTTAAAGTGGACCACGCCACAGAAGACTGTGAATTGAAGGCCTAACATTGAAAACTTCTTGGAGCCAGAAGTTTTGGATCAAGCTGATATTGTATTTTCCCTCCATCCATGTTCGTACGACGTTATGTTGGATGACAAATAACCATCATTGTGGGCGCTAGGAAGGTTTCAATGGTGGATTTCATTATCCTTATTATTTCATGTGGTGTGGTCCACTTGAACTTTGTATATACTTCAATTTTCGGTGTGTCACTCAAATAAGCTGGCAAAACAGATGGATGGAGTGGATAAGACACATACATCCATCGTGGGTCCCATAGAGTTCAATCGGTATGCAATCAAGATACAACTAGCCTCAAGATAATCAGCATTATAAGTTTTATCAGCGGTGGGGATGTAGCTCAGAAGCCATTATTTTCACATCAAACCTTGGCGGCTTTCATGTAAGAAAAACAAAGGAATTTTTGGAGAAAAACTACCTACATATAAAGCTGTACATGAACCGAGTTAGCTCAGTTAACTCAATCGACTTGACTCAGATCGAAACCAGGTTCGAGTTGAGTCAAGCCAAATTTTTTTATGCTCGAAAAAATTCAAGTCGAGCTCGAGCTGGATCTCGACTCAACTCAACTCGGTCTTGGGTTCGAACCGGACTTGGTTTGACTCGGATCAAAAACAATTGACTGGGTATATAAATACCCGCTCATCCAAAAAGGTTAAAAAAACCTTAAATCCGATTTAAGTCTCCAATGCCTGACCCCACTCGACGGTGATCCTCTCTCCTGTCCTCTCTCTCCATTCTCCAGCGCTCGACAGGTCCCACCCAACTAGTGCCCACTCTCCTCTCTTCACATAAAGAAAATTTGAAAATTCTAGTTCAAACTATACAAGAGCACGAAGGAAACCTCTCTTCACCTTTTGATTCAGAAGAGGTGAACCAATATATATATGAAAAATTCGATAGTAGTTCAGATGGATTGGATGATGATGGAGCTTATAATTATATGCCAGGAATAGGAAGACACTCTTCCGATGGAGGTTATTGGTTGTAATTTATGAATAATATAATTATAATAGATTATAATTGTATTTTATGCATTTGATATATTTTAGTATTATGTTCAACTTTGAATTTGGCTTGAACTGACTCGAGCTGCTGACCGAGCTGAGTTGAGCTGGGGTAGCTTGCCGGCCGAGTCGAGCCAAGTTGGGCCAAGCTCGACTCAGTTCGGCTCATGTACAACTCTACCTATGTATTATAGAATTTACAATGCACTACCATTTAAAAAAAGCTTTCAATAAGTTATTGTATTAGGCTTTGTTTGATGACTTTATTTACATCTATTCTCCTTGAATTAAGCATTTATGAACGACAATGGTAAATATCAATAGCTATTAATACCTGAGGTTAAACATTTATACTTTTTTAGTACATTTTGACTAAAAAAACGAGACAGACAATGTAGGCCCCATCATGATGTATGCGTTGTATCCACACCGTCCATTCATTTTTTAAGATCATTTTAAGGCATAAGCCCAAAAATGAGGCAGATCCAAAGAGATGACATTATAAGCAGTGGGAATAATGACATTACCATTGAACCCAATGTTTTCTTTGGCGTGGTCCACTTGAGCTTGGATGTGCCCATTTTTAAGCTCACACACAAATGATTTAAAAATTGAATGGACGGCGTGGATATAACTCATACATCATAACGGGCCATAGAGTTTGATAATGAAATAAGGTTGTGTTTTGTTAGAGTAATTTCACTCTTTCCAAACAGCCGTTTGATGTAATCATTATGCTTTTACCATACAATTACACGTATTTCCTTGAAACAAACACGCCCTAGAGTACCTTTCCATTCGATATCTTAATGGCCTTTCGCTCTTTAAGGCGGCTCGAGCAGCCCCCACTGTGATGTTTATGTCAAATCCACCACGGCTATATCCATGTTAGGCACATGTCTCAAAAATCAGCTCCATCTATGTGTTTCCGGGGGGTCCTTGATTGGAAAAGGTGTCAGGACAACACTCATCATCCAAACTACTTCCCTTGGTGTGGCCCACCTAAATCACTAATGAACCTTACTTTTGGGACACATGATTAAATTTTGGTGCAAAAACTAATGGTTGGAGTGCATTTCATATAATCATCATGGTGAGTCTTATAAAAATCAAAGGTAGCTAAAACTGTTGCAAAATATTGATTTTAATAAAATATATTAAATAATAATATAAAACATATAAAAAGTTGTTTTGAAAAGCACCGTTTATGGGTTTTAGGGAATAGTCCCACATGGGAAAGGGAAGAGAAAAATCTTTGGTTTAAATGATAATAGTGGAGTATTATAATATTTACCTACCTAGTCTGTGGCTACGCACTGGAACACCCGCGCGTGCTCGGGCTCGGGCACGGGCTCGGTGCGAGGCGTGGGCATGGGCATGGGCATGTGAGACAGTGTGGGCTGTAAAGGCGCTAGTGGCGCACTTTGCACTTCGCATGTGCGCATCGTGTCGCAGAGGGTCGCTCCCTTCGCGAGACGTGTGCGAGTCGCGGTGCGACTAGTGGCTAAGGCAGATGGTTGGCTGGACGAAAAACTAGAGGACTGAATGAGAGTCCCTCTGATTATATAGAGGCTGCTGAAAAATAGAGCTGTTGCAGCAGATCTGTAACAGCTATGCCATTAGTACAGGGTCCAGCTGTAACTGCTGCATGGCTAGCCCAACAGCTAGAAAACGGCTAGCTGCTGTCTCACAACAGTCAGCATGCAACAGCTTAATGGACCATGCACAACAGTTAGAAAACGGCCATAAAACGGCTAGTTTTCTCCAACAGCTAGAAAACGGTCATGAGATTTATTTCCCTGGACCATAACCCCCAGCCACCATAGCCTATAAAAGGAGGACCTGGATGGGTTTCCAATCCATCTCAAAACCCACTCCAGCAGACCCATACGAACTGAGACGCCTACTATCCTCTTCTATACTCCAGTAGTTCCAGCAAGACAGTAAGGGTTAAACCTTTACTAGAAGAACAGACCAACGGTGTGGTCTAGAACTGTTCAACTGAACCAGTGGCTGAAGTACTGACCAGTGCAGTGGTCTTAATCCAAGAATCTTTTTTCTTTCTTTCTTTTTCTTTCTTTTGGGATTTTTCTCTATGTTGTAATACTGCCAGAAATTGTGTAATTGAGTTCCAATAGGTGGGTCTTCGTGTTTGCTGAACGCAGACCCACACCAGGCTCGTCGTATCCTAGAAGCAATTTGCCTGAAACCTATCAGCTTACTCAATTCACTTGAGTAGGGACAAATAACGCTTTAAGGACAACGTTTTCAAACGTGCTTCAGCCTGTCCTTATTTCTGATTATCGTAATATTCGGTTTCCATATTATACAGAAATTACATTAATCTGTATAATTTCTAACAATCTTAAAGCGTTATTTAGTAATGGAAGCCGACAGTGTTTCATCCATCAAGTTGATGAATCAGGACTTGATACGTCTTGATCGGTTCGATGGAACCAATTTTACGAGATGGCAAGACAAGCTGAAATTTCTCCTAACGGCGCTAAAGATCTACTATATATTAGATCCAAATTTGCAAGCGCTACCTGAAGCAACCGACGACGACACACCTGAACAGGTGGCTGCCCGCACCAAACGAGCCGAAGACGAACTCTTGTGTCGAGGACACATTCTGAACGCACTCTCCGACCGTCTCTACGATCTGTACCAACAGACGTCATCAGCAAAGGAGATCTGGGCCGCTCTGGAGTTCAAATACAAGGCTGAAGAAGAAGGTACCAACAAGTTTCTTATCGTCAGGTATTTTGATTTCAACATAGTAGATAGCAAACCGATGCTACCCCAAATTCAAGAATTGCAGCTAATAGTAAACAAAATCAAAGAGATAAAGATAGATCTTCCTGAATCATTCCGAGTCGAGGCTATAATCGCCAAATTGTCACTGATGTGGAAAGACTATAGAAAGAAGTTGTGCTGCATAAAACTGAGGACTACACACTGGAGCAAATCCAGAAACACCTCAGAATTGAGGAAGAATCCCGTAACCGCGACAGAAAGAATGATAACGGGAATACCTCGTCTAAAGTACATGCAGTAGAGAACTCTAGTAACAAACATCCCGAGAAAGACAATTCCCTGAAACCCAATAAAGGGAAATTCAAGAAAAACGTCCAAAAGAAGAACGAAAGGAAAGTTCAAAGGCCTATGTCATGTCTGTGGGAAAACTGGGTACTATGCTCGAGTATGCCGATATCGCAAGTCTAAACAAGAAGCAAGTGCAGTAGAAGAAGGCGATATAGTGGCCATGATCACTGAGGTGAATACCATCAAAGGCAAAGTTCCAGGATGGTGGTATGATACTGCCGCTACAGTACATGTGTGCTACGACAAATCAGCCTTCAAAACCTATGAGAATTGACCGATGGTCAAGAAGTCCAAATGGGTAATGAAGTCCGATCGAAGGTCGTCGGCAAAGGAACTGTCGAACTGATATTCACCTCTAGGAAGAAAGTGATTCTGACTAATGTACTGCACGTCCCAGACATGAGGCGAAACTTAGTTTTGGGGATCTTCTAAGAAAACCAGGGATAAGGGTGGTGTACGAGTCAGGTAAACTGATTCTGTCTAAGAATGAGAATTTTGTCGGAAAGGGATATGCTTGTAACGGGATGGTCAAGTTTTCTCTGAATGAAAGTAGCACTTCTGCGTATATGGTTGAATCCGCTGGACTGTGGCATGATAGACTAGCCCATATAGGGTATAGTACCTTGAAGTTCATGGCTAAGAATGGTTTAATCTCATATACAGATAATGAAACTGAAAAATGTGAAGTGTGCATACGATCCAAAATGACGAAGAAACCTTTTCCAAGTGTTGAAAGATCGTCCCAAGTGTTGGATCTTGTGCACAGTGATATCTGTGAGTTAAACGACATTCTTACTCGTGGAGGTAAACGGTACTTCATAACCTTTATAAATGATTGCTCTAGATATGTGTATGTGTACCTATTAAAGAGCAAAGATGAAGCATTGAACATGTTTAAAGTATATAAAGCAGAAGTAGAGAATCAACTAAATAAGAAGATAAAAATTCTCCGTAGTGATAGAGGAGGAGAATACTTCTCAAATGAATTCGATAACTTCTGTGAACAACATGGACTGATACATCAATGTACTGCTCCATACACACCTCAACAAAACGGAATAGCTGAAAGGAAGAATAGGACATTAGTAGAAATGGTCAACTCAATGCTGATAAGAGCAAAGTTACCACTAAGTCTATGGGGTGAGGCACTGCTTGCAGCATGCCATATTCTAAATAGAATACCGTCTAAAAAGTATAAAATATCTCCATATGAAACATGGAGACGTAGAAAACCTAACCTAGGATATCTAAAAGTGTGGGGGTGTCTTGCATATTGCAGAACCCCTGACCCAAAAAGAACTAAATTAGGACCAAGAGCTATTAAGTGCGCCTTCGTAGGGTATGCACAAAATAGTAAAGCTTATAGACTTCTAGACATGGAGTCTAATACAATAATATAATCAATAGACGTTGAGTTCTTTGAGAACTCACTATCCTTGGATTCAAAGGATAATGAAATCCAAACTCCTAATAGAGAACCAGATAGCACAGATCCACAGATAGTGGAAGCTCCTATTGAACCTCGTAGGAGTCAAAGAACAAGAATAGAGAAGAGTCTAGGAGATGACTACATAGACTCACAACGTATCATTTTCCATCTTGTAGAAGCAGATAGAGAAAATGTTATAAGACAAATACCTATAGTGATGAATATAGAAGATGATCCTAAATCATATAAAGAGGCTATATCCTCTAGAGACTCAGTTCTGGAAAGAAAGAAGCTATAAACGATGAAATGAAATGGAATCCATACTATCAAATCAAACATGGGAACTAGTAAACTTACCTCCAGGTTCTAGACCCATAGGTTGCAAGTGGGTATTTAGAAGAAATATCACACTGATGGGACTATCCAAACCTTTAAAGCTCGACTAGTAGCTAAGGATTTTAGAACAAAAAGAATGGATAAATTATTTTGACACATACTCACCTGTAGCTAGGATAACATCCATTAGGATATTATTTGCGCTAGCTTCCATACATCATCTTCACATCCATCAAATGGATGTAAAGACTGCTTTCCTGAATGGTGACCTCAATAAGGAGGTATACATGGAACAACCTGAAAGGGTTCATTCTACCAGAAAATGAAAACAAAGTATGTAGATTAGTCAAATCATTGTATGGATTAAAATAAGCACCAAAACAATGGCATGAGAAGTTTAATTCAAAAATACTATCTCATGGTTTCATGCATAATATAGCTGACAAATGCATATATTCTAAAGTAGATGGTAGTTGTATCGTTATTATTTGTCTGTATGTTGATGACATATTAATAATAAGTAATAAAATGGAAGGTGTAACTGAAACAAAAAGGTTCTATCTTCAGTATTCAAAATGAAGGATCTTGGACAAGTTGATACCATCCTAGGTATCAAAGTTAAAAAATATTGTGGGGGTTATGCTTTGTGTCAATCTCATTATATTGAGAAGATACTAAACAAGTTTACCATCTAAATATAAAAGAAGCAAAGACCCCATTTGATCTAAGTATTAAGCTAAAAGAAAATACTGGAAGAACCGTTGCACAATTAGAATATGCGAGTGCTATAGGAAGTCTTACGTATGCTATGCAATGCATTAGACCTGACATGCATATGCTGTGAGTAAACTTAGTAGGTTTATTAGTAATCCCAGTACTGATCACTGTAATGCAATTAGTAGAGTCCTTGGTTACTTAAAAGCAACCAAAGACTTAGGACTATTTTATTCAGAGTTTCCGGCCGTATTGAAAGGATATACCGATGCGAGCTGGATATCAAGTGCAGGGGACAATAAGTTTACTATAGGGTGGGTATTCACTGTAGGAGGTGCAGCTGTATTTCGGGGATCCAAGAAACAGACCTGCATAATGCACTCGACTATGGAGTCTGAATTTATAGCCCTGGCTACAACAGACAAAGAGGCTGAGTCGCTAAGGGATCTTCTATTAGAAATTCCTTTCTGTGTAAAGCCTATATCGGCTGTGTCACTACATTGTGATAGTGAAGCTACATTAGCTAGAGCCTATAGCGGTACGTATAATGGTAAATCTAGACATATAAGTCTTCAACATGATTATGTCAGACAATTGATTCAAGATGGAATCATTGCTATTTCCTATGTGAAATCAAGCAACAACCTGACAGATCCTTTCACTAAACCTCTACCGAGAGAGGTAGTAAAGGCTACATCTAGAGGGATGGGGTTGAAACTCTTCAACTAAAGTTCCACCAGTGATGGTAACTCAACCTGAAGTTAGAAAATCTCTAAATTTGGGTTTAATGGGTAAAAACAAGTCACTGATATGTGGAAAGTTTTCAGTGCTAAATTATAAAACCTCATCCATAATAGATAAGTGCTGAGCGTTACGAAAGAGGGTTGAGTCTGATAACTCTTAATGAAATCCAGTCTATAGGACAAGTGTCTTATAGTAACGGAGACACTGGAAGGATTTCACCTATATGAACGTAGAGATGGTACGTCTCTCATGAGAGTTAGGAGTTTTCTCTGGGATCGTTCACGAATTAGGATAAGCACATGGCCATTAAATGTGCTGAGCAATATTGTGGGAACTCTAACAAACACATAGCGAATATGTGTGTGGTTTCTCCAACTTTGTTATCTAGGAATAACTGGTTCAAAGCTGCGGCTACCAGTCATTTCGACAGAGTTTTGAGATACTTACATTAAGGAAAGATTAAAATCGAAAGATATCTTTCTTTATGCATATAAGCTGATTATTCTGGCAGAATGTTTAACCGAAAAAATATATTTTTATAAAAAATCAAGTGGGGGATTGTTGCAAAATATTGATTTTAATAAAATATATTAAATAATAATATAAAATATATAAAACGTTGTTTTGAAAAGCACCGTTTTATAGGTTTTGGGAATAGTCCCACATGGGAAAGGGAAGAGAAAAATCTTTGGTTTAAATGATAATAGTGGAGTATTATAATATTTACCTACCTAGTCCGTGGACTATGGACCTTGCGTGTTCTAGTGCGTAGCACTGGAACACCCGCGCGCGCGCTCGGCTCGGGCTCGGGCTTGGTCTTGGTCTGGGTCTTGGGCTCGGGCTCGGTGCAAGGGCGTGGAATGTGAGACAGTGTGGCTGTGTAGAGGCGCTAGTGGCACACTTTGCACTTCGCACGTGCGCATCGTGTCGCAGAGGGTCGCTCCCTTCGCGAGACGTGTGCGAGTCGCGGTGCGACTAGTGGTTAAGGCAGATGGTTGGCTGGATGAAAAACTAGAGGACTGAATAAGAGTCCCTCTGATTATATAGAGGCTGAAAAATAGAGCTGTTGTAGCAGATCTGTAACAGCTGTGCCATTAGTAAAGGGTCCAGCTGTAACTGCTGCATAGCTAGCCCAACAGCTAGAAAATGGCTAGCTGTTGTCTCACAACAGTCAGCATGCAGCAGCTTAATGGACCATGCACAACACTGTTAGAAAACGGCCATAAAACGGCTAGTTTTCTCCAACAGCTAGAAAACGGTCATGAAATTTATTTTCCTGGACCATAACCCCCAGCCACCATAGCCTATAAAAGGAGGACCTGGATGGGTTTCCAATCCATCTCAAAACCTACTCCAGCAGACCCATACGAACTGAGACAGCCTACTATCCTCTTCTATACTCCAATAGTTCCAGCAAGACAGTAAGAGTTAAACCTTTACTAGAAGAACAGACCAACGGTGTGGTCTAGAACTGTTCAACTGAACCAGTGGCTGAAGTACTGACCAGTGCAGTGGTCTTAATCCAAAGAATCTTTTTTCTCTTTCTTTTTCTTTCTTTTGGGATTTTTCTCTATGTTGTAATACTGCCAGAAATTGTGTAATTGAGTTCCAATAGGTGGGTCTTCGTGTTTGCTGAACGCAGACCCACACCAGGCTCGTCGTATCCTAGAAGCAATTTGCCTGAAACCTATCAGCTTACTCAATTCACTTGAGTAGGGGCAAATAACGCTTTAAGGACAGCGTTTTCAGACGTGCTTCAGCCTGTCCTTATTTCTGATTATCGTAATATTCGGTTTCCATATTATACAGAAAATACATTAATCTGTATAATTTCTAACACAAACTCTCCATGAGATCTATTTTATCGTGAAGTTTTCCCAACAACAAAACTTCTCTTCCATTGCCATGAAACCATCATGTTTGAGAGCTCGTTGGGAAAGAACCTCATATTTTCACTTGTGGGAAATTGAGTGGAAACCTATATCCAAAAGTGTGAACTCCTTGAAGTCATTATCTATTTCTATTAGCTCTTTCTAACTCATTGCCAGATACGTGATAAGATTCGTTCTCTCAGTGGGCCTCTTATAGTCGTGTTGGGCATGTTATCACATTAATTGGCATAATAAATGTGGTCACGTGACATCCATTGATTCGTTCTCCTAACAACGGGATTAAGGGTCTATGCCTTTGTATTAGTTACTGAATGCATAATTAATGCTGAAGGAAAATCAAATGAAGATACTCTCGGTTGAGAGTACAATTCTTATCAGTATTAGTCTCATAAAGTCAACATGTGGTAGCCTTTTACTAGTCCACGTCGAGGCACTGAAAATAGGTGTAAACAGTTGTAATATCTATATTTTCCCTCATGGCTCATTTGGCGGCTTGGATTTGAAATATTTACATATTTTATTTGTGAGCAATCACTTTTATTAGTCAATTCTAACCATCCCATCTATAACTTAAGAAATATATATATATATATATATATATATAACAGATAAGGCCACATCATGAATGAATTGGATCATTTCATCAATGTGATTTTCAAATGATATACTATTAGATGTCTTATAGACATAATCGATAATTCATACTATTTTAACTAAATAAAGGAATGTCTAAAATATCTATTTTCTAACCATTCATTAGTTTCATACATTTTGACCGGCCTAAGTGAAGCAGCGTTATCATTATGCTAAAATATTTAAAAAGTGTGGCCCATTGGATAGAAAGCTCGGATCATGCATAACCCCATATACTTTGAAATGCTCATTGATCTAGCTGAATCGTAACACTCCTTGTATCTATTCTCATCTTTCTCAATGCTCCAAGTACTTAATAACGTTTGTTTTCTTTTTCTTTTTTTCTTTTTAAAAATTATTTTCTTCTTTTTATATATATTGTAAGATCTATGATCTTAGCTATCGCTCTGGTGGGTCCTACTGTGCATGGACATGTCCCTCATGTGACCTACCTTGTTGCACATAGGGCCCGGCTTAAGTTTGGTCCATAAATATTTTAGTCCGAGATTGAGCTCATTGGTTTAGCCCATCGTGAGTCTAGCTAGGCAAAGCTCATGCCTAAGTTTTACTTTGGAAGTCAGGTGTAGGCAAACGTTTGGCTTGGCTCTAGCTCCATTTGTTTACATCCGGACTTGCAAATGTTGATCATGCATGTAACATTGATTTAAGGAAATGTGAAAAACATGACTTTTCATGACTTTTGAATTGCATGATTGTAACAAATTCAATTAACATTTTTGAGTTATTTGAGAGTATAATGTACTTATAAATCTTCAAAACTTTTTATTGTGATTACAAATTAGAAATTGATTTGTTTTAGAAAGCAAGAAACAACTGACTTTATAAAATTGAATCGAAGCTTATTTTTGCGTATATTAAAGCGGCAAACATTCGAATTAGGAATTGAATAGATTGTCATAAAATATAAAGTTAGGTAATGATTATTTTTAATATTTTTATTTAGTTTAAATTTTTACATATGCATTTGGTTTAAAATATGTTATTAATTTTTAAAAAAAATAAAAAATGTTGAATTAATATGTTTTTTTTTTATAAATTTTAATTATTATTTTTAACTTCTACTTTTTCATAAGAATTTGAAATAATTAAGATATTAGAAGAAATTATAATAAGTAAATTTAAAAAATCCAACTATGAAAGTTTTGGACAAAAATTAATTTTGTACATCCAAATAGTAGGATTGGTCATATGATTATGTGTTAGTGGTGGTCTTAGAAAATGACAAAGTGAAAGTTAAAAAATTATGAAGGGACCAACTAGGGTCAAAAGGAGCACCACCATCTATCTCTTCGACATCTACCTACCTACAGACACTTTATTTGATCTTTTCATCTTTAATATAAGATATAATGCTCTATACAAAGATGTACACCTGTACGCATTGCCGTTAGATGACATTTACATGTATTTTAAACAGAGGTATCTGAGGGTATGTTATCCAAGCTCATTCCAAATCAGGGGTACTTTCGGATAGATAATATGATTGGCATTGTTTACATCAATATCTATGTTGATTCATCCATGATAACTGGCATGAATTGTGTGATTGAAAATTACTTTAAGCTTTAGCGCTGCATACTAACAGGATTCATTAAGAAAGCGGGCCTCGACTACATCAATGCTTTGCATGCGAGAGGTACAGGGATGGATGACATGCATCACAACTATTCTTTTTTTCTTTGGTGGGTGTGCCTGATTTTCAAGCGTATAGTGGTCATCCAATTAATAATTGGAATCTCTTTAAATCACTTGAAAGTTTCAAGAAATGTTAGGACACATACTTGCAAATTATAATAAACTAGATTTAAGCTGCTTTAAAATTATTTTCTTCTTTATCATAAAGTTGCTTTGAATGTACATATAACAAGTTGCAATTTCAGTTATACTTGTTCTACCTTTATTAAAATCAATAGTGAAATGTTTGTCATGGGGGATGCAACATAAATGTGTGTCATTCATCATTTGATTGTTGACATCTCTACACAATGTCAATAGTGGGCCTGTGCATCGATCTCAGCCATTGAGTTCTTATTACATTTTTGGAATTTTTATGCACCTCACACTTACTACAACAGTGGCTACCTTCCCATATGAGATGGACATACATTCTCCGTACATGATAACACTACAACAAAAAAGGGTTTTAAACGGCATTTGCGCTACCCATTTATCGGCGCTATATAAGACCTGACGACGGATATCGTACCATAAAAAAAAAAAAAAAAAAACAACTGGCCAGCGTGACTCTCCTATTTGCTACCCGTCTCTCTCTCTCTCCTTCTCTCTCTCTCTCTCTCTCTCTTCTCTCTCTCTCTCTCTCTCTCCTCTCTCTCTGTGCAACTCCACGACTCTCTCCTTCTCTCTCACGGCTGCTTTGGGATCTCTCCAGCTGCAGCAACCTGCTTTGGGATCTCTCTCTGTGCAACTCCACGACTCTCTCCTTCTCTCTCACGGCTGCTTTGGGATCTCTCCAGCTGCAGCAACTTGCTTTGGGATCTCACCGTAGTGTCTAGATCTGCTACTCTCTTGTTTCCTAGGGTTTTGGATTTATTTTCTACACTCTGCTGCAGTTTGGTCTTCTGCTGCTGGTGAATCTCAGATTCTCAAGTATGATGTAATGCTTTTCTCTTCTTATTGTTGCTTTCTGAAATTTAAAATACTTGATTAGGAATATGCTTTGTTGAATACAAATCCCTAATTAGGGATTTGCGTTGTCGAATCCATTTTTAGGGATTTGCATGGTCGAATCCCTGATTTAAAAGTGCTTATTACATTTGCAGATTCTCGAATCAGGATTGTTGATGGTGTTGATCTGATTCACAAGAGGTTATAGAGATGAGCTAGTGTAGCAAGAGGTTATAGAGAATCCCTCCCTCCCTCCCTCCCTCTCAACTAGTTGCAATATTTTCGCTTATCCTTACTTTAATATAGGTATGCTATTGGATATTCCATTTTCGCATAAAGCCCTAGGGCTTTATGTCTCTTCATCTCCTTCCCCATTCACTATATTTTGATGAAGCCTCAATTTGTGGCTGAGATTCCTAAAACCCAAATGCAAGGACTGATTTGAATGTGTGCAGATCTATTCTCTGAATTTTGCAACGATTTTGGGTAATGTAGTTGGGTTTTTTAAAATAACCATTTATTCTCTTTTTCTCTGAATTTTTAGTTTTTGTTTTCTTTTGTTCTCTCTGTTTTTTTTTTTTTTTTTTTTTGAATTATTTTTTAAATCTTATTTGGTTACGAAATTTGGGGCTTCTAATTCCCAATTGGAGGTTTGAATTGTTCTTTTCAGTTTTGCTGAATTTTTAGTGTGTTTTTCAAGTCTCTTATCTGGTTTGAAATATGCACGTTAACCATTTGAAGAAATGCTTCAACCAAGACCCCTTTCCGTTATAATTTTGAATGTTTTAGCTAAGTTGTATATCAATTTTGTAGGATGCATGCCATTAGATACTATATTGGTAAATTTTATAAGTGTATGTATGTCTTCACTGGCCCGATCAGGAAATATCCTCTGTCCAATGTGACATATGGATGTGATATCTGGTCATTCATCTACTGCACCCCAACATTGTATACCATGGGCTAATCCAGCCATCAAGTGGACCATTTTACATATGAAAGAAGAAATGGACAACTAAAAAATAAAAAATAAAAAAGGATTAATGCGGTGCAAGTGGCTGGCAATGAATGTTTTGTTGTTTGGACTTAGTTTTTTTTTTTTTTTTTTTGGTCAGCTCAATGACTGGACCAATCCAACTCAACTCTACTAGATTTTGAGCCCTCTGGCAATAGCAGAAGCTGAGTGTGGAATTCCTGACAATCTCAACCGGGTTCGAGCTGTATTTGATAAGGCAAGCCATAAAGTTATATATTCACGTGTTTTTTTTTTTTTTTTTTTTTTTTTGTAATTCAAAAATGAACAGAAAATATGCATCAAACCTGTTTTTCCAACCGGTTTTGGACAATTATCCATCCAGGTGGGACTCAAAAGATCAATGGACTGGATTACGCACCATGGGCCCCACTTTTCATAATTGAAATGCACGTACACCGTGCGAAGATGTGGGCCATGTACATCATGTAGTTCCCAACTCTATTTGTAGTTTTTTTTTTTTTTTTTTTTTTTGATCTTCGTCATGTTAAATAGGAAGAGTTTCTCTTTCAAAAAACAAGAAAGGAAAGGACAACAACTGTTTTCTTTTGCATATGTGTGTGTTTTATGTTTTGATTTGCTTGGAATTTGGGTAGATATGGGCCAACAACCTAGTTTTTGTTGTCCAAACATGCGAAATCCTAGATTGAGTTATCCTTCAGTTGAGATCTCTCAGTGATTATATGGCATGTCCTTAAGAGTGTCATTAGCATCCAAGCAATGGCATGTCATGGACGCCTTCTGATAAACAGAGCAATGATAGTGGTAGAACATGTTTTAGATTATTATGATAATCCAACTTGGTGTTTAGAAAATTGGTTTATTTCAAATATAGGCCCTGTTTGGTTGCCACTTGAAAATGAGTTAATCTCATTTTAGTTGACTTTAATTATGTATTAGAGATCATAGTTTATGTATAAATAATGGGTTTATCAAGATCAATTTTTAATCCATCTCAAAATCTATAAAACATAACTGGAGTCAACTAAAATGAGATACCTCATTTTTAGGTGGCAACCAAACAGGGCCTTTGGTTTATTTAGAATGGCATTTCATGCATACATAGAGGATATGAAATATTAATATTTGGTTACTTCCATTTTCACATTACATCTGTAAGTCACTATGCATTTGTTGGGAAAGCTGCTCATTATATCTGTGAGTCACTATGCATATTCGTCCATTGACACACAATTTAATGTTTCAAATATTTAAAAAATTCAGGTTTCGATTGAATTACTAGCATGCCAGGGCCTCTCAAATCCATTGAAAGACGTTTACCGGCACTTGTTAGAAATCTTACGGCGCTTTTACGTAAGAAAAAAGTGTCCAGAACTGATATTTCGCGGCGCTCGGAAGGCATTGTACCGGCGCTTGTTAGCGTAGATAGAAATCACTGATTACGGCGCTCGGACAAGCTCCACTAAAACTTTACTAGCGCCGCTATAGACTTTGCCGACAAACCCAGAACTCATTTGGCGGCCCTTTTTGGTACTTTTAGCGGCGCTTATGAGCGCCGCTTAAATTCTCACTTGTTGTAGTGTAACTTGCCCACTATCGGTGAGGGTGGCCATGTCGGCCCATACACGATCATGAACCTGAATTGCATGTTGGACCTCGAATGCAAGCTCGGGCAATGCATGCTGATGAAGAGTAGGGTTGTCAGCATGGTCAGGTTAAGGTCTGTTAAAGGCCGTCTCACAAAATATAACCATTCTAAGCCCATGATGAGCCAAAGCAAACAGGCCAGAGGACACGGCCTGTAATGATTATGGACAGCCCAAGCCCAGGCGTTCACATGTGCCAGATCCAAGCTATTCATTTGGCATGCCTCACCATGCATTATATATTACAAAAATGCCTTTGAAATCTTAAAAGGGACCAGGTTGGTCTAGGCCTATGGGCTATTAGAAGCATCCCACTCCCTGCCGAGTAAATAAACGGACTTTAATTTTTAGACCACTGTCTCAACTTAAGCCCACCTTGATGTATGTGTTATGTATCAACGTGTTCATCCATTTTTTTGATTATTTTATAGAGTTATCTCAAAGATGAAGTAGATCTAATTATCAGGTGGACCATACCATAGGAAACAGTGATTGAACACCCTGCCATTAAAAACTTCTAAAAGCACACCTTAATATTTTGGTAGTGTTTATTTTCCATCCAAATCTGTTGATATGGTTAACATAAGGCTGGTTGAAGGTAAAAAAACCAAATATCAGCATGATCCAAAACTTGTGGCCCCTTAATTATCAATCACCAATATTTCCTATGGTATAGTCGATCTACTTAATAATTGGATCTTCGTTGTTTGTTTTTTTTTTTTTTTTTTTTTTTTTTTTTGGATAATGCTATAAAATGATATGGGAAAACTGATGGACAGCATGGATTAAGAATACGAAAATCATAGTGGGCCGCCGTAGACCCCAAAAATGATGCCTGTCTTGTTATCATGCCATTCATCCATTTTGCGGGCTCATTTTAGGGCATTATCCAAAAAATATCAGGTGGATCACACCACGTGAAACAATGGTGCTTGGATGCCGATCATTGAAAACTTCTTATGGGCCACAAAAGCTTAAGATCAAGCTAATATTTGTGTTTTCCATTCATACAAGTCTATGTGACCTAATCAACTGTTTGGATGGAAAATAAAATTGACAGTGGGCCCTAGGAACTTTTTACTGGTGTGCAATCAACCACCACTGTTTCCTATGGTGTGGTCCACCTGAGATTTAGATCTACCTCATTTTTGGGCTTGTGCCCTAAAATGAGCTGTAAGATAGATGAATGGTGTGGATAAAACACATATAGGATAGGTATATTTATGATCTTCTTAGTTGAATATTGAGACGAATCACCTAAAGAGCAGCTGTACCACAACTGTACCATACATATGGAGCAACCTACACTAACTAAGCAGTACTAGAGGGACAAACATGCATCAGATCCACTCCATACATCAATTGCACCACCACATTGTTCCGATGGATCCTAAAAATCCATACAATTCATATTATGAAAACTCAATAGATGTCTAATTGGGTTGGGGTGACTTAAGGACTCGGGCAAATCTTTTCTTGACTCGGACTTTATATTTAATAATCAAATTAATATAATTTAAACAATTATATATAGGAAAAATGTAACATAAAACGTTTGTTTTCTTTTTATTATTTTATTATTTTTATATGTATTGTAAGTGGGACCTTAGATCTATGATCTTAGCTATCATTCTGGTGGGTTCTACTGTGCATGGACATATCCTTCATGTGACCTACCTTGTTGCACATAGGGCCAGACTTAAGTTTGGTCCATAAATATTTTAGTCCGAGATTGAGCTCATTGGTTTAGTGATGGAGTTTTCCTCCTCAGTTCAGAGGAGAGATAGAGCAGCCGGTTGTAAAAACTGAATGTTTCACCGCGCTGCTCGACCGGTCAAAGGGGCCTGCTCGACTGGTCGAGGGTCGCTCAACTCAAAGTCTAGCGAGGCATGTTTTTTTAACTGATCGACCAGTCGAGGGTCCGCTTGACTAGTCGAGTACCCGGCTCAACTAGTCGAGGGTTATGCAGATTCAGTTTGGATTTGGTGCGGACTGCGTAAATTTGAGGCAGTTTTTGCAAAGGTACAGAAAGGAGTTTCCTAAACTATAAATAGGGGTCCCTAGGACTTTTCTAAGGTATAGAGAAGGCTTTCTAAAGCTATTGTGCTAAGGTGTTTTTACGGCTAAGGTGAGAGAGAGAGAGAGAGAGAGAAGAGAGAGAGGAAGCTTGTGAAAGGGAGGATTCTGCTTGTAGAGGTGATCTACTTCGCAGTCGACGTCTCAGCGCTTCTACGTCCTCGTGATCAGTGAGATCTCTCCGTTTTCATTATTCTCTTATTGTTCATCCACTCCTATATGAGTGAAGAAGGTTTGATCCAAGCGGTGTGTGCTTGTGATCGTTTGTAACATTCTACTTCATAGTAAATTGTTGTTTTGGACGAGGTCCCGTGGTTTTTACCTCTTTAAGAGTTTTCCACGTAAAATACCTTGTGTCGTGTGGTTTGTGCTTTGATTTATTTCATTGCTTTATTATATCCCATAATTCTGAGGTTTTGGGAGGCGAGATCCTAAGCGTTTTTTTTTTTTTTTTTTTTTTTTTTTTTTGTGCCACACCCCAACAAAGTGGTATCAGAGAGTTCAGGTCGGTTGACGAGTGAGATCGATTCTGAATTATGGAGCGTAGCTCATCAAGGATGATCAGTCTCAATGGTTCTAACTGGACCATATGGAAGGCTAAGATGGAGGACTTTCTTTATTGTAAAGACTTGTATGCTCCAATTCAAAGCATATCAGCAAAGTCTAAGGATATGTCAGATGATGATTGGAAGAAGTTGGACCGGAAGGCGGTAGGGTTTATTTGACAATGGTTGGATGATTCTATATTCCACCATGTGTCTACAGAGACCTCAGCCGCTAGCCTATGACTGAAATTGCAAGGGTTGTATGAGAGGAAGATAGCCGGCAATAAAATTTTTCTGATAAGACGACTTGTGAATCTCAAGTTCAAAAATGGTGGTTCTGTGGCTGAGCACATGAATGAGGTCAACGATATATTGAACCAGCTCTCCGCTATGAAGATGACCCTGGACGATGAATTACAGGATTTGCTATTGCTTAGCTCATTGCCTAACAGTTGGGAGACATTGGTGGTGTCTCTGAGTAACTCCGCACTAGACGGAAAGATGTCCATGGAATATGTAACCAGTTGTCTCTTCAATAAGGAGACAATGAGGAAGTCTCAGGGGTCTACTCAACAAGAGGCCCTTGTGATACAAGATCGAGGGAAAGGAAAGAACAGAAAGGGTGGGAAGGCCCGAGATAAATCAAGAGGCAAGTCAAGTGCTAAGAAGGATGTTGAATGCTGAAATTGTAGCAAGAAGGGTCACTATAAGCATGAATGTCATAAGAAGAAGAATGACGAGAAAGGAAAAGGAAAGGACAAGGAAGATGAATCAGACTCCACTACGGTCGCTTCAGATGGCGACGTTGTAATTATTCTTTTAGCAGATCATAATGTTTGTCTCACGGCTACGAGTCAGGACACCGACTGGGTGATAGACTCAGGAGCTTCGTTTCATGCAGCTCCACGATGAAATTCTTCACAAGTTACAAGTTAGGCGACTTTGGGATTGTGAAGATGGGAAATTCTGGCATATCGAAGATCGTAGGGGTCGGTGATATTTGTGTGAAGATCGATGTAGGCTGCATATTGGTTCTCAGGGATGTGCGACACATTCTAAACCTTCACCTCAACTTAATGTCAACGGGAAGGTTGGATGATGATGGCTATGAAAGCCATTTTACTGATGGGCGCTGGAAGCTCATCAAGGGTTCGTTGATCGCAGCTAGAGGGAAGAAGTGTTGTACTCTTTACAAGGTAAGTGTTAGTGTGTGCAAGGGTGGGTTGAATGCAGAGGAAGATTCAGCTATTGACATGTGGCACAGGCGTCTAGGCCATATGAGTGAAAAATGGCTTCAACTATTAGCAAAGAAACGGCTCCTTCCAGACGTGATAGACATACCTCTCAAAACCTGTATTAATTGTTTATCAGGAAAACAACATAGAGTTTCATTTGTTAAATCTGCTTCTCATGTTAATAAGATGCATGCATTAGATTTGGTTTATTCTGATGTTTGTGGTCCTATGAGAACAAAAACCTTGAGTGAGGCATTGAATTTTCTCACTTTTATAGATGATGCATATAGGAGGGTTTGGGTTTATGCTTTGAAATCCAAGGACGAGGTCTTTAGTGTGTTTAAAATGTTTCATGTTATGGTCGAGAGAGAGAGATGCAGATCATTAAAGTGCATCCGCACTAACAATGGTGAATACATTGGTGACTTCTATGAGTATTGTAAGTCCCTGGGTATACGGCATGAACAAACGGTTCCCAAGACCCCTCAACATAATGGTGTGGCTGAGCGAATGAATCACATAATTGTAGAGAGAATCAGATGCATGTTATCTCATGCAAAGTTGCCCAAGATATTCTGAAGAGAAGCAATGCACACTGCAGTGTATTTGATAAACAGGTCTCCATCATCCCCGTTAAATGGAGAAGTACCTGAGAAGGTGTGGACTGGACAAGATCTATCGTATCATCTCAGGTGTTTTGGATGCAGGGCATCCGTTTACGTACTAAAGGACAAGAGGTCTAAGCTCGATATGAAGATTATGCAATGTGTGTTCTTGGGGTACGATGATGAAAAGTTCAGCTACAGATTGTGGAATCCGACTGAGAAGAAGCTCGTCAGGAGCAGAGATGTGGTTTTCTTTGAAGATCAATGTATATAAGATATTTGTAAGCCAAAGAAGTCACAGCCTAGTTCAGGCGAGCTAGAAGACATGGATCTGGTTATTTCTCTCGTGGTGCCTGATAACGGGGGAGTATAGCAAGATGAAGAGGACAAGGAAATTCCTACAGAAGATTGACCGGGGGAGCAGCCCCCACTTAATCCACCTGTTAAGCCACAGGTGAGGAGGTCATATAGGGACAGACATCCGTCCAAGAGGTACTCGCCATATGAGTACATTATGCTCGCTAATGGGGGAGAGCTAGAAGATTATTCTGAGGCCCTATCCGACGAGCATAAGGGGGAGTGGTTGAAAGCTATGTAAGAGGAGATGGAATCCTTGCATAAGAACCACACCTATGATATGGTGAAATTATCTAAGGGCAAAAAAGCTCTAAGCAACAAGTGGGTGTTTAGAAAGAAGATTGAGCAGAAGAATTCACAAATAAGGTTCAAGGCCAAACTTGTGGTGAAAGGGTTTGGTCAGAGGAAATGTATAGACTTCGAGGAGATATTCTCACCAGTGGTGAAGATGACATCCATACAGGTGTTACTTGGATTGACAGATAGCATGAATCTGGAGATAGAGCAGTTAGATGTTAAAACTGCCTTTCTCTATGGTGACCTGGGAGAAGAGATCTACATGCACCAACCAGAGGGGTTCGAAGTCAACGCCAAAGAGCATATGGTGTGAAGGCTGAGGAAGAGCTTGTATGGGCTGAAACAAGCTCTAAGGCAATGGTACAAGAAGTTCGACTCGTTCATGTTAAAGCATGGATATGACAGAACGGTGTCGGACCACTTTGTGTTCACGCATAAGTTATCAAATGGTGATTTCTTATTTTTGCTGTTATACGTTGATGACATGCTCATCATGGGTAAAGACATCAAGAAGATTGACAGACTAAAACCGGAGTTGGGGAAGTCGTTTGTGATGAAAGACTTGGGCTCAGCTAAACAGATCCTAGGAATGGAGATAACTCGTGACAGAAGCAACAAAAAGCTCTGGTTGTCACAAGAACGGTATATTGAGAAAGTCCTATAGTGATTCAATATGAATGCAGCGAAGCCGGTCAGTACTCCACTGGATGGTCACTTCAAATTGAGCGACAAGCAGTGTCCCAAGACGAAGGCAGATGTGGATGAGATGAGGAAGATACCTTACTCATCAGTAGTAGGAAGTTTGATGTATGCTATGGTGTGTACGCGCCCAGATATAGCATATGTGGCTGGTGTTGTCAGCCTATATCTTGCCAATCCTAGCAAAGAACATTGGGTAGCGGTGAATGGATACTGCGGTATCTAAGAGGCTCATCCAGGTTAAGCCTATGTTATGGTGACAGAAAACCTGTGTTAGAAGGCTACACAGATGTAGAAATGGCAGGTGACATAGACTCCAGGAAGTCTACATCGGGGTTCATGTTCACATTTGCAGGTGGAGCAGTCTCTTGGCAGAGCAAGCTACAGAAGGTCGTAACATTGTCGACGACAGAGGCCGAGTACATTACAGTCACAGAGGCATGTAAAGAGATGCTTTGGATGAAGAGGTTCCTACAAGAACTTAGCTTGAAACAGGAGCAGCATGTGGTCTATTGCAATAGTCAAAGTGCTATACACTTAAGCAAGAATCCAAGTCAGCACTCCAAGTCAAAGCACATAGAGATTTGGTATCATTGGATCAGGAATACTTTGGAACAGAAGGTGTTACAACTTGAGAAGGCCTACACGGACGATAATGGGTTAGACATGGTGACCAAGGCATTGCTCAAGGGCAAGTTTGATGTTTGTAGAAATCTGGCTAGCTTGAAGAAAGTGAATTCCTCCTGAGTCAGTAAGGGGGAGATTTGATGAGGTTTTCCTCCTCAGTTCATAGGAGAGATAGAGTAGCCGGTTATAAAAACCGGATGTTTCACCGCGCTGCTCGACCGGTCGAAGGGGCCTGCTCGACCGGTCGAGGGTTGCTCGACTCAAAGTCCAATGAGCCATGTTTTTTTGGCCTCGACCAGTTGAGGGCCTGTCTAGACCAGTAGAGCACCCAGATCGACTAGTCGAGGGTTACGCAGATTCAATTTGGATTTGGTACGAACTGCGTAATTTTGAGGCGATTTTCGTATAAGTGCAGAAGGAGTTTCCTAAACTATAAATAGGGGTCCCTAGGACTTTTCTAGGGTATGGAGAAGGCTTTCTAAAGCTATTGTGCTAAGGTATTTTTACGGCCAAGGTGAGAGAGAGAGAGAGGAAAAAAAAAGAAAAAAAAAAGAGAGGAAGCTTGTGGAAGGGAGGATTCTGCTCGTAGAGGTGATCTACCTCGCAGTCGACGTCTCAGCGCTTCTACATCCTCGTGATCGATGAGATCTCTCTGTTTTCATTATTCTCTTATTGTTCATCTACTCCTGCGTGAGTGAAGAAGGTTTGATCCAAGCGGTGTGTGCTTGTGATCGGTTGTAAGGTTCTACTTCATAGTGAATTGGTGCTCTTAACGAGGTCCCGTGGTTTTTACCTTTTTGAGGGTTTTCCACGTAAAATCCTTTGTGTCGTGTGGTTTGTGCTTTGATTTATTTCATTGCTTTATTATATACCATAATTCTGAGGTTTTGGGAGGCGAGATTCTAAGGATTTTTTTTTATTGCAACGCCCCCAACATTTAGCCCATCATGAGTCTAAGCACAGTTCATGCCTAAGTTTTAATTACTTTGGAAATTAAGCATAAGCAAACCTTTGGCTTGGCTCTAGCTCCATCTATTCACATTCGTAACTTGCAAATGTTTATCATGTATGTAACCTTGATTTAAGGAAATATGAAAAACATGACTTTTCATGACTTTTGAATTGAATGGTTGTAACAAATTCAATTAACATTTTTTTGAGTTATTTAAGCGTATAATGTACTTATAAATCTTCAAACTTTTCGTTGTGATTACAAATTAGAAATTGATTTTTTTTTTTTTTAGAAAGCAAGAAACAACTGATTCTATAAAATTGAATCAAACCTTATTTTTGCGTATATTATAGGGGCTAGCATTCAAATTAGAAATTGAATAGATTGTCATAAAATATAAAGTTTCGTAATGATTATTTTTAATATATTTATTTAGTTTAAATTTTTTACTTATGCGTTTGGTTTAAAATATGTTATTAATTATTTTTAAAAAAAATTATTGAATTAAACTATTTATTTATTTTATAAATTTTAATTATTATTTTTAACTTCTACTTCTATTTTCTACTTGTTCATAAGAATTTGAAATAATTAAGATATTGGAAGAAACTAAAGAAATTATCATAAGTAAATTAAAAAAAAATCCACCGATGAAAGTTTTGGATAAAATTTAATTTTGTACATTCATTTAGGAGGATTGGTCATATGATTATGTGTTAATGGTGGTATTAGAAGATGACAGATTGAAAGTTACAAAATTATGAAGGGGTCAAATAGGGTCAAAAGGAGCACCACCATCTATCTCTTTGACATCTACCTACCTGTACATACTTTATTTGATCTTTTCATCTTTAATGGAAGATATAATGCTCTATCCAAATGTGTACACCTATATGCCATGCCATTAAATGGGATTTACATATATATTAAATAAGGGTATCTGAGGGTATGTTATCCAAGCCCATTCCAAATCAGTGGTACTTTGGATAGATAATGAGACTGAGACTGTTTACATTGATATCTATGTTGATCCATCCGTGATAACCGGCGTGAATTGTGTGTTTGAAAATCACTTTATACTCTAGCTATGCATACTAACAGGGTTCATTAAGAAAGCCAGCCTCGTTTACATCAACGCTTTGCACGCCAGAGGTACAGGGATGGATGACCTGCATCACAACTATTCTTTTTTCTTTTGGTGGGTGTGCCTGATTTTCAAGCGTATAGTGGTCATCTACTTGATAATTGGAATCTTTTTAAATCACTTGAAAGTTTCAAGAAATGTTAGGACACATACTTGCAAATTATAATAAAATATATTTAAGCTGCTTTAAAATTATTTTCTTCTTTATTATAAAGTTGCTTTAAATGTACATATAACAAGTTGTAATTTCAGTTATATATACTTGTTCTACCTTTATTAAAATCAATAGTGAAATGTTTGTCATGGGAGACGCAACATCAATGTGTGTCATTCATCGTTTGATTGTTGACATCTCTGCACAATGTCAGTAGTGGGCCCTTACATTGATCTCAGCCATTGAGTTCTTATTACATTTTTGGAATTTTATGCACCTCACACACTTGTTACAACAGTGGCTACCTTCCCATACGAGATGGACAGACATTTTCCATACATGATAACCTGCTCACTATCGGTGAGGGTGGCCCTGTCGGCCCATACACGATCATGAACCTGAATTGCATGTTGGACCTCGACTACAAGCTCGAGCGATGCATGCTGATGAAGAGTAGGGTTGTCAGCATGGTCAGGTTAATGCCTCTCAAAGACACTGGCTCGCAAAATATAACCATCCTAGGCCCATGACGAGCTAAAGCAAACAGGCCTGAGGACACAGCATGTAATGATAGTGGACAGCCCAAGTCCAGCCGTCCACGTGTGCCAGATCCAAGCTATTCATTTGGCATGCCCCACCATGCATTATATATATGTTACGAAAATGCCCTTAAACCTTAAAGGGAATAAACGGACTTTAATATTTAGACCACTGTCTTAACTAAGCCCACCTTGATGTATGTGTTATGTATCAATGAGTTCATCCATTTTTTTTGATTATTTTATAGAGTTATCTCAAAAATGAAGTAGATCTAATTATCAGGTGGACCATAGCATAGGAAGCAGTGATTGAACACCCTGCCATTAAAAACTTCTTAAAGCACACCTTAATATTTTGGTAGTGTTTATTTTCCTTCCAAATCTTTTGATAGGGTTACATAAGGCTGGTTGGAGGGAAAAAACCAAATATCAGCATGATCCAAAACTTTTGTGGCCCATTAATTATCAATCACCAATATTTTCTATGGTATAGTCTACCTAATAATTGGATCTGCTTTTTTTTTTCTTTTCTTTTTTTTGGATAATGCTGTAATAATGATATGGGAAAACTGATGGACAGCATTGTACGGAATACCTAAATTATAGTGGGCCACTGTAGGCCCCAAAAATGATGCCTGTGTTGTTATCATGCCGTTCATCCATTTTGCGGGCACATTTTAAGGCATTATCCAAAAAATATCAGGTGGATCGCACCACGCGAAACAGTGGTGATTGGATGCCGATCATTAAAAACTTCTTATGGGCCACAAAAGTTTAAGATCAAGCTAATGTTTGTATTTTCCATTCATACAAGTCTGTGTGACCTAATCAACTGTTTGGATGGAAATTAAAATTGACAGTGGGTCCTAGGAGCTTTTTACTGGTGTGCAATCAACCACCACTGTTTCCTATGGTGTGACCCACCTGAGATTTAGGTCTACCTCATTTTTGGGCTCGTGCCCTAAAATGAGCTGTAAAAATAGATGAATGGTGTGGATAAAACACATATATGATCGGTATATTTATGATCTTCTTATTTGAATATTGAGAGGAATCACCTAAAGAGCAACTGTACCACAACTGTACCATACATATGGAGCAACCTACACTAACTAAGCAGTACTACGAGGGGGCAAACATGCATCAGATCCACTCCATACATCAATTGCACCACCACATTGCTCCGATGGATCCTAAAAATCCATACAATTCATATTATGAAAACTCAATAGATGTCTAATTGGGTTGAGTTGACTTAAGGACTCGGGCAAATCTTTTCTTGACTCGGACTTTATATTTAATAATCAAATTAATATAATTTTAAATAATTATATATAGAAAAAATGTAAAAATATTGGAATAAGATGCGAACATACAGTGATTAGCTTATTGAGTGATGAATTCTCAAAGTCTTAAAATCATGTACAATGCGAAACTTAGTTGGGCCACACCACATGGAATGGTATAAAATCATGCATGCTTGAAACTTTTTAGTTTACGTTGTATGGCCCACATAAGTCTTTAAATGCCTAAAACCTCTAAATCACACCCATTAATATCTTTAAATCACACCCACATGGATGATGTGCATGCACTTATAAAGTATTTAGAAATTGCATGCATGGAATACAAATAATTCAAGTTTAAACCGTCCAGAATACAAGCCTGCCACTCTTAATATAGAAAGGCCAAGGATGATTTCCATATTCCTCCAATGTGAATATTTTTGGGAACTTTTCTGACCCCATACGTGTACAAGTTGCTAATGCACACGTCACCACACGTGCTAGCTGGCATGGATTACCAGTGTTATATCCGAACCATCCATAAGGTGGTTGTGACCGTGTAGATGTTATCCTCAAGTGAGCCATGATGTCAGAAATGGTTGGACGGTTAAGAAAACTTCTGCTAAATATTTATTTTTAGCCGTAAATTTGTTTTGTTAAATGTGGTCCAGCTGACGATTTGACCAACGTCATTCTTCGGTAAGAGTATCAAAATATCGGTACATCTCTGATGAATGGATTAGATCTAGTATTAAATTGCAGGGCTGGCACATGCATGAAGCCATGGTGGATCAATATTAGCCATATATAAAGTGAGTGGTTTAATATGCAACAACGGTGGGGATGTAGCTCAGATGGTAGAGCGCTCGCTTAGCATGCGAGAGGTACGGGGATCGATACCCCGCATCTCCATTTTTTTCTTTTTTAAAGCCCACAAATTATCCCTTATTTGGGCCCATCCAGTGGGCCCATATTCATTTTAGACCTCCCACATTTATTAGGATGGACAGATCATATCAACTGTTCAAGCACGGCCCAGTCATGGACATTGATTAGGTTGGACGGATCATATCAACCGTCCAACTATGGCCCAGTCATGGTTATGGTTATGTAGGTTAGCTCCATACATTAATCATGAAATGGTGGTCGTGGGAGATGCAACACTGATGTGCGCCATTTATCATTTGATTGTTGACATCTCTGCTCATTGTCCAAGGTCGGCCCATAAATAGATTTCAGCCATTGAATTTTTTCTACAACAGCTTGTATATTTCTGAAATTTTATGGGCCCCACACCTATTCCGAAAGTGGCTACCAACCCACCTGAGATGTTTAGACATGTTCCGACAGACTAATGGACGTCATCACTATCGGATGAATATTGGTCCGTTGTTAAATCCCGTCACTTCCAACCGTCACAATTTCCGTAAAACAGGTGGGGGCGACGGACGTTTTCCCTTAGCGACGGACTAAATCCGTCGTTAAATCAACCTCTTTTTGAGATGGACCAAATCCGTCGTAAAACCCGTCGTAAATTCACAATTTTGGCGTACTGGATGACGTGGTAGGGAGATTTATCTCATGAGAGACTCGTGCCAACTATCACACGTATATTTTCTTCACACGTGTGGTAGGAGACTTATCTCGTATGACGTGTATCTATTCCTCATATTACAACAATAAAGTGCTTTTCTCTACGAGCTATTGAGGCTATCCATTTATAGAAAGCCTAAAAGAAAGTGGGTTCTCTCTATTCAACTCTTTCCGAAGGAGGTCGTGACGACCAACGGCAATGTTTCTCAATGAAACAAAAAGGCCTATTGAATCTAGTAGAAAATTGTTTTTCGAAGACTCCTCAAAGGTTACTGTGTTGGTTTCAATTCCATTATAGGTGGAGCTATTAGTAGTGTGTAGGAATAAAGCCCCTTGTTATTTGCAAGTCTGGTAAGATTTAAAGTTTATCTAAAGCCTCATGTATCCACGCTATTACCGTCTCTTCAGGGGTTGGAGTGGAGCAAAGTCACACTCCATGGATGGTCAATCCAAGGAATGATAGGAAGAGAAAAATTTTGTCAATCACGTACCTATGGCAAGTGGCATGCGTCGGATTAAGGAGGTCTTAGGGCATGTTAGAAGGTTGGTCGGTGTCATGTTTGGTGACTTTGCTGCCCCCAGGAGTGTACTAAGTTGCTAATGCACACGTCACCACACCTGCTAGCTAGCATGAATGGCAGGTGTTATATCCGAACCATCCATAAGGTGGTTCTGACCGTGTAGATGTTCTCCTCAAGTGGGCCATGATGTCAGAAATGGTTGGACTGTTAAGAAAACTTCAGCTAAATAATTATTTTCAGCCGTAAATTTGTTTTGTTAACTTGGTCCAGTTGATGATGATGGGATCAACCTGATTGTTGGGCAAGAGTGTCAAAATAGCGGTACTCTCTGATGAATGGATTAGATGATGGTGGATGAATGTTTGTCAAAATAGTGGCCATTTTGGGATCAACGGTGGGGATGTAGCTCAGATGGTAGAGCGCTCGCTTAGCATGCGAGAGGCACGGGGATCGATACCCCGCATCTCCAATTTTTATTTTTATTTTTGTTTTTTGAGGCCACCCATGTCCTTTTTTGGGCCCGCCAGTAGGTCCATATTCACTTTGGACATCCTACATTCACTTTTTCGGCCCAGCCAGTGGGTCCATATTCACTTTAGACCTCCCACATTAGTTAGGGACGCGGATTGCGTCCCCGCGTGGGGCCCACCGTAATATAAGTATATTATCCACACCGTTAATCGCTTTTCTCAGATCATTTTAAGTTATCATATAAAAAATGAAGCAGATATGCAGATCCAGTGGACCACATCAAAGGAAAATGCAGTGATAATGACACCCACCGTTGAAACAATTTTAAGGGCTACCGTGATGTTTTTTTACCACCCAACCTATTAATAAGGTCATGCAGACTTGGATGAAGTGAAAACACAAATTTCATCTTGATCCGACACTTCTCCAGCTCCCATGAAGTTTTTAATGGTGAAAGTTTAATCCCAATTTTGTGATCCACTTAAGCCCTGAAACTATCTCAATTTTTTGCTCATATCTTAAAATAATCATATAAAAACGATTAACGGTGTGGATAAAATACTTACTTCGCAGTGGGCCCCACAGAGCCCCGCCCGGACGGATTACCGTCCGGGCGGGGGTAGGACGCAATCCGGGTCCATTATTTAGGATGGACAGATCATATTAACTGTTCAAGCACGGCCCAGTCATGGACATTGATTAGGTCGGACGGATCATCTCTCCATTTTTATTTTTTTCTTTTTTTAGGCCCACACTTCTCCCTTTTTTTGGGCTTAGCCACTGGCCCCATATTCACTTTGGACCTCCCACATTCCCTTTTTTGGGATCAGCCAGTGGGCCTATATTCACTTTAGACCTCCCACATTTATTACGATGGACAGATCATATCAACTGTTCAAGCACGGCCCAGTCATGGACATTGATTAGGTCTTACGGATCACATCAACCGTCCAACGATGGCCCAGTCATGGTATTGATTAGGCCGGACGGATCATATCAACCATCCAACCATGGCCCAGTCATGGTTATGGTTATGTACGTTAGCCAACCATACATTAATCATGAAATGGTGGTCGTGGTAGATGCAACACTGATGTGCACCATTTATCATTTGATTGTTGACCTCTACTCAATGTCCATGGTGGGCCCATAAATCGATTTCCAGCCATTGAGTTTTTAGTACATTTCAAGAAATTTTATGGGCCCAACACGTATTCCGAAAGTGGCTACCAGCCCACCTAAGATGTTCAGACATGTTCTGGCATAGTGGGCCCACCATAGGTGGGGTTGGCTATTTCGGTCCATACATGATCATGAGCTCGGGCAATGCATGTTGATGAAGGTTTGGTCTGTCGAAAAGCTGGGTTGAGGTCTGTTCAGGGCCGACTGGCAAAATAAAACCAGTTTAAGTCCATGACGAGGCCTAAGCAATCAGGCCTGAGGATGGTCTGTAATGATAGCGCCCGGCCTGAGCTCAGCCGTCAAAGTGTACAAGATCTAGGCTATTTATTTGGCATGCCCCACCATGCATTGTATATTACAAAATGCCGTTGGAAGTTTAAACGGGCCGGGTTGGTCTCGGCCTATGGGCTTTCAGAAGTAGCCCACCCTAGCCCAGTAAATAAACGGGCCCATACATTGGGCCACTATTTAGATCAGGCCCAGTATAAAGCGGGCTAGACCCAAAGCCGGCATGCGGCCCATCTATGTAATTTACATACTACGCTCTTTCAGCTTAGCAAATGTAGTGGACCCCACTCATCCCATGTAACAAAATCTGTGAGTTCGTTCTGCTATGCCGATGTTCGTCGGTTGAGATGGGGTTCACATGCAGAGGTAGTCGATGCTTGGAACCGTCCATTATTAGGTCCTATTTGGAAGAAGGTACAGGAGGCGTGGCTACTGCAATACCAGCACTGCATGAGATCCGACCTGTCCATCAAGTGCGCTGCCACCTGTTCATCAGAAACTCAGGTGTACCCAAGTGAATTACCCCGGCGTTTTCATACTTCGAATGGCCCATATTCCAATAATCATACTTAAAGGATGATCTCGACCATTGATTTACTGAGAAGAATGTTAGGCGTACCATGAAAAATTTCTTTCCATTGCCTAGGTTCGTGTATACATGTTGATATGGTAGGGATCGTCCGCCCAATGTAAGTTTCTTACCATGGCGCCACCTATAATTCCGGCCAGAATATGGGCGATGATAGATTATTGTGGAAAAAATACCCGCAAATGATTAATGTATATGAGGCCAAAACACAAGAAAATAATCAAATAATACAAAACTTGAACTTTTTTATAAGAACTACATTTGTAAGCATGTTAGTCGGGTTCATACTTGTATAGATCATCTCTAGAGTTATATCGCCTTCCCCAAGTACCTGTTGAATAAAACGGTGACGAACATTAATATAATTAGTACATGAGTGATAAACAGAGTTCTTTGCTAAATTAATCGTGCTTACGCTGTCACAATTAATCGACACAGCATCATGCTGAAGCTCAACCTAATTTATCACTCCTCTCAACCAAACACCTTCTTTGAAGGCATCCATCACCGCCATATACTCAGTTTCGGTTGTGAAATGAACAGCTACAGACTGAAGCTTCGGCATCTAACTGATTGCCTCATATGCTAATACAAATGACCCTACCCGCTAACACAAATGAGTGGTCAGAAGTAGACATTCTATTGTCCATATTTCCTACGTAATTAGTATCCACATAGCCTATCAATTTGTCATCTGACTTTTAAAATATCAAGACGTAGTCCACCGTGCCTCATATATACCGAAGTAACAATTTCCCTGCTTCGCAGTGCTGTTTGGTAGGGTTATCAATGTATCTGCTCACAATCTCCACTGCATGTGAAATATCTAATCTCGTAGAGGCCATGACATGCATCAAACTGCCAACGACACTTGAATACGATAAACGAAACATCACTTTCTTTTCTTCATGTATAGTAAAACATATTTTAGAAAGAAATACTAAGGTGAGTAACATAGGGTGTGTTAACCGGTTCCGCTTTGTTCATATCGAATTTTATCAATATTTTCGTAAGGTATTCTACTTGTAATAATCGTACTCCTTTGTCTGTCTTTTTTAATATCTATACTAGCAAGCAACTATAAATCTTTCTTTTAAAAAAAAATTCTCGATGACACCGAGTGATCCGTTGATAACATCAACAAACCTTTAATCTTAGTCAAATTGAAAACATCTGGCACATTTCTTTGTGCTTGAACGTGGGCTACTTTATGGCCAGGGTTTGAAAGTCCACATACAATGTCTTCTATGATGTAGCTTTTGGGCTACTTTATGGCCAAGGTTTAAGAGTCCACATACAATGTCTTCTATGATGTAACATACCTTCCAAAAGCCCTACCTAACTTATGTTAGGTGGAGATTTTCAATCAAGTCCTACTCAACCCCAGCCCAATCCAACTTAAAGCTAGGTTCGGCCAGTTCAGTTCATGTCGAACTAACCCAAAGCTACACTCCTACTACTAAACAATGGATATGTTCAAGTTTATTTTTATGCATGACTGGGATGAAGGGCGCATAGTCCCGGCCAACAGGTTTTGTGGAGGTGTGCTTTGAAAGGGTTGTGCTTTGCAATGATCAACGGTTTGAAATAGTTTAATCTAAAAAATTTCCCATCCACACCATGAGTTCCATCAGTTTTGATCATTAAAACATGACCATAAATTCAAAAGTATCTTTATAATACACCCATATTGAATTGGAATAGCTCAAATGTCTTTAAACCATCCATTCTATAACTTTAGCCCAATCCCAGGAAGCCATTCATCATTGGCCTAGCCTATCACGCCCCAGATTTGGTGACCGGAACTCACAAGAATCCCGATAGCCGATTCCGGCGCCGACAGCCTCTGCAGTACCCCATTCTCGGCTCCTGGCACCCATTCACTAGGTTCCAATCCTGGGATACTATAAGGAGGATTTCTATAACATAAGTCCAATCCATAAGAGCATACCCAAGATTATATCATAGTAACCATTGGAAATAACCACAGGAATACATTACAAAATCCACTAGGAATTGAAACTTTGATATAAGGTACAGGCTCAAAAAGGAAAAACAAGAACTGAAAAAGGGAAATCTCCAAAAGGTCCTGGCACGCTCCAACGCTCCTCCTCAGCTACGGCTACTGCCTAGAATCTTCTACGCGCATCAATCGTGCATAAGCTTATAGAAAGCTTAAAGGGCGGTGTAAGTGTGTGTAATACTAGTGGCGGGAAAGCAATATTAGAGAATGCCGAATGCGGCATGAACCATGAATATCATCAATGCCGCCAGCCATACCGAAGCTATGCTATACCAAGTATGAATACAGTAAGCCATCACAAGGCTATGCGATGCAACATGAGTACTGGGCGCTATACCAAGGCGATGCACAAGAGGCCTACATATTTAATGTTATATGCAAAGTGTAAATGTGATCATGTCAGTCCTCATATCCAGTCCATATATCCATACAGTTCCACTCTAGGGAAACCACCGAGGTCAAATACACTGTCAGCCGACTGCCACTCTCCTAGCCGCACAGTCTAACGAGCGTAAGAGACCTCAGTACCCACCTATGGATAGCCAATCACCAACAAGGCTCGACGGTAGCGGACTCATTCAAGAGTTAGTCAAACTCAGCCTAGCTATTGCCCCCTCACTCAGGCGGGTAAGGCCACACCCCATCTCAACCGACCACGCTACAGTGGGAGTGGCGGCCTAATCGTATAAGGCACTCGGGCGCTCATGTTTTTCACTTGGTCTCGGTGTTAAGGCATCTCCTGGTACCATAAAGGTTTAGGGGCTTTCACCCAAGGACATCTTAAGTGCCCTAAATGCTCAAGTAACATTTCTAGTGTCCAAATTTAGTCATCCACAATATACCTGTGGAGGTTACGACCCTGATGAAGTAAGGGCGAATATCCACGTGCTATGCAATGCCAGATGCATGAATCACACAATCAGCTATGCATCAATCCCAAGCATCCAATGCACTCAAGAGGGGCAACTCCATCCCTTAGGGCATACCATAATATCATGCCCAATGACATAACCATGATCAATCATAATCTCAAACAAACACACACATGATGCATGTGGGAATGGGTCATGAAGATAAACAAGTATGCCATGCTATGATGTTGTACTTTCTTTCTAACCAAGTAGGGTCTAGGTACTTAGACAAATTTCCATAAGGAATACAACCTCTAGTGGGGAGGCCCAATAGCCTGGGGTAGCCCACGAGACTAGATAGATAATGACATGGGCCTAAATAATAAGAATGGGCCTAACAATGGTCTATGGTGGACCTTTAACCACGTATAGAAGCAAGAATGAGCCTAACAAGGGCCTAGAGGGGTACACCAATGTGGGCATTCAGCCACCATTGTCCCTTGAAGGCGGCCCAATAATAATCTACCAAGGATCAAGGCCCGTGGCCCGAGCATCACTATAAGAAAGAGATGGGCAGCTATGTACATATAAATACATCACATGTTGGGCCTCAATAAAGTGGCCCAAGGCTACACACAATTCATGGGTCCAATAGGGGCAATATATAGCCCAATCCACATGCAATAATATGGGCTCATAAGGAAGGTTAGGGCTCAAACAAAAGGGCCACCAAGTCCATACATTGTGGTGGGCCTAGTGGGCAACCCATTACTCCAACACATGGGCGAGAATCATATTCAAGATAAGCAAGTTGGGCCTTACAACCTAGCCCAAGAATTTAGTTGATTTGGTGGGCAACCAAGGGCCCAACCACTCATACATTCCAGCCCACTAGCCCAACACAATATCATGGAGATTATAGCCCAAGAATCCACTGGGCCTATCCAGAAAGTTCCAACCCATTTGGGCCTACAAGAACTCCAAAAATCTAGTTACATATAAGTGTCCATATAGCCCAACCAAAGTGGGCCTCAATGATACATTAATTAAGCCCAAAATTAAGGGAGTAAAGACATGAATTATCCCTACAAAATTCTCACAATATGGTGGGCCCCACACCCTTAAACTCCAGTTACAAAACGATGTATATTTATAGATACCTTGCTGGATTTTTAGTCTAGCAGTCATTATGGGCCTGCTGGAGCCCGGTAAAAATCAACTCTGATTGGGACATAAGTCCAGATGGTCCAACACCATGTACAAGGGGTCCCACCACATATGGAGTATATATAAAACACATAAATTAGGTGGGCCATACTGCTGGACTGGAAGTCCAGCAGCCGCCCATCATTGGGCATCCCACATAGGGGGTGGGCGGTCCATGGGCCTGGACGCCCAGCCCACTCCAAAGCTCAAAGTGGGCCACACCTTGGACGTTCCACACCAAGGTGGGCCACGTCCAAGTGGGCCACTAGATGGATGGACACATGGATGAAATACTACATCATGGTGGGCCTCACAAGGGTGGGATGGCCAGCCTTGCTGGACGTCAACCACCTGGCACATCCAGCAAGGTGGCTGGTCCAACCACTTGCCTCAAAATTCTAATGGCCCAACTGGCCTAAATTCAAGCTAGGTGGGGGTGGGCTATCATAGGAATAAATTCAAAAATTTATAACACATGTTAAGCATTTTAAAAGAATATGGGCAGCAATACATCTAAAAATCTGCTGGTGCAGAAAATACTGTTGTCCCCATGTTCGGCACCACATGGGGTGGACCTAAGCTTGTTCAAACCTCTGGAAAATAGGTGGGAAGGTTAGTCCCACATATAGATAGCAAGTGGGATCCACTGGGGTGGCCCACTTACTCCAAAAATCAAGGTGAAAGTGGTCATTTATAACATGCAATGTTGCTGAACTGTTTAGAAATTTCTGGACAATTAGCCTACTTTGGCCCATCCCATGGGTCTCAATCATGGGGGGAAATGATGTGGGCCCCATTCCACATCAAAGTTGGGGTCCACACTATAGAAAATTTCCAAAAAAAATTGAGAAAAAGAGGCAATAAATTGTTTCAAACATTAGCTCAAAATCATGTTCCGGATGGGCCTGAAATCTGGACAACAACATATGCTGTCCATATTTCAGTCCATATAAATTATCCAAAGGGTTTTATACTCTGATCCATCAAGTGGGGTCCACCTAGATGGGTCATCAACATTTTAGATCCATTAGTACACCAAAAGCCTCAAGAAAAATCATGTTTGGAAGCCACCCAGGCCATGCATGTCATGGTGGGCTTGGACGTCAAGCTAGGTGGGCCTGGACGTCCCATCTCCCTGATGGATCTGAGATGTTGCTGACCATCTTAGTGGGCCACAATATGTCCAAGAACAATGGAAAGAAAATAGAGAGAAAGGGAGAGAAAGGAAGAGAGATCAAGCCATTGGTGGAAGGTTCCGCCACTAATGAACCTTCCACCTTCAATCCACACCGTGCAATACATTGATAGCATACATGCAAGCTATGTTCAATTGAAAAGAGGTGCTGAGGTAGGGATACTATCCATACTATTGCATGTAAACGTCTAAATGACCTATGATAGGTTAGATCTAAGAGAAATGCCTCATGGTGGGTCTATGGAGAGTGGCCCACCATGGAAGACGAAATGCATGCATCTAGGCCCATGGCCTTGATCCTAGGAGTCATGTAGGACCTCCACCATGGATTGTGGGTCCTACATGCTTCCATTCATGTGAGAAAGAGAAGGAAAGAAGGAGGAGAGAAGGATCTTGATGGAGCACCCACATCCAAGGAAAGCTTCAAAACTCCAAGACTATCACCTAGGCTTCAAAGGAAGATGTTTAGATGGTGGAGATGGAGGTTAGAAGGTTGGATTGAGGGGGAGATAGGGAGGAGAGTTGCTGGAATGAGGGAGAGGTTAGGACGCCTCTAGCACTAGAAGAGAGAAATGAGAGAATGGGAAGAAAAGAGAAGAGAGAGAGAGAGAGAGAGAGAGAGAGAGAGAGGTATATCAATGTAATCATGAGTTTTTGGCTAGGGAAGAGTAATGCAATGATAGCACATGGGGGGTAGAACTCAAGGCCCATGATAGCTTTCTAGATAAAGTAGTCTACTACCTAGGCTAGGGGTAGGGTAGGCTTTCTAGAAAAGGGAGCTAGGTGAGGCCCATTCTAGAAAAACGTGTAAGGCTAGATAAGTGGGTCCCACCACATGATGAAAGGCCAATAAAAGCTCGGATGATAAGTCAAAATGTACAAGTCGGAATTATGCATGAGACACGACGTTGGAACCTCGGCACCGATGCGGTTGCAATGGCATAGGTTTCAAGTTGATCCGGGTCGGGTCTACGTGACCGGACTTAAGGATGATCACAAACGCAATTTATAGGTCGCGGGTCGTCGGGATTCGACCGGTAGGACTGCGGGACCTAAAGGAACGAAATGGATACTCGGGTAGGGTTTTACATCTCTCCCCACTAACAAAGAAATTTCATCCTTGAAATTGCCAAAACCAGAACAACGAAAATGCACAAACATCATCATATATATATCAATCAACCATCACAAGAGAAGGCAATATATAAAGCAATACAAGCAATCAATCAACAAACAAATGGGGATAGCGCTCTCGAATCTCTGATTCACGCTCCCAAGACACCTCTGCCTCCGAATGATGACCCCACTGAACCTTCACCAGGGCAATGACCTTGGTCTTGAAAACCTGCTCCTTCCGATCAAGGATACGAATAGGCTGTCCAATGAAGAAGCATCATCAAGGACCTCAAGGGGCTGCCAATCAATCACTAGAACAGTGTCCAACGCACACTTCCGTAACATCAATACATGGAATACATCATGGATCCCGGACAACTCTGAAGGTAAGACAAGCCTATAGGCCACAGTGCCTACACGCCCGGTAATCTCAAAAGGTCCAATGAATCTCGGGGCAAGTTTGCCCTTCGCTCCAAACCGAAGTACGCCTTTCATAGGCGAGACATTGAGATATACCATGTCCCCAACTGCGAACTCAAGTTGTCGACGCCGACGATCAGCAAAACTCTTCTGCCGACTCTGAGCTGTGCGCATCCTCTGCCTGATAATATCAAGAATCTTTAACGTCTGTTGCACAAGCTCGGAACCTAGGAGACGACGCTCTCCAACCTCAGTCCAACAACTAGGAGATCTGCACGGTCTACCATACAGTGCCTCAAAAGGAGTCATGCCAATGGTCGCCTGATAACCGTTGTTGTACGCGAACTCGACTAGGCGCAAGTGCTCATCCCAGTTACCCGCGAAGTCGATCACGCAAGCTCTGAGTATATCCTCTGGTTGACCCTTTCGGTCCGCCTGTCCGTTTGCGGATGATAAGCAATGTTGAGCTGCAAGGTAGACCCCATCGCCTGCATAAAGCTCCTCCAAAATTGAGACGTGAATCTAGGGTCTCGGTCAGAAACGATCGAAACCGGAATGCCATGTAATCTCACTATCTCCTCAATGAATACCTTCGCAAGCCGATTCAATGTATCTCTATAATACATATATATTGAATTGGAATAGCTCAAATGTCTTTAAACTGTCCATTCTTTTAGTATAACATTAGCCCAATCCCAGGAAGCCATTCATCATTGGCCCAACCGGCCTAGCCATACATAACATGATTTATGTATTTTATCCACTCCGTCCATACATTTTACCACATAATTTTAAGTCTTGAGCAAAAAAATGAAATATATAAATTGTTCAAATGGACCACACGATAGGAAACAGTTGAATTTAACGTCTACCATTGAAAATTTCTTCGGAGCCACATAAGTTTTGGATCAAGCTTATAATTATTTTTTCCCTTCATCCATGTCTGTGTGATCTTATGAACAGGTTGGATGACAAATAAACATCACTGTGGGGCCTAGCAAAGTTTCAACGGTGTAAATCATTATCCCCGCTCTTTACTGTGGTATGGTCCACTTGATCTTTGAATATGCTTTAATTTTGGGCTCAACCTCTTAAATTAGATGGAAAAACGAATGGACGGTGTGGATATATCACATACATTCAAAGTGGGCCCAAACTCAGTACGATAACAATTTCCCATTCGTCAGGCTAAGTTTAAGGTACCCCACATAGAGGCCGTACACGAAAGGGAGAGCATAGCATTACATGCATGTGCCAAAATCTTACACATGTTGGAGATCTAATCCGTTGGTCCGTCAGTTAAGACGTGCTATCCGGAGAATCATGTAGGTACACTCATCAGGTGGGCCACATGACCTAAATATGGTGTTTTGGTCATTTGTTTAATAGGCCGCTCTTCTCAAACACGTGTCCCAAGTGATGAGTGGATGGGCTAGTATATGATCTGGTGGCCCTATCTGATCAAAGGCCCTGTAATTGTCTACTCGTTTGAGATCAGTTGGCGTATGCAACGCAGAAGTCTACTCTGCATAAGCGAAGATTTGCCCGATTTTGCTGTAGAGCCGAGAGAACCGAAATATGGCAGAGCCACATCGTTACATTACTCTTCAGCCTTTTATATCAATCCGGATTTTCCATCCATTGGGACCCACTAGCAATGGATAAGCAATGATCCTAGCCATCTAAACAATGGTATTCAAATCTATAGTGAGAGGGAAAAACACTTAACGGTTAACATTAAGTGAGAAAAGATAAGTGAAGGGTATGGTCTTCGGATGAGTATGATATGGCCCACTGGTTGTACGGTTCAGATTGGTGGAGAGCCTGACCACATGTAATGTAGATAGATGGGTCTACCGTATCATCTCTCCAGTATTTTTATACCGTATTTTTGGTGTTGGAATCCAAGGAAAAACGTGTAGTAACCGTATGTCCGTGTTTAGATGCATCAGAATCCTGTACACCACCGGTTGTAAGAAGCAAGAACAACACGGACGCAGAAAGTTATGTGGGGCCCACCGCGGTGATGTTTGTGAGAAATCCACCTCGTCCATCCTTTTTTTCTAGATCATTTAAGAGCATGAACCAGAAGAAAAGATTTGGATACAATACTCAAGTGGGATACAAGACAGGAAAAAGTGGGGAAGGAAATGCCTACCGTTGAAACCTTCCTGGGTCCACCTAGATGTTTACATCCCATCCAAAACGTTCATATAGTCATTCCCACTAGGATGAACTAAAAAGACAAAAATATCAGTGAGGCAGGTATGAACAGATGAAAAATCCCAACGGATGAAGAGTTATAATCAAACTACAAAACTTATGTGTCCTGCTAATGTTTCAACGGTGGGCATTCAATCCCTGTTGTTTCTTGTCGTGGGGCCATTTTAGTTTTGGATCTGCCTCATTTTTTTATCTCATGTCCTAACATTATCCGTAGAAACGGATGGACGGAGTGGATTTCTCACAGACATCACTGTGGGCCCACGTAGATTCCGATTGGATGTCTTATGCAACGCCTTCCACTCCGTCCATTATGTGTGCCACTCACTGTAATGCATGCCCTGGGCCAAAATCAGCAACATCGCACAACTCAGATGGGCCACACTAGAAAAATAATAATAAATAAATAAAATTGGACAGGATCCATATGTTAGTATGTAGGGCCCACTATGGTGTGTGAGTTTCATCTAAACCGTTAATCACGTGCGCATCACCATTGGGAACAGACTTTGTGGCCCACAAATTTCTGGATATCATACCAACAACGTAGCTATGTTATTTCACGGACTGCCCTACCCTGTCTTGTGCAGGGGCAGACGACCTGAACCATGCTAACTGATAGCTACGTGGGACATACAAAGCATCAGATCCTCCCCGTCCATCCAATTCTCCATTGAATCTTCACCATGGATACTAAAATTCAGTCAAATCCAATACTTATGTCAGACAAATCATAGGAATCGGTGTAAATTCATGCCTAAAACCTCTGCTTTGGCCAACGTTAGTTGTGGAATATAATGATTTAAGGGGATTCCATTCATCCTTATATGGCCCGCCAGATGAATCGATTGGATAGGTTTGGAAGATTTTAATGGTGGGACTGCCTATCTCAATTGTTGCTCGAGGCCTAGCTTAACGGCGTTGAATGGGCCTGAATGTTGGCCCCGCTACAAACATGGCCTAATGGACGAAGTGGATATTATATACATGAACTCATTCCCTCCACATCACCGTATACAAGGCTCGGTATCCGGACGCGGATTTCCTGTGAAGGCTTTCGGAGGAAGTCCGTAGCTGGGATGTTAGGTGGGGCCCACTGTGATGTTTGTGAAATATCCACTCCGTCCATCCGTTTTTTGGGATCATTTTAGGACAAGAGACAAAAATCAGGTGGATCCAAAACTCAAGCGTCCATACGAGAGGAAACAGAGGAGATTTAGTGACCACCGTTGAAAATTTTATATGGCCACAAAAGTTTCATACTAGTCTAAGTTTTTGTTTTTTCACTTCATCCCAGTTGTAATGACCTTATAAACGGTTTGGATGGTATATCGATATCAAGGTGGAGCCCAAGAAGGTTTCCACGGTAGGAAACTCTTTTCCTAGTTTTCTCTTTGTATGGCCACCTTAAGTTTTGGGTCCACACGTTTTTTAGTTTCTTTTCCTAAAATGATCCGGAAAACCAGATGTACGGAGTGGATTTCCAAGAAACATCACGGTGGGCCCCACCTAAGTATCCCGCGCAGGAACTTCCTGTGAAAGCCTTTCTCAGTAAATCCGCGTCCCCCGTATTCATGGAAGAGTATTGGCCGCTGTATCACACCACTGATCAGGCTGATGTACTGACGTCACCAAGTCATGTGGGTCCCATAATGAAGTATGTGTTAAATCCCAACCGTCATTCCATTTGGCGGGCTTATAGTAAGGCTCGACTCCAAAAATAAGAGAGATCCAAAGATCAAGTAGACCACACAGAAAAGGCAGTGGAAGATTGAACGTCTACCATTGAAACCCTTTTGGGGTCGCATAAGTTTTGGATCGATATGATATTTGTTTTTCCTCTTCATCGGTCTGTGTGACCTTATGAACATAAGGGATGGAAAATAAACGTTATAACGGGCTATATGAATATTTTAATGGTAAGAATCATTGTCCCACTCTTATTTGTGGTGTGGTCGACTTAAGATATGGATATGATTTTTTTTTTTTGGTTCATACTCTAAAATGATCTCACCAAATGGATGAACGGTGTGGATATAATAAATACATCATTTTGGCGTCCACGTAGCTTTGATCTCCTTTGAACCGTTCGTACAACTCGAGCTCGAGGAGCGGCAGCCCACACCAGCCAGATCGGCGGTGTGGGCCAAACTTGCCGTATTCATTCACGCTTCGAATTCTGGCAGACGAACTAGTGTTACCGCGGTAACACGTTAGTAGGTGTTTCCCAAACTGTGGGGCCCACTTTGATTTATGTATTGTATATCCACGCCGTCTATCCGTTTTTCCACCTCATTTTAGGGCATCATATCAAAATTACAGCAGACCCAAATCTCAAGTGGGCCACACAATAAGGATCTAATACACACCATTAAAAACTTCCTGGATCGCAAAAGTTATGGATCAAACTGGTTTTTGTGTTTTCCTTTCATCCATGACTTTGTCAATACGTTAGATGGCAAATAAAAATTACGGTGGGCCTTAAAAAATAAAATAATGGCGAGCATTCAACCACCACAGTTTTCTGTGGTGTGGTCCACTGGAGACTTGGATCTACTCCATATTTAAAACCATTCTCTAAAATGATCTTCGAAAACGGATGAACGCCATGGATATACAAAAAACCCATCGTGGGTCCCACGGTGAGAGAAACGCCGATTAAGGCGTAGACACCCAATCCGGCAGCCTTGTAAGAATGGAAACTTCCATACGAGTTAGAAACTATAAAACCACATCCCTCCCATTGAATCGCAATTGCATTGCTCTTCCTTCTCACCCGACTGCAACATCTTTCGAATCATCTTTAAGATCCAATAAAGATATGAGCTGTTCCGACTGCAACATATGTTTGGAAACCGCAAGCGATCCTATCCGCACATCATGTGGCCACCTCTACTGCTGGCCTTGTCTCAACCAATGGATACAATCCACCATAGTCCGGTCGAAGGAAAGACACACATGCCCGGTGTGTAGAAGAGATCTGACGGAGATGGATGTTACACAGATCTACAGCCGCAGTGGGAACAGCAAGCGAGCCTCTGAGGAGTTAGGGTTAGCGGTGCAACCGAGATCAGATGAGTCTTTTGAGGTGGAGATGGGTCAGAATCCCAGGTGGGGCCCGGCAGGGCGACTCGATGAAGACACCCAAGAAGAGGATATAGAATCAGATGATATCCCTGTCACCTCGGAAGTCATACAAGCGATGAGTGTGGTGCTTGAATATGTTGCGGGACGAGTCGAAAACAGGCGGGGTGGGGCTAACATGCAAGGGGAATGTGAAGATTCAGTTCTAATAAATATCATGAGCGTGCAAGGAGAAGATAGAGATTTTATAATCAATCTCAAAGATTTCATCCGATGGATGAGGCGGGGGGAAGATAGAGATTCGGTGCAAATCAATCTAGTGGACCTACTCCGATGGACGAGTGAAGTACTTGAAACTTCTTTTGTTCGGTGAGCCATGCCTCTTTGAAAAGAGAAGAACTTAACTTCTTCGTTTTAAAAAACAATAAAAAATTGAACTTATTAGATTTTATTTTTATGTTTTTAATTTTATTTTGGCATGAATATGGTTGTGTTTGGATGGACTATTGGATTGAATTGCAGTTACTGGAATTCCAAAGCAGACGTGGAAACTTAAGAAAATCCGTATCCTAATGAGCTTTTTAAAAAAAGAAAGTTGGGATCATACCACTTTATTATTATTATTATTATTATTATTATTATTATTATTATTATTACTTTTTAATAAAAAGAGAATTTTATTGAACCGAGGACAATGCCCCACAAAAAGATGATGTAGAGTGCGTCGCAGAAAAGTGATCCGTAATATCAGAACCTTAAAACAGGTATATCTCGCGATTCCGAATGAGTTATTTGACCTACCATATATGATTCTGGGTGGAAAAAAGTTACTTTATCCACCGTATATGATTTTGGGTAGGATAAGTTATAAGTTACTTTATCCACCCTCTAGTTTTAGGAGTCTTGTTTGGCTTAGAAAATTTAGGGAAAGGCTTGGTAGGTCCTGTTGCAATGTATGGCCATTGATTGGCTTCGTAAGGGATGTACACAGCTCTCTCTCTCTCTCTCTTAATGGTTTCTTTGTCAGAAATCCCAAAACAGTAACGATCCAAATCTCTATAAAAGGGACAGATATGGGTGAGAAATCCTCCTGACCTACCTGACACACTCAAACTTCAGGCCCCATCAAAACCAGCTGGCAGCAGGTGCTGGAGGTGGGCCAAGCCAGGGGACCTCAGCTAATGAAGGCCCACCACCAATCGAGCCAGGGCTGTGAAGCCTGGAACGCTGCTTGCCCAGGACGAGTTTTAACGCGCTGGGAGAGTTGGGCCACACGGTTAGGCTGCTTTGGGCACTGAATCGTGAACAGGTGGATTCGATAGGATAGATGCCTTGCTCCAAACCGCATGGGGGTGGGTCGGATTGCATCTTAAATGATTATTTGAGCCTGGACCTTTCATGTTCTTAATAATAACTTATAGAAGCTATATGATCATATGACCATGTTGATCCACACCTTTGACTTTTAGATTTGAATATAAGCCATTAAAAATTTACTTCTAAAGCCTCCACCCGGAACATGCAATGTGGGAGCGGCCTTGACCGTAAGTGTATGTATTCTCTCCACGCTGTCCATCTGTTTTTTCTAGCTTGTTTTAGGGCATGGTCTAAAAAACGAGGCGGCCACACCACATGAAATAGTGATTATTGACTTATTAATAACCTTTTGTGGGCCACAAAAGTTTTGAATCAAGCTGATATTTTCCTTTTACTTTCATCCAGGTCCATGTGACCTTTTCAACAGGTTGGATGGTCCATAAACATTACGGTGGACTATAGGAAGTATTTGTGGTGAGTGTTCAATGATCACTATTTCTTGTAGTGTGGTCCACTTGTAATTTATATTTGCTTCATTTTTGAAAGCATACTCTAAAATAATCTGTCAAAACAGATGAACGGCACCGCCATAAAATGCATACATCGTGTGAGCCACACCACCATGGTGGTGTATCTTTCATCAAACCCATTCATCAGCTCTGAATTACAGGCAATCTACAAAAATTAGGCTGACCCAAAACTCCGGTTATAGGTTTTAGGTGCAATTTTACATTGTTACCATTCGTGTGAAAAATCTGAATCATTTTACAACTTCACCTTTTGTATGGACGATAAACATAACATTTGTAACGTGATGGACGGAGTGGATATCACACATGCAACATGGCGGGCCCTAAAAAACTTGGGTATTTTACTATCAGCTTAAAACACGTGTTGGAGACGATTACGATCCCTGTAATAAAGCATAACATCCCTCCAAAACTCTCTCTCTCTCTCTCTCTGTCTCTCTCTCTCTCTCTCTCTCTCTCTCTCTCTCTCTCTCTCTCTCACTAAACTACAACAAGATTTGGAATCTGACTGTTCCTTTTCACAAACATGGTGGAAGAACTCCAGAGCTGTTTAAATTGCAAAATATGCTTCGAAACCCCGAGAGATCCTGTCCTCACATCTTGTGACCATCTCTACTGTTGGCCTTGTCTCTACCGTTGGATAGACTATAAAAACCGATTCGCATGCCCGGTGTGTAAAGAAGAGCTGATAGAGATGGATGTTATATGCCAATCTACGGCTGCGATGGGAGCAGTGAGCCACGGACTGAGTTAAGGTTTAAGGTGCCGCCAAGGCCTCACGCCTACAGGATCAAGAGATCGCATGAGAGGATCATACGTAGGCCCATGTCTTCTGCGGAGGAGATGGTTCGGATGATCTTGGATGAGGTTGAAATGATGCCGGGTAGGTCGCAATCCTCTCAGGCAAGTGGGCTGAGTTGGGTGGCGCAGCTCCATGGAAACATGCAGGTGCAGGATATAGATTCAGTTCCAAGCACTATCACCGCTGATGGGAAGGAGATTGTGCGGTTGGTTGCTACTGCTGTAGTTGTGTTTGTTCCTTTCTTTTTCATTTTAGCCATTTTAATAAATCAACATCATATCATGTAATTCATCTTATTTGAGTTGGACCAGACAAGGCCCAGCCTTGTAAGCTTTGGCTTAAAATATTGGTTGGGTCCACACTCAATTAGTCCCAGCCCAAAACATACGGATGTGAATATTCATAATTCATACTTTAATCACGTACGTGGGCCACACATGCATTAAGAAAAATACATTCAGAAAAATGAGAACTGGCAGTGGCTGGGCTAAAGATGACATGAGCCACTGGACCATGTTCATAAGTCCAAGCCCGGTAAAGAACAACCTGTCCACATAAGGACTGGTCTCATCAGTATGGGCTTATGATCTAAATACTCAGCCTACTAATGTTCTGGGCCTACCTCTCAAATTTCTAAATAGAAACAAAAGCTAGCTTGCCTTGTATCCTGATGTAGAGTGGGTCGCGGACAGTTTCATGGCCAAGATGGATCAGAAAAGGCCTGGTCGACGACAGAAGTGATCCGGACCGTCGGACCTTAGATCGGGTGTATCTCGCAATCCGAAATGAGTTACCTGACGTAAAATATATGATAATGAGTTACCTGATGTAAAATATATGATTTTGGGATAGAACGAGCTACTTTAGCCAACCAACCCCGCTATGCCGTCGACGGTGATTTCTAGGAGTTTTAGTTGTAGTTTGATTCTGATTTCTTTCACATTGCTTGGTATCCCTATTTAAAGGGTTGTGAACTCGTTTTTAGTCATCAATTAATCAATTTCAAATTTCTTAGAATTTATTTCTATTTTTCTGCTTTCTTTCCTCGTGGATTCGAGAAATCTCTATGAGGAGTCCAGAGAAGCTCCATGGATTCGGAGTAGTTATCCTCATCACGTTCATCGCTGCGTCATATCCCCATGTCTAGCCCAATTAATCATTGGATCTAAAACCCAAGACCTGATCCGGCTCATGCCAATGCCAGGCTAGCCAGCCCAGCCCATTTGCCCTTTGATTGAAATTTTCTAATACCACACGTTTGTAAATTAAGGTCCTCTATAAATCACCACATGAGGTACTACTTTTTCTTTTTCTTTTTTTCTTTGTACCCTTAATCCAATGAGCTCTGGTTTGGATGGAAAAGATGGATCTGGTGTATGATATTTGCTATAGGAAACTGCTGACTAATGGCCTAGATGTCTTATCAGTTTATTATAATATCTTACATAGGAAAAACCTTCCTATTTTTTCCTCATTCAACTGCAACCTGCTTGATAAGTGGACCACTATATATAATTTTGGGGTCACATGTCTCACACCTTATAGATGGCCAACAGCTCTCCCACGTCTGCATGATCGGATTAGGTGTTACCTAGGCTTAGTGGGGGTTAACCTTACCGTATATGATCTGCTTTGATCATTTGTTATATATCCATTTTACAGCACATTTTATGAAAGGTTATAAAAAATTATCTAAATTTCAAGTGGACCACACCACAAGAATTACCGATGATTGAACGCTCACCATTAAACATTTTTGTGGCCTATCAAAAACTTTTAATGGTCATTCACCACCTTTTCCAGTGGTGTGGTCCACGAGATTTGGATCTGTTTAAGTTTTGGGGATAACGGTACTTAAATGAACTCAAAAAATGGATCGGAGCTTGGATAATAAACAAATTCATCAAGGTGGCCCTGCGGTAAGGGTAATACCCACTAAATTGTTGTTCTATAAGAACTAATCCTCTCCTTGAGGGCCCATCACGGTGGGATGCGGATTGGGTATGTGGATTAGGTATTACCTCTATTTGGACCTAGGTAAAGATGGATAGTCACACAGAAAGTAATCAAGGGGTAAGCGCTTACCGATTATCTCTCAACACACTTACTACCCAACTATCAACCATTGAAGACCTTCTTCTCCAATGAGGACATCCTATTCCTCAAACGAGAAGAAGAGATAAAAGCAGACAAGTGGACTTTACACTTTGATGGCGTGGCTAACTCCAAAGGAAGTGAAGTAGGGGCAATCTTCTAATCTACTAATAACATTCCCATCACTATTTCAAGAAGGCTAGCATTTAGATATACAAATAATATAGTCGAATACGAAGCAAGTATAGCGAGCTTAAAAGAAGCAATCATCCTGAGAGTGAGGAAACTAAAGGTCTTCGGTAACTCAGAGCTTATCATTAATAAAACTAATGGTGACTGAAAAACAAAGGACAAGAACCTAATACATTATCACGTTTGTCTTAAAAATCTTGTCGAAAATTTTTTCAAAGTCATTTTTATGTAAATGTTGCACACCAAGAATCAATTTGCATAAGCTCTAATTACACTGACATTCATGCTAGAAATTTCCAAAGGAGTTGCCCAATGGGAACTCACAATTGATGTTTTGCGTGCAAATTGAAGAAGTTGAAATGACGCCTAATGGACATCCCTAATATACCGACATCAAGAAATATCTAGAAGAGCGAATATACCCGGAAAGCACCATGCCAACAGATCATGGACTATTCAATGATTGGCCGCACAGTTCACAATTAACGGCGACATCCTATGCAAATGCTCCTTTAACCAAATCTTGCCACGATATGCGGATGAAACAGAAGCTAGAAAAACATGACCGAAGTCCACAACAGAATATGCGGTCTACATATGAATAGACACATGATGCTCAAGAAGATCCTACGGCTAGGATACTACTGACTGACAATAAAAATAGACTGTTGCCAATACGTAAGGACATACTTCAAATGTTAGGAGCACGCGAATTAGATACATAAATCTGCTTCTAAATTATATAACTTGACAAAGCCCTGACCATTCTCAACGTGGGGTATCGACATCATCGATAAAATCAACTCTAAAGCATCTAACTATCACGAGTACAATCTGATGACAGTTAATTACTTTACCAAATGGGTAGAGCCGACATTCTATACAACCATAGTAACATCACATGTGGTATAGTTTTAAAAGAACAATATTAAAGTCGCTATAATTGAAACTTTAGCCTGGTCTCATGAATGCATGCCTTTGGCTAATTTGATTCCTCACAGAAACTATATATTCCTTGGTTAATGAAAATACTCTTTAATGAAACTTTATCTGTAGCTGGTCCGTGACTAAGAAACCATTGGATTCGCTTGATGGGCCGGAAATGCACACGACATAATGTGCTAGACCCGGTCCAAGCCCTACCCACAACCGGCCCGTTGACAGCCCGGGAGGTGATAAGGTAAGTGCCGGAATATGGTAGAACCGTGCCTACAATGTAGGCGTGGCAGGATATGCATCAATCCAAGCCATTCATCTTGTGATAACTGTCATGGACGGGCCATTTTCGAGAATCACACAAATTCATCAATCCTATTTGTGACTTTCTTTACTCTCTTTTTTTCACTGAATTTTGTTCATTAACTGTTATTGTTTACAACCAAACATTTAATGGCCATTGATGGATCTCCCAAATAATTTGACCGATGTTTATTTCAAATTATTTGATATCCATAATCTATCTTGGTAGATGAACGGTTAGGATTGATACTTCAATTCTCCATGCGTGCCGAGAGAGGATTTATGATACTCCGGTTCATCCGGTTCTACCACATGTACTGTCCTCGGCAACACCTGCCTTACACAATGATTGCGTCCTACCCCGCCCGGACGGTAATCCGTCCGGCAGGGCTCTGTGGAGCCCACCGTGACGTAAGTATTTTATCCACGCCGTTCATCATTTTTCTCAAGTCATTTTAAGGATTGAAAAGATAACTGAAGTAGGTTTACAGCTCCATGGACCACACCAAAGGAAGCTGAAGTGATAATGACACTACCGTTGAAACCTTTCTAAGCGCCACCGTGATGTTTTTTTACCATCCAACGTATTCATAAGGTCATGTAGACTTGGATGAAGAGAAAAAACAAATATAAGCTTGATCCGAAACTTCTCAAGCTCCCAATAAGTTTTTAATGGTGGAAATTCAATCCCCAATTTGTGGTCCACTTAAGCCTTTTTCCTCCATAGTTTTATGCATTATACCTTAAAATGACCTGAGAAAAACGATGAACGGTGTGGATAAAACGCTTACATCATGGTGGGCTCCACAGAGCCCTGCCCGGAGCGCAATCCGCGTCCCTCTGGAGCATACCACGCTGTAAATACGGATCCTCCGTTTGCGTCAAGCAGGAAAATTGATTGCGTACTACCCCCGCCCGTGCCTAGCTCCGAACAGGCAGTTCTGTGGGTGGGCCCACCGTGATGTATCTGTACATCCAAGCCGTCTATACCTTTTCTCAAATTATTTTAAGGCATGAACACAAAAATGAGGTAGATCCAACGCTCAACTAGACCACACCAAATAATAATCTTGGTTGCATTAAATGCAAGAGTATCTGTGGTGTGTTGAGTTAATCGTTGGATCTAACTCATTTTTGTTTTGATGCCTTAAAATAATTTGAGAAAAGGGATAGACGGTTTGGATGTATAGAAAAGTTATTACGCAATCCGCGTCCTCGTGGAATGCATTGAATTTGCGTCGCTGACTGAGACGGACCAATCCCTGTACAGCAAAGGTGGAAAAAAGCAGGAAAGTCGTGGTTTTGGCAAACAGAGGATTCGGACTCGCTGTATATATAACATCCACTCCGTGCGTGTGGGCCATCCGGACTCGCTGTATATATAACATCCACTCCGTGCGTGTGGGCCACTGCACAGGGAAAAATGAGGATGGAATGACAACCGTAGGTTTGTGTGAGGACCATCATAATGTGTATCTTTCATCAAATCCGTTAATCAGGTTTAGTTCCCCACGATAAGCAAATGTACAAGATAAACCCGAAAAGAAACTCAGGTGGGCCATACTTTCTGAACAAAAAGGTTTTAGGAGTAATTTTACACAGTTTACATTGTTGTGTCCTATTGGAACTCTCTATCAGGCTAATCTTTTGTATGTACGGCTTAAATGAAGGCTTCCACTGGATGGACAGAGGTGATTTACGTATACAGCTTGATGGGATGCATAGAGGACTCCCGTCCCTTACTTTCAAAATGCCACCAAAAAGGCTAAACAGAGCATGTTTCGTTTCCTGCTCAAATAAGGAAACTTGCATACACGCAGTCAAGCAAATCAGAATCCTCCACGTCTCCGGTTTTAATTCACCCAACCATTTCGGACACATTGTATATGTGATATCCTCTCCGTCCATCGTGCGAGTCCCTCGATTACACACCACAGGACCAAACATCTGTTAGATATAAAATCCATGTACACCACACCACCAGGGGAAATGTCTATGGGATGCCAACTTTAGGTTTGTAAGTAGGGCCACTATGCTGTTTATCTTTCATCAAAACCGTTCATCAGGTTTGAATTACAAGGATGATGGAAATATACACAAATCAGCATGACCCAAAACTCATGTGGGCCACAACGCATGAAATTAAAGGTTTTAAGCGTAATTTTACATATTACCTTAATATGACCAACCTAAATCATAATTAAGTTTCATCTTTTGTATGTATGATGAATACAATGAGTGTAACATGATGGACGGAGTAGATTTCATATATAAAACATGGTGGGCCCTAAAGAACTTAGGTCTTTTACACTAAGCTGAAAACACGTGTTGCATACGCTTACAATCCTTCATAGGAAGAAACTATAAAACCATAGGTCCATAACCTCCCTCTAAAAGGATTCTCTTCACTGCACCAAGTTTTGAAATTTAAGATCCTCTTTTTTGATAGAGTGGTACCATGGTGGAAGAGCTTCACTGCAGGATATGCTTCGAAACTCCGAGAGATCCTGTCCTCACATTTTGTGGCCACCTCTACTGCTGGCCTTGTCTCTACCATTGGATACACTACGGGAACCGATTCACATGTCCGATATGTAAAGAAAAGCTGACAGAGAAGGATGTCGTGCCAATCTACGGTTGCGATGGGAACAGCAGCCCACCGGCTGAGTTAGGGTTTACGGTGCCGCCAAGACCTCACGCTCATAAGATCAATAGATCGGATAAGAGGATCTCATGTGGGCCCATGTCTTCTACGGTGGAGATGGTTCCGACGATCGTGGGAGGAGATGGTTCCTACCGGGCAAGTGAGCTGAGCGGGGCGGAGCGTCTTCATGGAGAAATGCCGGCGGATGTTGTCAGATCAAGAAGTGGGTCCAGGTCTTCTGCAGTGGAGATGGTTCCAACGATTAGGGATTGGGATCTTATGGAAGGCGACGATGATGAGTTTCTAAGAGCCGCGGGAGAATATTTCGGGTCAGTTTTATTTTTGGGATTTTTCCATGTAGCCGCCTGTCTTTTCATCCATGGACCAGAAACCTACTGCTTTTAAACTATTTCTTAAAACGTGCTAATCAATTTCACATACGTCTTACAACCGCCGGTACTAATGGCACAAAGGGATATGGCCATTAAGTGTGGAAAAGACAATTTTATTTTTGATTTGCTGCACATATTACTATTTTACATCTTCTCGTACGTACTTTTACATTTTCCAAAGTATGGTATTACCCTCGTATATTGCCACTGTTCCAGTGGTTCATTCGTGAAGCTTATTGCGTGAGGGGTCTAAATGGATTGCATACTGATACAGCAAGTCTGAATAGTGATTAGTGGGCCCATCATGATTTATATATGTATTTTATGGATGTTATCCATCTATTTTTCTAGCTGTGTGATCACGAAATGAAGCAAATCTAAATCTTTCGTTGACCATACCACAAGCAACAGTGGTGATTGAATGCCCACAGTTAAAAACTAATTGGAGTGAGCCAACACAAGCAAGAAAGACTGAAGATTGAATGCCATTCATTTAGGGCATGTTTGATTTTCTAAAGTAAATGTAAATGCATTGCAAATGGGTAACCTCACTCTTCCCCTGGATAATTTGACTCCTACTTCTTTCAACATTAAAATTGAGGATGCTGCCAAGTACATGTGAGGCCGACAATGATGTATGTGGATTATCCACAGTCCATCCGTTATGCCTAATGAATTTAGGGCATGAACCAAAAAATGAGGCAGATTCAAAGTTCAAGTGGACCACACTAAAGGAAAAAAGGGAATTGAACACCCATCATTAAAAACTTCCTAGGGTCATTGCTTACTTTTGTGTGGGTCACTTGAATATTGGATCTGCCTCTTTTTTCGACGCATGCCACAAAATATTCTGGTAAAATGGATAGACGACGTGGATATGTCATAGACATCAATGTAGGGCCCGCAGATATAAGCCAGTCAGATTAGATTATTTTTCGAAGCAGAAATATATGCTTATTGTCAAACAGGGTGAAATTGTAATAATTGATTATTTAAAAGCATTTACAGTGATTTTGGACGAGCTCTTTAAATATTGGTGAGGCCACAGCTTGTTCATGAGAAATCCATCCCATCCATTAGATATGAAGCTCAAGTGAGCCACACAACAGGAACAGTGGAAAATTATGTGCACCATTGAAATATCTTAGGCCATCATGTGCCCACTTTAAACCTACGATCTACCTATTTTTGTATATCCACGCCGTCTATCCTAAAAAAAAAGTAATGGTAGGACGGTCAATCGCCACTATTTCTTATGGTATGGTCCACTTGATAATTGAATCTGCTTCATTTTTTAGGATAATGCCTAAAATGATATGGAAAAATGGATGGACAGTATGGATACATAATAAATAGATCAAGGTAGGCCCCACTGTAAGGACCTAACTTAATCTGCTCTCTTTTGTGAGAGATGAACTTCATATCATGTAAACAATCTTGGTGTGGTGCCAATGGCCAGCTGAGCCTCATATGCATTAACAAAAATACATTATATATATATATATATATATATATATATATCAACAGGTTGAAGGGGGTGGGCTAATTAGATGACCTAGGCCCTATGACCATGATCATAGGTCCAAGTCGGGTCTAAATTTGTGTCACCCTGACTTACAAGGGAAAAATAAAATAAAAAAAAGAAAGGAGAAAATGGATCAGGATAGCCCAAAAATGTCCATTTCCAGCACGTCTGCTGCCAACACTAGTTTAGGCAAATCCCCATCTATTTGGGCTAACGATATAAATACTAAGCCCACTTATATCTCAATTATCCTATCAATTCGGGCTATCTCATTACGTGAAAAATGGAAATAAATGACAGATTTAGAGACGGTTCTGGACCGTCTCTAAAATTGCTTGGTTTAAAAACGCTTTAAAGACGGCCATAAACCGTCTCTAAAATTAGGGACGGCTCCTGACCGTCCCTAATATTGTCTTTAAATGTTCTGCATCCACAAACAATATAAGACGGTTTTTGACCGTCTTATATACATCATCTGAGACGGTCAAAGACCGTCCGTATTAGAAACGGTCAAAGACCGTCTTATATGCAGTCATCTGAGACGGTCACTAGCCGTCCGTATTAGAGACGATCAATGGCCGTCTTTTACTTGTAATCTGAGACTGTCAAAGACCGTCTCTATTAGAGACGGACCTTAGCCGTCTTATTGCCCTGTCAAAAACAGTCTCTATTAGAGACTGTCAAAAACCGTCTCTATTAGAGACTGTCAAAGACCGTCTCTATTAGAGATTGTCATAAACCGTCTTTATTAGAGACTGTCAACCATCTGTTCTGATAACTGCTTCGACTCTTTTCTCTTTAGTAGATGACATGATATTGCTAGATAAACACCAGCTATGTTGCCACAAAACCTTCTCAATATATCTTCATATATATTCAAATACACCACATATATAAATCCCTCTTAATTACACCCAACCTTTCTTGATTGGGTCTTGTAAAACCGGCAGAAATAGGGATGATCAGGGCTAACAACATAAATACTCAGCCCACTGATGTCCCAATCAATCCATATGTCCTGAGCCTAATTGTCAAGATTTTAAATTGATATATACAAAAGCTCAAGTCCAAATCCAACACATGCCAGGCTGAACCAGCCTAATCCATTTACTATGGTAGTTGTCAATGCAATGATGCCCCTTAATTGAAGTTTTCCAATCTCACACGTGTGCAAGTTCTGGTCATCTATAAATCACCACATGATCTATCTCTTTTTTATAATTTGAATATTTCTTGATCCAAGAAGCTATGGCTTAGATGGATTAAAAAATGGAGTGGGTATGATCATTGCTTTCAGAGTGATGAATGGCATTGATGTCTTACCAGTTTTCGATAATATCCTACGTTGGAAAACCTTGCTTTTTTTCTTCTTCTTTTTTTTCCGTTTGATTGTGGCCTGCTTGATAAATGGACCACAATTATTTTGAGATGGCAGATGCTCACACCTGATAAATGGCAAGTAGCTCTCCCACGTTTGCCACGTCATGCTTCCGTTGATACAGTACTCTCCCAGGTAGAGCTGTACACGAGTCGAGTTAGCTCGGTCAGCTCGATCGACTCGACTCGACTCAAAATTGGATTTGCACTGGGTCAAGCTGGTTTTTGGAGTTCAAAAATATTTCGAGCTGAGTTGAGATTGCCCCAACTCGACTCGACTTGACTCGGCTCGATCCTCAACTCAAATCAAATCGGTGACTTGGCTATTTTTATCTTAATGTTGCTCGCCAACTGTTTGATAAAATGACTCAACGGAGTGTTGTAATGTTACTTGTCAACTATTTGATGAAATGACTCAATGAAGTATTGTAATGCCGCTCGCCAAATGTACGATGAAATGACTTAACCGAGTGTTGTAATGTTGCTCGCCAAGTGTTTGATGAAACAACTCAACGGAGTGTTGTTTCAGGTACTTACATTCTCCACTGAGTCTGGCTACACTATATGACTGTCGTCTTATCTTGTTTTTTTTTTATGCTGCTCGCTAAAATGTTTGATGAAATACTTATAACATGTTATTACTGTTATGCATTCTGAGAGAAATTGAATATGCATTGAATGTGTTTGAGAAAATGTCGCACATGATCAAACTTACTTGCCTCAATGATGTAGAGTGGGTTGCGCACAGTTTCATGGCCAAGATGGCTCAGAAGAGGCCCGGTCAACGACAGAAGTGATTCAGACCGTCGCACCTTAGATCGGTCATATCTAATAATCTGGAATGAGTTATCAGGCGAAAAATATATGATTTTGGGGTAGAAGGAGCTACTTTAGCTAACCAACTTAGCACAAGCCGGGTTGCCCACACACAAGATTTGCAAAATTTCATCTGCAAAATTCTATCATATCGATGGTTGAATTCCAAATTTAATTTCATTTTTACTGTAAATAATAAGTTTTAGTTTGATTATAACTCTTCGTCTGTTGGGCTTTAGGAGTTGTGTCCAACATGAAAAGTGTTTAGAATAATTAAGAGAATAATGTGGTTAAGCCGCATACGAAACTTACTATAAAAAGTAAATTTGCTATTTATAGTAATGCTTGGTATCCCTATTTAAAGGGTTGTGAACTCGTTTATTCATTGATTAATCAATTTAAAATTTTATTAGAATTTATTTCTATTTTCTTGCTTTCTTTCTTCTTGAATTCGAGAAGTCTCTCTGAAGAGTCCAGAGAAGCTCTATGAATTCAGAGTAGTTATACTTGAGGAAGATGGTGCCCTCATCACGTATCCCTGCGTCACTCGAACTGGCCCGAGCTGCTGACCAACCGAGCAGCTCAAGGACCGAGCCAAGTTACTCTTTCGGTGCATCATGTGCACCCTTCAATATAAGTCCCAAAACTGGGATGGCCTAATCACAAGAAAACAATGAAGACGGATAGGTTGATGACCATATGTTCTTATGTGGGGCCAACCACGATGTTTTTGTCTCATCCAACCTGTTAATTATCGGGTGCATCTCACCAGAAAAATTGATTGTTTTGGTCATGATTTTTATATGTTTGTTTTTGTCTCATCCAACCCGTTAATGATCGGGTGCATCTCACCAGAAAAAAAATTATCGTTTCGATCATGATTTTACATGTTCCCCCGTTGTGTGGCCTACCTAAGTTTTGGACCAGACCGACTTTTGAGATGTATCGAACATAGTGGGCATCCGCAGCACTTCTCAAGAAAAGAGTGTGAGATGACACCGTAGAAACAGTGTAAATTGAAATCTTTATGGGGCACACCATCCAGATTATTTGCCATCTAACCTGTTCATAAGGTCACATAGACCTAGAAGAAGGTAAAACACGAATATCAGCTTGATTGGAGCTTTCTGTAAGTCCCAATAGCTGTAGTCCCAACAATTTTTTAATGGTGGACGTTCATTCATTTTTCCTGTAGTGTGATCCACTTGAGGTTTGGATCTGCCTCATATTTGGAATCATACCTTATAATGATCTCAAAAGATAATTGGACCGTATGGATCTAATATATACATTATCGTGGTTCCACGGTAGTTCGCATTATGTGCTGTGTTGTGCAGCCCGAAAATCTACTCCGGAGAGATAAGAAAGCCCGGCAGTTTGAAATCGGATTGCGTGCTGAGTTACTGATAAGTGCTCTTATCGCAACGAGTAAACTTTGTTGAGCCCACTTCATCTGTTTTTTCATATAATTTAATGGGTCGAGCCCAAATTTGAAGCATATCCAAAGATCAAGTGGATCATACCACAAGAAACAGTGGGGATAATGATTTTCACCATTGAAACCTTTCTAAGCCCCACCGTGATGTTTATTTATCATCCAACCTGTTCATAAGATCATACAGACATGGATGAACGGAAAACACAAATATAAGCTTGATCCAAAACTTCCGTGGCCCTCAAGAAATTTTCAACAGTAGAAGTTCAATTCAACTGTTTCCTGTGGTGTGGTCCATTTGAAGATTTTATATGCTTAATTTTTGGTATCAAGCCCTAAAATTATCTGGGAAAATGGATGAACGGAGCGGATAAAATACATAAATCATGGCGGACCTCACAAAGTTTACTCACTACATAGCTTCCGGACAGTTTGGACGTGTGGGGCTTCCATGGACCCACCATGTTAAATCCAGTCCAACCATTTTTCCATATCGTTTTAGAGCACAAACCAAAAATGGGGTAGACCCAAAGCTCAAGTGGGCCACACCACAGGAAAATTAGACACCCGTTGAAAAATGTTTGGTAGTTGGACCATAGAAGGATACCGTCAATCTGAAATTTGTGTTTTTCCTTCATTTTGGTGTGTGCGACCTTATAAGTTAGATGGTTAAAAAATGTCAGAGCAGTATGAAGAAGTTTTCAATAATAGACATCCAATTCTTACTTATTTCTCGTAGTGTGGTCCACTTGAGCTTTCCGTCTACTCCATCTTTGGAAAGGAGGAAATCTGATATATCGGTGCATGGAATTTATTTATTTTTTCCCTCTATTAACGTCAGCTGAGCGGACTAGTGAGAAGCCAGGAGTCCTTTATGCCTTCAACACAGACTATCTGTAGTCTAGCACACGGCGGCCATTCAGATCGCTACAACAATTTTCGAGAGCTTGGGAGATGATGATGTAGAGCACTAAGTGCCGGAATACGGTAGATCCGTCCCTTCAACTTACACATGGCAGGATGATGGATCAATCCAAGCCATCCATCTTATGATAACTGTCATGGATGGGCCATTTTCGAGAATAAAAAATTCAGCAATCCTATTTGTACTTTTTTTAAAAAAACTTTTTTTTTTTTTTTGTTGCACTGAATTTGGAATGTTAACTGTTGTTGTTTACAGCCAAGTATTTACTGGCCACTAATGGATTTTTAAAATAATTTGATGGCGTAGGGAGGGGCGTGATGAGTTTGATCACCATCTTCCTCCGTTCTTTGGACTCCTCACAGATTTCCTATAATCCAGTGATAAAAACATGAATAATTCCTAATATATTTAATAATATTAAAATAAAATTACAACTCTTTAAATAATAAGCTCAACTTTAAGACTGTTTTAAACTTAGAATCCAACCACAAAAAATTATTAAATTTTAATAAACTATACTTAAAGATCTAATCCATGCATTCAAAGGTATAAATACATAGGATCCGTTTTCTATCATATGATACGCAGCACTTATATTCGGGTTTGATCTTATGAGAAGTGGGTTGGGTGCATGGTTTGATCATATGCTACGAGTCCACGACTTTACAGTCTATCCTCAGGTTTTCGATTCTGAGAAGTGGGCCCATGGTTCATTGATCCATAAGGTCTCGATAATTGGAGCGTTCGATATGTGGCCCAGATGCTAACAGAGAGAAATAAATTGTTTTTTTTTTTTTTAAAAATAATAATAATCTCATATACAGCTGGATATGCAAGGATGCGGACCTTTAACCGTAATACATTTACAAATAAGATGACAGCGGATACCAAAATTGGTATGTCTAAATCCACGTTGAAACCATTGCATACCGAACCCTGTTAAAACATCCGTGGCCCACCTTGATGTCCATCATAAATCCACTCTGTCCATTTGCTTTTTCAGTTAATTTTAGGACATGGGCCGTAAAAAGACGGATCTGAAGCCCAATTGGACAACTTGGGAATAGTGCGATTAAACGCTTATAGTGGAAACTAATTGGGGCCGTCTCAAGACTCACCATGACGCTTGTGACAAATTTATCCGGTCCATCAATTTTTTTTTCCTCTCATCTTAATGCATTGGCCAAAAAATGTGGCCTATCCAAAGCTCAAGTGGCTATACGAACAGAAACAGTGGGTATTGAACACACTCCGTTTAAGCATTAATTCATAGGACGTGATTTGTTTTGGAGAAATCCACCCGGTCCATCTTTTTTCACCAGATATTTTAGGGCTCAGGCCCAAAAATTAGCAAGATCCTAAGCTAGAGTGGACCACACAACAAAAAATAATCAGTTTGAAATGCACCGTTGAAACATCTTAGGGTTATATTGGGGCCAACTTTTAGCTTTGGATTTTCTAATTTTTGTATCCATGTCTTAAAATGAGCTGGCAAAACAGATTAATAGGATAGATTTCTACAACCCCTTGGAAAATCCAGACCATACAAGGCCCACATTACATAATTCTAACATAAACATGTTGAGTTAACACATATTGAACAATTTTCCTAAATAACAATTGTAATCTGAACATTCATGTGATGACTATCATGATTGCAGGCGGTTCTTCGATATATTCTTCCTCAAGAGTTGGTGATTTCAAATGATGACACAGGATTAGTTGAAGATATGAAGAAGGGATACCTCCAATCTTTTGTTGCACCCAAACATAATGCTACGGTCTATCCTTTTAACCTATCAATCTTGGAGACACCAATTGTAATCTTCTCAAATTCTCTGCAAGATGTCCTACGTGACTTAGTTAAAAAACAAGAACTATATTCCATAGTCACTGATGCAACGTGGATAGATTTTAAAGCTAAGATCGGGACGTTATTATTAAGGAAATGGGAGGAATAGAGGAGCATGCTTACAAGGTGGTTAATGATGTTCTCATCGATGAAACTGCAACTATTGGCACTGATTGTTATATTGGCCCATGTGTCGTGATCGGTCCGAATTGTGTAGTTGAAAACAACGTTAGATTGAAGAACCGTATGCTGATGAATGGTGTTACTGTTAAGCAGGCTGCGTCTGTGAAGGATTCGATTATTGGGTTGGGCTCGGTGGTGGGTCAGTGGACCCATATTTCACAAGTAGGCATTGGACGTGAGAAGGATATAAATCTCAGCTGGACCACACTATCGTGATCCTTCACCAAATGGTACAGGCCACAAGGTCGAAGCGGAAGGATGTATGCCTTCCATTTGGCCGTTTGGTCTGTCAGTTGGCCCAGCGGTACAGAGTGGGCGGATCTGATGGAAATCCTGTGTGGACAGAGCTGTTGAATGATGATACGTTGAACAAGATGAAGATAAGCCCCAAGCAGCGACATGCCCACATCGACCAGTACGGGGACGCCAGCGAGGGGGAAGAAGAGAGTGATGAGGGCGAGGACGAGAATGAAAATGAAGATGAGGGAGGAGCTGAGGGGGCCAAGCCAGCTGAGGAGATTGAAGAAGTTAGCAAGGAGCCTCTTACTATCCCTGATATACACGAGCGCTTGGATGCGCTCAAGGCCGAAGTAGCGGAGGTCAAGGAAAGCCAAGCCAGGTACAAAGCAAAACAGGACAAGTGGAACAAGAAGATATACCGGGCCTTAAAGGCCCTGATCTGCTGCAGCAAGGGGGAGGAAGTACCCCCGTTCCCGTCTAGTTCAGAAGAATAGCAGTTTAACTCTATGAATAGCTGGTAGTTGCTTTATGTTAGCTAGGACTACCTACATATAACGTAGGATAGTTAGGATTTTGCTTCATTAGTTTCTAATTTTCTTTTCATTTAGCATATCTAATAATGCTTGGAATCCATGTTGTAACATGTAACTGGCCATGTCAATGACATTTTAAAATTTATGAGAATGTATGGATTGTTTTGAAAATTTCTTGTCGCCATGAGAAGGCTTGTGTGCATGGTTGCTTGTGAGCATAAGTAGAATATGTATGGATCCCCTAGATTTGCGCATGACCTTGGTACGATCAATATTCTAGTATCTAACATATTCAAAGACGTTCTTTCAGAAAATGCCTCCGCGACCGGAGGATCGATACATCCGCCTCCCTCATGGCGGCCTAGTTGATGGGGACCAGATCCCCGATGAACAACAAGGCCCCCAAGGGGCGAACGGTTCTCAAAATACGGGTAGTACAACCTAGGGGGCGGCCCCAAATGCTCCGCCACCATAGGCCGCGGCACCCGTACCCCCTCCGCCTCTGGCCTTGGACCAGATGGACCAGATGTTGCACCTTATGTAACAACAACAACAAACAATGGCCGCCAATATGCAACACCAACAACACATGATGACCACTATGATGGGGGCCTTGGCCCAGAATTTGGGCATACCACAACCGAAACCACCCGCCATGGTCATGCCCGCGACCAACACAAACAACCTATATGAGCGGTTCCAGAGGCACAAGCCACCTACTTTTGTTGGCACCCACCGTCCAGAGGAAGCGGAGTATTGGCTCAACCAGGTCATCAAACTGCTTCAGCCCCTCCACTGTTCTAAGGCAGAGAATGTTGAACTCACTTCCTACCGCGAGCGATCCCTTTCTCTCGGCACTTCTCATGTACTTGAAGTCGGGGATGAGGAACCCGACGGGATCACGGACCGCGGGGTCTTGGCCTCACGGTTTGATGGGGCCTTGGCCTCGCAACCAGTTTAGGGCATTGATACGTGGGGTGTACCAGATTCTCCAACCTACTGGATTAATGGATTTAATTAATAACTCGGCTAACACGATCGCATCGCATCACACTAGTTAGGATGGCGACTCGAAAGTCGAGGTCGTTTTGAGGGAGTGTTGTCATATGCGATCGTTAGATGGAGTCACTCGAGGGAGCGTTGTGGTAAGGGCATGCATCATAATATCCCGGATGCATGCGCATTTAATAAGAGTTGTTAGGTGTTGATGATTGACTGTTTTTCATTAAGTTCATATTACAATTGATGCATGTTATAACTTAAGACTAATAGTACACTGAGTTGATCACTCACTCCCACTCTGGGACGGTGTTTTAAAACACCAACCAGACTCTCTCATAAATGTAGGGGAGGCGGAGCAGGTGGAGCATGACGATGCTACTCCCAACGAGGAGGAGGAGTTGTCCTACTTCCAGCTGATGCGCGGGACCTCACCAGACCCATAGATGGGCCGATGGATCGCTGAGTAGTGGGCTCAGTCCTATTCTTTTTGGACTCGCTATTCTTTTGGAATTTTGTTGGGTGACGCCATGTGCGACCCCTTTATTCTTTTGGACATGTATATATATATATATATATATATATATGCTTTTGATCTCTTTTATTTCAGTAGACTTGTGTGATTGTGCTTCATGTTCCAGGATTTTCCAGGCTGCGCATTGACTGGGTTAATCACATAATTAATGAAAACCGGTCATAAGTACCTTGGGAACTCGGGAGTTGAGTATATACACAACCCTCGATTTTCAAGGTGTTAGAATAATGCTACAATCTATCTTTTTAACCTATCAATCTTGGAGACACCAATTGTAATCTTCTCAAATTCGCTGCAGGATGTCCTACGTGACTTAGTTAAAAAACAAGAACTATATTCCATAGTCACTGATGCAATGTGGATAGATTTTAAAGCTAAGATCGGGGACCTTATTATTAAGGAAATGGGAGGAATAGAGGAGCGTCCTTACAAGGTGGCTAAAGATGTTCTCATCGATGAAACTGCACCTATTGGCATTGATCGTTATATTGGCCTATGTGTCATGATCGGTCCGAATTGTGTAGTTGAAAACAAATTTAAATTGAAGAACTGTATGTTGATGAATGTTGTTACTGTTAAGCAGGCCACGTTTGTGAAGGATTCGATTATTGGCTCGGGCTCGGTGGTGGGTCAGTGGACCCATATTTCACAGGTAGCATTGGACATGAGAAGGATACAAATCTCAGGTGGACCACACTACAGGAAAACAATAGTGATTGAATATCCACGATTAAAATCCTCCTAAGGCGCACTGTACTGTTTATTTGACATCGAATCTCTTGATTAGGTCATACAGACCAAGATGAAGGGGAAAAAAATGATCGGCTTGATCCAAAACTTTTATGGCCCCCAAAAAGATTTTAATGGTCAACGTTCATTCAACACTGTTTCGTGTGATGTGGTCCACTTAAGATTTTTATATACCTAATTTTTTGTCTCATACCATTAAATGATCCATAAAAATAGATGGACGGCATGGATGAAGCACATACATCATGATGGGTCCGCAGAGAACCGACCATCAGCCATTTGCTGGTGGTAGGGGAGTAGCCCATCTGTTTCCGATTTCCATACAACGATGGGCTCCACAAGGACGCGGATTTACTTCGAAAGGTTCGTGCGCTGGAAACTTAGGTGGATCCAACGTGATGTTTGTGAGAAATCTACCCCGTCCATCCGTTTTTTGAGCTCATTTTACGCCAGGAACCAAAAATGAGCCGGATCCAAACCTCAAGTGGGCCGAAAACGTGAGGATTGAACATCCACAGTTGAAATATTCGTGGGGCCACAGAAGTTTTTGAATCAGTCTAATATTGTTTTTTCAGTTCATCCCAGTAGTAATGACGTTATGAACGGTATGGATGGAATGTAAACATCACTGTCGACCCCAGGGAGGTTTCAACGGTAGGAATTTCCCTAGCTCCATTTTCCTTTAATGCAGCCCACTTGAGTCTTGGATGATGCTCAATTTTGGTCTAAAATCTTAAAATAATGTCACAAAACGGATGGACAGGGTAGATTTCTCAAAATCATGACAGTGTGCCCCACCTAGGTGTCCAGCGCGGGAACCTTGTCCACTCCACAGAGCACCGCCGATCTCCAGCTCGGCAAAGTGAATCTGTACGTATGCACGCCTTCTCTCGCAGAAGGCTATACAACTAACAGACCAATAGACCATCGTCGTAGAGCGACCACATTGCAGTGAGCCACCACATTGCCATTAAGGCACGACCTCTGTCGCAAATAGGCAGTTGTTATCCTGGAATTATCTAGAAGCGGAGCTGAGCTCTATATAATCTGCACCTTTTCTCTCTCTTTTTTCCAATCTTTTCATTTTCCTCTCATTTTTCTCACTCCATTTTCCATTTTCTTTACTTCCTAAGCATTTTCATTCGAAGTGATGAAGTTAATCATTCATTTGCCGGCTCCCCGATTCCAAGATATCAAAAAGATCCTCGGGCCACAGCTGCAATGTCTAACAACAGCTCATGTAACCGAAGTCATGGTGGTCTTTGATGGATACAAAGTCGTATATTTCTAATTCTACTTAATCTAACGTATTTATTTTCTTTAATATTGATTGAGGTGAGGTTTTTTTTTTTTTTTTCAGAGCAACATTGAGAAATCATTTTTTGAAGTTGTTGGACTAATCTTGGGCTTCAAGATCTCATACTATGCTGGTGAAGAATCCTCTTTCAGTTGGCAATGGTGGGAGAAGGTGAAAAAATGGTTAATAGAAGGAGAGGTGAGCAAATCCTTCGTTTTAATGAGGGGCGACGTTATCCGTGATTTACGGCTTCTAGAGATGGTAGATTTCCATGAACGCCATGGTCGTATGGCGACTATGCTCCTTGTAAAGGTAATATAACTAGTAGTGAATTTCTTTATAGCTTAAATAAGAGTCATCTTGGAAGAGACTCGTAACAAAGTCCGGATCCTCTGTTTCCCAAAAGCATTTTTTCCTCGCTTGCTGAATAGTGATTGGTCCATCTCAATCACTGATGCAATTACACAATCACACGGTCCAAATAGATTGCAACAACCACAATTTTGCTGCTTGACGCAAATAGAGGATCCGTATTCATTCATATGATATGCAGCTTTGCCCTTATACTCGGGTTTGATCTTATGATAAGTGGTTTGCTGCTTGACGCAAACAGAGGATCCATTTTCTATCATATGATACGCAACACTTATATTCGGGTTTGATCTTATGAGAAGTGGGTTGGGTGCATGGTTTGATCATATGCTACGAGTCCACGACTTTACAGTCTATCCTTGAGTTTTCGATTCTGAGAAGTGGGACCATGGTTCATTGATCCATAAGGTCTCGATAATTGGAGTGTTCGATATGTGGCCCAGATGCTAACAGAGAGAAATAAAATTGTTTTTAAAAATAAAAAATAAAAATTTAAAAATTTAAATCTCATATGCAGCTGGATATGCAAGGATGCGGCCGTTAACCGTAATACATTTACATATAAGATGACAGTGGATACCAAAAATGGTATGTCTAAATCCACGTTGAAACCACTGCATACCGAACCCTGTTAAAACATCCGTGGCCCACCTTGATGTCCATCATAAATCTACTCCTTCCATCTGCTTTTTCAGTTAATTTTAGGACATGGGCCGTAAAATGACGGATCTGAAGCTCAAGTGGGCAACTTGGGAATAATGCGATTAAACGCCTAAGTGGGAACTAATTGGGGCCGTCTCAAGACTCACCATGATGCCTGTGACAAATCTATCTGGTCCATCAATTTTTTTTCCTCTCATCTTAATGCATTGGCCAATAAATGTAGCCTATCCAAAGCTCAAGTGGCTATACGAACGAGAAACAGTGGGTATTGAACACACTCCATTAAAGCACTCATAGGACGTGGTTTGTTTTGGAGAAATCCACCCAGTCCATCTTTTTTCGCCAGATATTTTAGGGCCCTGGCCCAAAAATTAGCCAAATCCTAAGCTACTGTGGACCACACAATAAAAAATAATCAGTTTGAAATCCACCGTTGAAACATCTTGGGGTTATATTGGGGCCAACTTTTAGCTTTGGATTTTCGAATTTTTGTATCCATGTCTTAAAATGAGCTGGCAAAACATATTAATAGGATAGATTTCTACAACCCCTTGGAAAATCCAGACCATACAAGACCTACCTTACATAATTCTAACATAAACATGTTGAGTTAACACATATTGAACAATTTTCCTAAATAACCATTGTAATCTGAACATTCATGTGATGACTATCATGATTGCAAGCGGTTCTTCGATATAATCTTCCTCAAGAGTTGGTGATTTCAAATGATGAAACAAGATTAGTTGAAGATATTAAGAATGGATACCTCCAATCTTTTGTTGCGCCCAAACATAATGCTAAGGTGGTCTATCTTTTTAACCTATCAATTTTGGAGACACCAATTGTAATCTTCTCAAACTCTCTGGAAGATGTCCTATGTGACTTAGTTAAAAAACAAGAACTATATTCCATAGTCACTGATGCAACGTGGATAGATTTTAACGCTAAGATTGGGGACCTTATTATTAAGGAAATGGGAGGAATAGAGGAGTGTCTTTACAAGGTGGTTAATGATGTTCTCATCGATGAAACTGCAACTATTGGCACTGATTGTTATATTGGCCCATGTGTCGTGATCGGTCCGAACTGTTTAGTTGAAAACAACGTTAGATTGAAGAACTGTATGCTGATGAATGGAGTTACTGTTAAGCAGGCTGCGTTTGTGAAGGATTGGGCTCGGTGGTGGGTCAGTGGACCCATATTTCACGGATAGGCATTGGACGTGAAGTAAAAGTCCAAGCCGAGATTGTGCTGGAAGACGTGGTGGTTCTTGGGAATAGTGGGAATGTAACTTCTGATGCCTTTAATGCCATCGTTGTACCGCAACCACCACCAAACTAGTCGATCAGACATGCGTTGCTGGACTTTTTTTTTTTGGGTTTAAACTTTGTTACATCTAATACGTTGTCATTTACGAACTTTAATTGCACTAATTAGTTTGTTTTTGAGCACTTGTTTCAGCAACCTTCAATTTAAATTGTGAGTAATATCTAATCGAATTTTCATGGCCACCTTGAAGAATCTAAACAGAATGGAAGATCTGCTCCACTCCTTATGGGGCCACCTTGAATAAAACTATGCCCAATTCAAGTTATTCATTTGGCATGCCCACCCTGCATTATATATTACAAAAATGCCCTTGGAACCTTGAATGGACCAGATTGGTATGTGCATATCAGCTCTTAGAAGCAGCTAACTCCCGGCCCAGTAAATAAACGGGCTTTACGTTTAATACCATCCATTGGGCCCATGGTCTTGGCTATGAGCTCTCAAATGCATCTAACTCCTGGCCCAGTAAATAAACTAGCTTTAATTTCATACCATCCATTGGGCCCATGGTCTTAGCTTAAGCCCAGTATGAGCGGCCAAGCCCTAAAGCCCTATGGCCAGCCGTCTAATTTCTGTAGATTATACACTACATTCTCTCAGCTTGGCCAAAGTAGTGGACCCCATTCATCCCATGCAACAAATACTGTGATTTCGTTCTGCTTTGTCGAAGGTTGGAACCGTTCATCTGTATCCTGTTTAAAAGAAGTTACACGAGTGGGGGATAATGCTATACCAGCCGTACATGGGGCAACCTGTGCATGAGATCCACCCCGTGCATCAGCTGCACTGCCATATATTCATCCAAAACTCACGTTTACCTAGGCCCGTTTGGCCGGGTGGATTGCAAGGGATTGGATGGTATTGGAAAGGATTGAAAGTTAAATCCCGGGATTGGCTAGGCGTGCCAAACTGACTAGGTGATCTGATCCCGGGATATGGCAATCCCATGGATCTTAAGACAGTCAACGGACAACACATCATGACCTTTAAAATCCCATCCAATCCACCCTAATCCGTTCAAATTTGCCTGATACGTGTTTGGTTCCAGGGATTGGAAGGGATGGAAGGTTTAATCCCGGGATTGGCCAAGCATGCCAAACAGACTTGATATAGCAATCCCGGGATAGAGCAATCCCATAGATCTTGCACCAATCCACTGACGACAGCCAGCATTACCTTGAAATCCGGGCCATCCACCCTAATACCATTCATCCCTTCCAATCCACCCGACCAAACGGGCCTGCATTTTCCTACTTTGAGTGGCCCATGGTCAAATAATCACACTTGAAGATGATCTGGACCATTGATTTATGTAGATGAAAGCCAGACGGTGAATAGTTTCTTTGCATTGCCCACATTCGTGTGTACATATTGATAGTCGGGATTATCTGCCCACTGTAAGTTTCTTATCATGGCGACACCTATTGTTCCGTCCATATCGTGGACGTACGGCTACTATCATCGGATCCACCGAGGTGCGTGGCACCCCTGTGGGGCCACCTTGATGTATGTGACTACATCAAGGCCGTTCATCTGTATTGAAAAATCATTTTATGGCATGATCCAAACAATGAAGCAGATCTAACTCTCAAAAAGACCATAGTACAGGAAACAATTGTAAGTGATCATTAAAAACTACTTGTGGGCCACAAAAGCTTTGGATCAAGATGATATTTCTGTGGCCTCTTCGTGTAGGTCTTTGTGACCTTATTAACAGGTTGGATGGCAAATAAAAATTCCGGTGGATTCCATAAAGTTATTAATAGTGGGATTCCATCATGATTGTTCCTGTGGTGTGGTCCACCTCCTAAGATTTAGGCATGCTTTATTTTGTAATAATACCCTAAAATGATCTTTGAAAATGGTTGGACGGTGTCAATTTAAGGCACGTACATCACTGTGAGTCCTACGGTCAGGGTCCACCTACCTCGGTAGATCCGGAGTCTCACCTAATCTGCTCCTCATTTGGCCACCACTCCAGCCGGTTAACGCATACTCAATCTGCATCCTCAGGTCCGTTTGATTTTCCATGATACATGTAAGTAGTGGTAAGTAAGTAATTATTATTTTTTTCACCTTGACAAAATGAAAGTAATTTAATCTAAAAAATCGATACAAAAGTGTTGACTTAAATACGCCCACGGTTGAAAATTGTTTTCTTCATTGGGCTCACATTGAGGTTTTTTCATCATCTAACTCTTTCATATGGTCACAAATACATGGACAATGGAGAAACACAAATATCAACATGATCCAAAACTTTTAAAGCCCCGGAAAGTTTTTAATGGTAGTCATTAGATCCCCATTGTTTCCTGTTGTGTGGTCCACTTGAGCTTTGGACATGTCTCATGTTTTTTCTCATGCCCCAAATTTAGCTGGCATAACAAATGAGTGGTGTGGATAAGTCACATAAATCATGATGGGCCCACATTGATTTTGTAAATTTCTATATGGAAAGATGTGGTAATTACCTATGGTAATTACCTATATAAATAATTATTACCCATTAACATGATAATTACAGCTGAGCTGAAAAATCAAACATGCCCTGAAAATATCTTTTAAAATGGACAAATCGGAGTGGAAAAATAAATAAATAATGGTGGCCCACAGAGTTTAGTCGGTACACTGGATAAGCAATCAGCTAAAGAGGAAAGGGCCACGAATGGGGGAAGCGGATTGGCTAGTGTACCACACACCACCAATATAGTTGATGTGGGTTAGTGTTGCCCGCATGTCTGCGGATCTCCGAGTTGTATGACTGATTCAAGAAGGGATCAAAGTTACACGGGCCACACAATGATGTATTTATTAGATTCAATCCGTTCATCCAGTTAGAGAGATCATTTTAGATTATGAACCCAAAAAATGAGTCATATCCAAATCTAAAGTGGACCACACCACAAATAGCAATGGGGACAATGACTCTCACCATTAAAACTTTTGTAGAGCACACTATAACAATTTAATTTCCTTCCACTCTGCTCGTAAGGTCACACATAGCTAGATGAAGCGGAAAAAAAATATCATATTGGTCCAAAACTTCTATGACTCCAAAATGGTCTCAATGGTATACGTTCAATCCCCCACCGTGTGATATTTAGAGCTGTATTATTTTTCGTCTCAAGACTTACTACGAGCCCGCAAAATGGACTGATGGTTTAAATATAACACATACATCATGATGGGACCCAGAGAACTTGGTGACGTCAAGCCATATTGGTGATGTGGGGTACACCTGCTAATAGGCTTCGGCCAGTTTGATCTATTAAAACAGGCCCGCCGAGTCCAGACACGGATTGGCAAGGTCGGCCAAATCGTTACTGAAGTTACGTCACCAAACTCTGTGTATATATTATATTCACATTGTCTAAACATTCTTAGGGATGGTTTTATGGCATGAAAAAAAGAACCAAATAGACCTAAAGTTCAATTGAACCCACCATAGGAAACAGTGGAGACAGTGGCATTCACCATTCAAAATTTCTTATGGGCATTGTAGTCTGCGATTAAGTTGATATTTTCTATTTTTTACTTCATCTATCCTTACGTTAACTTATGAATAAGTTGGATTTCAAAAATACATCACGGTCTGCCCTATAAAAGTTTCAATGGTAGGTGTGACTGCACCCACGGTTTTCTGTGGTGGGTCCACTTGAACTTTAAATCTATCTCATTCTTTCTGTAATGCCATAAAACGATCGCTAAAAAAGATTGGAACGTATGGATACAACACATGCATCATGTGGGTCCACAGAGCTTACGTCACTTCAGTAGCCATCTGTCAGTATCTAATCCGCGTCCCGCCGAATCGGCCCGACATGATTTCAAAAAGCGCCCATACCCGATACCGAAACTAGATCCGGTCCAACACCTAGCCGCCCTACCAGCCACCGTTCACCGGTTTCTTCAGGAATCCGGCGGCCTATGCCGGGCTCGATCAACCTCAGACGCAGATGGCGGCGAAGAATAGGTGCCGATGAAGGGCTTTATATTTTAATTTTTTGTGGATGACATCGCCGGATTTCATGGCTGCCATCACCGTCCTTAGTCTGATGTTGGAGAGGACGATTTGGGGTTCGATCGACGGAGGGAGCGTGGAAACCCCTTCCCCTTCCACAGCCATGACGATCGAAGCCCTACCGGCCACTGCTTTTCGACCGCCGCTGACCCGTTTCGACTCCACCGTTTACGGCTATCGCACACTGTCTTCCATGCGAGATTTCCAGGCATTGGTGGCCATCTGATGTGCGGTGATCAAGCAACAGCAACGGCAACGGCCGATAGATACGGATGCCTCATCTTCCTCTTTTCCCCTTTTTTCTTGCTTTGTTTATCTGTCGGCCATTAATGGCGTAAACCCATCTCACCGGCGGCAATGGAAAACCCTTGCTGAAATTGTTCTTAATGGGTTTTCCCCTTTCACGTCTCTGCCGGAGAAGGAACGACTCGGTTCGATTGGTAAAGCGATAGCTGCCCCGAACGCATCAAAACCAGATTGGCGACCATGGCTGCGGGTGACAGGGTGTTACGTGCTGCTAGGTACCAGGTATGATTTGATTATGTCAAACCAGTACTTTGGAGTTTGTTTCAGTCAATAACAAGTTGCTAGTCCTAAAGGGTCTGTTTTGGGGTTGAGTCCACATGTCCACAGTGTTTGTTATTTTCTTTTGTATCTAAGATATGCCTAGATGAGAATAAAACACAACTTTCAGTCAGTCTCTTCTATTTTCAGAAGATTGGAGGCCGGTTCTCCTCAAAGTGGACCACATTTCATTCTTGTTCTCTATTCATTTGCAAATATAGGCCGTCTGAGGAAGCGGATTCCTATCAATTTGGTATCAGGCCCAGACACCATGGTTGATTCAAGAACTTCTCAGACTGACAGTGCTAGCTTACAACAGACACTCTTTGAGATCATGCAACGACTATCTCTTCTCGACAGCCGTTACAAAGAGATTTCCAATACTCTAAAGAAAGATCCGGCAATTGGTGGACCTGGTGACACCAGCGGATCCTCACTCTCAGGACCCACAAGTTCCATTCAATCCAGAACCGTGAAGCTTAATTTTCTTACCTTTGACGAAGGTGACCCATCTAGATGGATCTACAAAGCAAAACAGTTCTTCGCCTATCATCACACGCAAGCGGACGAGCGATTAACTATTTCCTCATTCCATTTGCAGGGGGATGCCTTGCAATGGTACCAATGGTATGAAAAATCGCAAGTCTACATGTCATGGCGGGAGTTCTTGTTAGCCTTGAACGAGCGTTTCGGACCAACCAGGTATGAAGATCATGCTGGAGCTCTTGCCAAGCTTCGCCAAACTTCTTCATTGCGAGAATACCAAAACTAATTTGAAAAGTTGGCCAATTGGACGTGGGCTGACCAAATCATTTCTCATAAGTTGTTTTGTATGCGGACTACGAAATGACATCCGTTTGGATGTCGAAATGTTTCGACCAGTTACCTTGACACAAGCCATAGCCTTGGCCCGACTCCAGGAAGAAAAGGTAGCTACAAGACGTCGTTTGGGTTGCCCTGATTCTAGTAAGCCCTTAGTTTCCACAATTGCCAATGAAAGGGAGGCCAAGGTACCATTGTTGCCCATCAAACGGCTTACTCCTGCTGAGGCAAAAGAACGGCGAGATTGGGGTCAATGTTACAATTGCGATGAAAAATTCCACCCCGGACATCGCTGCAAAACCCAAAAACTCTTTTTGATTGATGGGTCATGTGAGCCAACACTTGATAGTGATATCAAGGCTGACGAAGAAATCGAAATCAGCCATGATACCAGTGATCCACCTGAAATTTCTCTCTAAGCCATAGCCGACTCTCTTAATCCTTAGACCATGCATGTTTGTGACTTCTTATATCAAAATCCGGTCACGGTGCTTATTGATTCTGGTAGCACCCATAATTTTGTGGACCCTGAAGCCATTAAAAAGGTTGAGGTCGCGGCCTCAGCTAAAGATTCATTTGAAGTAATGGTTACTAATGGTGACCAATTAAAGAGCCAAGGGAAGTGCACAGGGTTATTGTTGCATTTGCAGGACTTCATCGCCTCCACTGATTTCTATATACTTCCCCTTGGAGGATGTGATGTGGTTCTAGGTACGCACTGGCTACAAACCCTTGGCCCTGGTTTTTGGGATTTCACCCACATGTGGATGCGGTTCACCGTTAATGGGCAACAATATATTATTAAGGGCTTGAAGCTAACTGCACTTCAAATGGTGGATGGAATTACCTTCAGTAAAAAGGCCAAGAAGTTGGGATGGGGAATGGTGTTACGTCTCTGTAGTGTGAAAGGGTTGTCTCACCTAACCTTTTCATCACCTGAACTAAAGACTCTACTTGACACTTATCAAGATGTCTTTAAGGAACCACAGGGGTTGCCACCTCCTAGGTCCCATGACCATCAAATTTTGTTGGTTGATGGGGCTCGACCAATAAGTGTCAAACCTTCCCGCTACCCACATTATAAAAAAAAAAAATGAGATTGAGCGGATGATACGTGAAATGCTGGTAACCGGTTTAATCTGACCTAGTTCCATACTCTTCGCCGGTCCTCTTGATACGTAAGGCTGATTGTAGTTGGCGGTTATGCATCGATTATCATGCCCTTAATCAGGTGACCATCAAAGACAAATACCCCATTCCAGTCGTGGACGAGCTGATTGATGAACTTCATGAATCTTATTATTAATCCAAGTTGGGTGATCGGAGGACCATCAAATTCGTGTGGCAGAAGCAGACATTCCAAAAACGGCTTTCCGTACCCATGAAGGGCATTACGAATTCAGGGTGATGCTCTTTGGCCTCACCAATGCGCCATCAACATTCCAAAGGCTAATGAACGATATTTTTTGTCCTTACCTGCGCAAATTTGTATTGGTATTCTTCGATGATATACTTGTATACAGTAAATCGTGGCAAGAACACCTAGAGCATCTGGCCACTGTATTGGACCTTCTGCAGGACCACCAACTATATGCGAAAATGTCTAAATGCAGGTTTGGCCAAAGGAGGTCGAATACTTGGGGCACATAATATCCGGTGCTGGAGTAGCAGTGGAACCAGAAAGATTCAAGCTATGATGGGTTGGCCTAAGCCCAACTCGCCCAAAGCCTTGCGAGGCTTCCTGGGCTTGACAGGCTAGTACTTTAAGTTTATCAAAGACTATGGCAAAATCGCTAGCCCACTGACAGCCCTCCTTAAGAAGGATTCATTTCATTGGAATGAGCAAGCTAATCAGGCTTTTATAAATCTTAAGGAAGCCATGACAAACCCACCAGTACTCGCCTTACCTGATTTCTCAAGGCCCTACTATTGAATGCGATGCATCTAGTGGTGGGATTAGCGGAGTCTTAATGTAAGACGAACGGCCAATCACTTTCACTAGGCGAGCGTTGCAGGGACGGAATCTAGCCTTGTCCACGTATGAAAATGAAATGTTAGCTTTGGTCCATGCAGTTCAGAAATGGCGACCATATTTACTTGGCCATCATTTCATTATTCGTATCGATCACAAAAGCTTAAAATATCTCTTGGAACAACGGGTCACCACTCCAGCACAACAGAAATGGCTCATCAAACTTATGGGGTATGATTATAAAATAGAATATAAAAAGGGAATTGAAAATGTTGCAGCTGATGCTTTATCTAAAAGGCATGAAGAAGGGGAGCTCCAAGCCCTGTCCACACCAATTTCTGATTGGTGGGATGAGATCAAGAAAGATTGCCATAGTGATCCAACTACTCGCGAACCCATTCAGCTTTGGAACCTAGGCCAGCTAGATTCTAAGAGATATGCATTGCAGGATGAGCTTCTATGTTACGAGGAACGTCTCTTTATTGGCTCGGCTCAATCTAGAACCAAGTTAATGACTGAATTACATGCTTCTCCCATTGCTGGTCATATGTGATATCACAAAACCTGGCAGAGAATTAAGCGATTGTTCTATTGGCCAGGAATGAGAAATTCAGTAAAAAGTTTTATTAAGGAATGCGACACCTGCCAACGAAATAAATATGAAAATACCTCACCGGCGGGTCTCCTATAGCCCTTGTCGATACCCAAGTATGTTTGGACCGACATTGCCATGGACTTTATTGAAGGCCTTCCTCTTTCACAGGGCCAATATGTGATTCTTGTGGTTGTCGATTGATTGTCCAAATATGCTCACTTCATAACACTTGGCCACCCCTACTCAACTAAATCAGTCGCACAGGCCTTTGTGAACCACATATTCAAACTTTATGGAATGCCACAGTCAATAGTCAGTGATTGTGACCCAATCTTTACTAGTGCCTTTTGACAAGAAATATTCCGTTTGCAAGGAAGCCGAGTACAAATGAGTTCAACTTATCACCCTCAAACTGATGGCCAATCAGAAGTGCTAAACAGATGCCTTGAAGGGTATTTGCGTTGTTTCTGTAGTCATAAGCCTAAGGAGTGGACTCGTTGGCTTCCATGGGCTGAATGGTCTTATAACACATCCACCCATGCGGTCACTCGAATGACCCCATTTGAGGTCGTCTATGGAGTATCTCCTCCCACTCTCTTGAGCTACGTTCTAGGGACGACCAAGGTACAGGTTGTAGAAGTTGAGTTGCAACAAAGAGATGTTGTTCTATGGATTCTTAAAGACAATCTCATCAGGGCACAAGATTGAATGAAGAAATATGCTGATACTCACAGAACAGATCGTGAATTTAATGAAGGGGATTGGGTGTATCTTAAGTTACAACCCTACTGTCAAAGTTTAGTAGCTCAACGACGTTCTATGAAGCTATCATCACGATATTATGGTCCTTATAACATTTATAGTGCATCGGTCTAGTTGCTTACAAGCTTGATCTACTTGAAGGTGCAAAGATTCATCCCGTTTTCCATGTTTCTCAACTCAAGAAAAGGGTAGGGTCGGCGTCCGTCAGTTACAAACGACTCCGCCTATTTTGTTGCTTGAGGATTCCTTCCCTAAAGTGCCAACATGAATCCTAGGTCGACGAATGGTAAAGAAAAACAACAAGGCGGTGACGGAGCTGTTGATCCAGTGGCATGACTCTCCACCTGAGGACGTAACATGGGAAAACTTCGTGTCTATCAAAGAACGGTTTCCAAGCTTCAACCTTGAGGACAAAGTTGGTCCTTAGGGGGGGAGGGTTGTTATGTGCTGCTAGGTACCAGGTATGATTTGATTCTATCAGACAAGTACGTTGGAGTTTGTTTCAGTCAATAACAAATTGCTAGTCTTAAGGGGTTTGTTTTGGGGTAGAGTCCACATGTCCAAAGTGTTTGTTATTTTCTTTTGTATTTAAGGCTATGCCTAGATGAGAATAAAACACAACTTTCAGTCAGTCTCTTCTATTCTCAGAAGATTGGAGGGCCGGTTCTCTCGAAGTGGACCACATTTCATTCTTGTTCCCTATTCATTTGCAAACATAGGCCGTTCGAGGAAGCGAATTCCTATCACAGGAACGGCCAGAGAATGCCGACTCTGTCAATCCCTCCGATCGGAGACCTTTACCGTGATGTATGGTTTTTTATCCGTACTGTTCATCCATTTTTCCGGATCATTTTAGGGCATGATCCCGAAAATAGGCAGATCTAAGGCTCAAGTGGACCACACAACAAGGAGCGGTAATAATGACACCCACTGTTGAAACCTTCCTAGGCCCACTGTGAAAAAGCAAGTGATTGTATCCAATTGATTGCCTGTCGTTCCTCATTATTTTTTGAATTAATTGTTCTTTTCAGGCCACTGATGGAATGGTCCACTTTACTTGAACTTTGGATATGTGTCATTCTTGTACTATATACCTAAAATGACCGTACCTCAACACACGAGCACATCTCTCTCATTTTTGAAGTCACGAATCTTACAAGAACACTCTTATTAAGATTAAGAAACTCAATACTCTAGTTGCATTACTTTTTTTATGAGCATCGTCGCCGTACGACCGTGCCGATGATGGAAATTTAGCATTTACTGAGGTGGTAGTTCACGAAAAACATCTCCCCTCATCAAAATGAACGAGTTGTTGTTACTCGCATCTCCATCTACCACCTAAGTTTTTATCTTATACCACCATTGCTAAGTAAAACGTGATTATTTGTCATCACAATATAGGATTTTAAGGCCCAACTTTAATGCAATGTCGTTAAAAAATGACTTCAAATACCTGATCTGAAACTATAAAATTAAAAAAAAAAAATGAAGAAAAAAGAATCACAACATTTTAAGAACTCAATATTCAATAAAATAAATACATTAGAACAAGAATATAGTAATGTATCGTTTCATGGCCATCAAAGACAACCATAACTTCTGAAACATGTGTTGTTGTCAAATATCCTAATTGTGGCCCAAACCACCACTTGGGACTGAATTGATATATTTGGAGGGAAAAGGTAACGAGTGCTTTCATCTCCTGAATTGAAGATGGTTAAATGGATTATAAATGCTCAATTTAATAGAATTAATTGAAAAGATTCAAGAAATGAGAGCAAAAGTGAGACTAGCTTATACATTCCTATGTATTGAAGATTTTTGAAAATGAGAAAAATGGACTGAAAAGATTCAAGAAATGAGAGAATGACTACTACCAAATGTATCATTGACAACTTGTAACTTAAGATATAACCATAGTCATAGATATTTTTCCAACAAATTTGATTTCAAGAAAAAGGAGAGAATTAGGGATTGAAAATTGAGATAATGGACTGAAAAAAAATAATAATAAAGAAATTAGAGGATTGAGGATTATAATCTCTCAACTTGAGAAAATCGATTTAAAAAAAAAAAAAAAAAAAAAAAAACGAAGAAAGAAATGAGAGCAGAAGTGAGGATTATACATACATTTTTATTGAAGAGAGTTGGAAACAGAGATAAACTGGAAGATGAAGGTTGAAAATGATGAGAAATTGGAAGATGAACTTTTTCAGGAATGAAAGAAAATGAGAGAAATTGACTGTAAAAATTCAAGAAATGAGAGGAGGTCAAGATTATAATGTTCAACTTTAAAGAAGGATTGAAAACATTCAAGAAATGAGTGATACATAACTTTGTATAGAAGAGAGTTGGAAACAGAGACAAACTGGAAGATGAACTACTTGAGGAATGAAAGACGTGAGAAGATGTGAAGCTTATATAATGTTCAACTTCCGTTCTAGATGGTTCATAACATATGGTTTTGGTTGCATGACCTTCTTGCAACAGAAGGTCGTGCATGGTTACGGACGCAGATTGGGAGGTAACTCGCTTGTATCGAGCTGGAGACGCACGGGGTTCTGTAGCGGCCACTGTCATGTATGTCTTTTATCCACGCCGTTCATCCATCTTGCTAGGTCATTTTAGGTCTGTAGTCCAAGCATGACACAGATCTAAAGTTCAAGTGAAGTGGACCATTCATTCCATCAGTGGCCCATGTAACTTTGATCTTCTTTGAATCATTCGTACAACTCGGAGCTCGAGGAGTGTCGGCGCTCGTCTTCACACGACACGTACCCACACCAGCCATATTGGTGGTGTGTGGTCCACTAGCCAATCCGCTTCTTGCTTCGGGGCCCTTTCCTCGGTACTGAGTATAGCTTGCTATACCGAGTAAACTCTGTGGGGCCACTGTTATTTATTTATTTTATCCACTCCGTCCATCCATTTTAAAAGATAATTTTAGCACTTGAGCCCCAAAATGAAGCACATACAGATCTCAAGTGGACCACACCACAGGAAATAGTTTTAATTAAACCTCTACCATTGAAATTTCTTGAAGGCCACAGAAGTTTTGGATCAAGCTGATATTTGTTTTTCTTCATCCATGTCTTGTGATCCTATGAACAGGTTGGATGATAAATAAACATCATTGTGGGCCCTAGGAAGGTTTTGATGGTGGAAATCATTATTCCCACTATTTCTTTTCGTATAGTCCACTTGAGCTTTGGATATGCTTCGATTTTGGACTCAAGTCCCAACCCCTAAAAGTAGCCGGCGAAAAAATGGATGGACAGTGTGGATAAACCATATACATTCACAATGGGCTCAATTGAGTTTACTCAGTACTATAAAAGCGAATTGAGTAATTCAGTACGCAATCCGATTTCCCTTTCCTCACTGCTCTGAGCCCTTTGCCCAGCCCCCAACAAGGGGTCTTTGCCCGTTTATAGTTGATATAGGGCCTGATTTTGGGACCGTTTAAAGTTGGCTTTGGGCCTGAGCATCCCGATATGGGCATTGATCGAATGTTGTGTCTGCATTCAGCATTTTGGGCCTTATTACATTAGTGAGCTTGTCTATTCGGTCTTGGGCCTCGTAAGACTCATTTGGGCCTAGCATTAAGTTTTAGGCCTAACTTTTAAGCTTTAAGCTAGGTTTCAGCTATTTGAATCTCGTCTGGATGTTCTAGTGGACAGTTGAGATCAATGGCCACATTGACTGATGAGGGTCAGTGAAAGTTAACATTCTTAGCCAAAATCCCATTCTGATTTATCAAAAAGAAAATTAATATATTTGGACAATCACACGGCATTGATGTGATTATGCATGCTTCTGATTTATTTTTTTTTCCCTCTAAACTTTAATGGTGTTGAAAATATATTCCTGCTTTCATTTGTTAGACATATAGTCATTTTATTTTAATGAAGTATTTAAATCTCGGATCCAGAGTTTTATGTCCTCAGGGACCAATGACCAATTTTGTACGTGGAGTTTGTTCTCTTTTGTTTGATTTTGCCTTTGAAATAAATTGCTTTTGTTTTACTTTCTTGGAGTGGGTTAATAGCTGAGAAGTTTCTGTTTGTGGCAAGGGATGAAACATTTGTAACATTATATTCCAGTTCTAATAGCTGAGAAGTTTCTGTTAGTGTCCAAATGGCATTTTGGTGTATTGGTTGGATACTTAACACTCTAGGCTAAGGGCCTCTTTGTATCAGCAAAATCTGCCCTGTAATGAGAATTTAAGAATAACAGGTCAGACCTGTTACTGCTGCATTCTCCCTTTGGATTGTGAACATGCATGTCTGCCTTATTCCCAAACTGGCAGTTTTATTTTAATTTAATTTAATTTAATTTTTTTTAGCATGGGGTCTTGTTCATTTGGCATATGTACTTGAGGATGAATGCTTCTTCTTCTTCTTCTTTTTGTTCTGAAATTCTGATTCCTTTCAATTCACTTTCATTGCAGTTGTTGCCTTTGGATCTTCGTTGTCATTTTCTTGTTGCTGAATGTTGATGGTAAGTTCAATCTCAACATGTTGTTGCTGAAGTTGATATATGGTTAGCTTTGGATTCTCAATTGAATAAACTTCCCTGGATCTGTTCATTTGATTAGGGTTTTCCCTTCTGATTCTTCATATATATATATATTTCAGATTTTTATTCTCCTTTAATGAATGTGTGTTTTGTTAGATTTGGAGAGATGGGTGTCTCTGGATTTTCTTTAGATTTTAGGGAATTGCTGCTTTCTATTAACATGATGGCCATTTCTTGACTTAGAATGCTACAGATTTTCATTTTGTAATTCTCTTGATTAAACTGAATGTTTGTAATTATGTTCACTTGTGCATCCAAATGCAGCCTTAAATGTTTTTGCCCTTTTGGATGCTTCTTAACTTACAGCCTGAAATCTGGATACAAGCTGCACAAGATCCTTGAAATGTTGAGTTTCTATTTTCGATTATAGCAAGAAGGGACTGAGATCTTGATGTCCTGTTCTTAGAAATTTGTATTTTTCTGAGTCTTCCATCAGACTCTGCTTGCATCTACTGAGAATGAAGAGTTCATGCATTACAATTTATACACAGATCTTCTACTAATAAACTGGTTTATTGCAGGATGTTCATGATAGAGCCTTGTTCTACTACATGCTTTTTCAATACGATGTAGCCGTAGCAGTACGTGTGGTTGACCCTCCCAAGCAAGCAGTTTCAGTCTTAGCCGATACGCAGAGCAGTGAAGTCAAAGATCGCATATTTGATGAATTTAACGACCTCTCTGTTGTATATCAGAAGGTGGCATTCTCCTCCCACAATTTTATTAGACTATACAATTCTCAGTATTGCTTGTTGGTTGCCCTTTTCTTTTTCTCCCTTTTATGTTTGCTCATCTTCAAAGCTTTCTTATGAAGTTCATTCAGGAAGAAGAAGAAGGAGAAAAAATCTTATGTAGTTTTCAAGTTCTCTGCGAACCTAATTAGTTGGGGTAAGGCTTAGATGATGATGATAATGAGTTTTGAAGTTTCCTTACTCATCTAACTGAAAATTTACAAAACTTGCAGCCCTCTTACATGTTTACCGACAAGGAAAACCATGGTCCGTTTGAATTTTTGGAAGAACTTGGAGGTTTGTCGGTAGGAGCTGAATCCGAAGTTAACGTAATCCAAGCTCAAATATTCGAAGCAAATGACAATGATCTGCTGCTAGGCACATCTGAGAAGGAAGAAATTAGAGTTCCTAGCAATAACGGTTCTGCATACAGTGCTCTTGACTTTGATGCTTCTTCTGCATCTCTGGCCACTATGCAGACGCCATCTCAAACGGCATATTCAAGCTCCACTTTACCGACTTACGCAACACAAACCAGCTCAGGCATTGATGATCTACTGGGTTTGGGTCTACCTGCTCCTGCTGTCCCTTCGCCGCCTCTGTTGAAGCTTAATGCAAAACCAGCCTCGATCCAAGCTCTTTTCAGAGGAAACGGGGCCAGCTGCCAATACCTTTGGATACTAAAAATAATAATAAATAGTAAATTTTACAAAATATATGACATTTATATCCTGTTAACATTTTCAAAAAAGTTTTCAATGAGCTATTAATTAACTAATATGATTATTAATGGATACCTTTTGGTAAAAAAAATTTATATAAATTTGGGTGCTTTGGTGGGCTCCACCCCGGTGTTGATATGAAATTCATTCCAACCACTGTTGTTGATGTTTTAAAATCTGTAAACAGCAAGGTCTGTCGATGCCATTGACAAACAACCCAATGCCATCGAACAAATGTTGATGCTATCGAGCAAACATCGATGCCATCGACAGATGCTCAATGTCATCAGAAAAATCTGAAAATTTTATGTTTTATCGTGGAATGTTTTGGTGTTTTCCTAGATGCCATTGACAGAACGTCGAAGCCATTGAAGTCTCATCGAAGGTGCCATCGAGCGTATTCGCAAAACTGCGCAAGTGCGGGATTTGTTTCCTATTTCGATTGTGATTCTCATGCAACCTTATATAATGGGTGTAATCGGGATTCGAGATATATATATATATATATAGATGACTTTTTAATTCGTTCCAAAAGGGATTCAAGGGAATAACTTGGGCTTGTAAGAGAGCTTCAAGGCTTGTTCAAATCGATAATCTCTATCTCATGAAATGTTATGCTTTCATACTGCATCATTGTCGCTTTGTGCCGTGGTTTTTTTCCGTAAGGATTTTTCTATGTAAAATTCGGATTCTTTTATGTTTGGACTTGGTTATGCGATTGGTATTACTTTGCTTGATTCAATTTTATGTGCTTCCATAGTTCCCCAACAAGTGGTATTAGAGCTAATGTTAGGAAGCATATTGAATCTGAAAGCATTGTATTAATGACAACTTATCTAAAGTTTGATGTAAAAAATATTTTACAAATTAATTTTAAACCATGGAAGGTCAAGATGATTGGTCTTCTAGTTCAACAAGAATTAGACGATACTCTTCTTGAAAAGCAGTCAGAATTTTTGACAGATGATGAATTGAACAATATGGATAAGAAAGTAAGAATCTTTATCCAATTATGCTTAACGAATGATGTTTACTATAATGTCATGAAAGAGAAAACTACAACAAGTACATGTGCAAAATTAGAGGACATCTGCGCAAAAAGATATCTTGAAAATCACTTATACTTGAAGTTACAATTGTTCAATCTAAAGATGATAGAGGGAGATGATGTTAAGGGCCACATTAATAACTTCGACAAGTTAATATATAAATTGTTGGATGTGGAGAAAACGACGAATGACGAGGATTAGGCATGCATTTTGTTGAATTCTCTTCCGACTTCGTATAACTTGTTCAATGACTCATGCACCGGTAGATTGACTATTAGTGTCGAAATCATTATCTCACCCTTCAGTTGAAGGCGATGAGAAATAAAAGCAGCAACATATGTTCCTTTACAGATGCATTGGTTACAAGGGGGTGAAATTCTAAACGGGAAAATGAATCTTCTTGATCAATATTCTAAATCCAAGTGGTGGTAAAGAAACTCAGGTTGGAGATATTGCGTGAACACGAAGGTTTGAGGAGTAATTTTACATTGATTACATTGTTGTCCTATCGGAACTCTATATCAGGCTAGTCTTTTGTATGTACGGTTTAAATGAAGGCTTCCACTTGATGGACGTATACAGCTTCGTGGCATATGTAGAGGACTCCAGTCCCTCTCTTTCCAAACCAAAAAAAAAAAAGGGAAAAAGGAAAGCAGAACATGAGTCCCTCTCTTTCCAAACAAGAAAAAGGGAAAACAGAACATGTTTCTGCTTAAACAATAAACTTAGGGATGCGGACTGCGTCCTATTTGTGGGGCCCACCGTAGTGTAATTGTTTTATCCACGCCGTTTAACACTTTTCTCAGATCATTTGAAGGCATGAACCAAAAAATGAGGCATGTCCAAGGATTAAGTGGACCAGAAAGTGGGGATTGAACATCCACCATTACAAACTTCTTCGGAGCTGGAGAAGTTTCAGATCAAGCTGATATTTGTGTATTCACTTCATCCACGTCTACATGACCTTATGAATAGGTTGGATGGTAAAAAAACATCACGTTAACCCTTCGAAAGGTTTCAACTATGGGTGTTATTATCAATGCAGTTTCCTTTGGTGTGGTCCATTCGAGCTGTGGACCTGCCTCATTTTTAACATAATACCTTAAAATGATCTGAAAAAATCAGTGAACGGTGTGGATAAAAAATTTACATCACATGGGCCCCACATAGCCCTGCCCGGACGGATTACTTTCCGGGTGGGCGTGGGACGCAATCCGCGTCCTAAACTCTGACGCACCCAATCGAGCGAACCGGAATCCTCGACGCCTCTTCTTGTTTTGAATCGCTCAACTTTTTCGGCCAAACCATGTTGTATGTCTAAGGATGTGATATCCTCTCCGTCCATCAACCGAGTCCTTCAATTATACACTATAGATCCAAAAATCAGCCAAATAAACAACTCATGTGGGCCACACTACAAGGTAAAATGACTATGAGATGCCAACCTTAGGTTTGTCAGTGGGGCCACCATATTGTGTATCTTTCATCAAACCCGTTCATCATGTGTGAATTAAAAGTATGAAAGAAATATACACAAATCATCCTGATGAAAAACTCAGGTGGGCCATAACTCGTGAAATTAGAGATTTAGCCATAGTTTTACATTGCTACCATTGGTGTACTGACCGGAATCATTTTTGAAGTTCATATTTTGTACTAACAATGAAGCTAATGCTTATAATCTGATGTACGGAGTGGATTTTATATATAAAATATAGTGGGCCCTAAAAAAACAAGTGTTTTACACTCAGCTTAAAACAAACAAGGATTACGATACTTATCAATCTAAATGATAGGAAGGCTTTTCGCAGGAAGTTCCTGTGGAAGATGCCGGGCAGGCCCACAGCCATGTTTGTGTTAAATCTACCCCGTTCATCGTTTGGCGATCTCATTTTAGGATATAAAAATTAAAAAAAAAAAAAAAAAAAAACCCAAAAATGAGTGGATATAATACTCAAGTGGGCCACACAAGAGGGAAAATTGGGGAAAGAAATATATACCGTTGAAACCTTCCCAGGGCTCCACCTTGATGTTTATATGCCATCAAAACCGTCTATAAGGTCATTACTACATGGATGAAGTGAAAATACAAAAAATTTAACCTAAAACAAAGCTTTTATGGCCGTAAGAATGTTTCAACGGTTCTCATTGAATCCCCACTGTTTCCTCTCGTGTGGACCACTTAAGTATTGTATCCAACTCATTTTTGGTTGAATGTCTTCAAATGAGCTCGAAAGACAGATGAACGGATTAGATTTCCCACAAACATGGAAGTGGGCCCCACCCAGCATCCTTGCGGAGGAACGTACTGCGAAGGCTTTTCGCAGGAAATCCGCGTCTATAAAAGCAAAACCTCTCTCTAAAATTAGAATTACTTCGCTTCCATTGAAATCTACGATATGGTGGAAGAGATTCAAAGCTGTTTCGATTGCAAAATATGCTTAGAAACCCCGAGAGATCCTGTCCTTACATTGTGTGGCCACCTCTACTGTTGGCCTTGTCTCTACCATTGGATACACCACAAGAAACAATTCACATGTCCGATGTGTAAAGAAGAGGTGACAGAGATGGATGTGGTGCCAATCTACGGCTGTGATGGGAGCAGTGGGCCACGGGCTGAGTCAGGGTTTACGGTGCCACCAAGGCCTCACGCCCATAGGTTAAAGAGATCAAATAAGAGGATCCGACGTTCTCCCCTGTCTTCTACGGTGGAGATGGTTCCGACGATCGCGAGATACCGGGCAAGTAGGCTGAGCGAGGCGGAACGGACGGAGGATAGAGATTCTGTTTTCAGGACTATCGCCACAGATACTGTCGGATCAGGAAGTGGGCCTACGGTGGAGATTGTTCCAACGATTAGCAATATTGATAGGCTGGCGGAGGAGCTTTTTAGAGAGATTTTTGAAAATTCCAGTTGAGTTTTTTTTTTTTTTGGTTTTTGTCTTTTGGGCTATTTTGATGGATGAACTTCGTATCATATCATGTAAATCGTGCCAATGGTCAGATAAGGCCGTAGAAAATTGGTTGGGCCCACACTTAATCAGTCGCAGCGCAAAGCTTGATCAAATCCCTGTTTCCTGATGTGAATGTTCATAATCTTGTAATTTTTTTTTATCATCAATTAATTAATTTTTAAGTTTCGCAAAATTTATTATTTTTCTATTTTTACTCATGGATTTATGGAATCTCTATTAGGAGTTCAGAGAAATTAATTATCCCCTTGAGGAAGACCGTGATCATCCTCATCACGTCCATCCTGCTCACTCACATGAGCTATCACTTTTTTATACTTTCCACCCCTATGGCTTGGGTGGATTAAAAAATCGAGTAGGTATAGATGAATATTGCCGTCTTAAAGATAACCTTGTGGTGTGGACGCTCATTGATCCCCGAGTTGCACGATCGGTTCTAACAATGAGGTATTTATTATATCATAATCTTGATCCATTTGGCAAGATTCCAAGAAAATGAGTTATATCCAAAGCTAAGTGAACCACACCACAAAGAGTAGTGCGGACAGTGATTCTCTTAGTAAAAAAAAAAAAAAATCTTAGGGCCACTATAACGTTTATTTTCTATAGGTGTAACACCCAGCCCAACCAAAACAGTGTCCTGAGACGTCCATGTGTGAATTGCCGCAGGACCACACGATTCGACCGCACATGTGGGGTTACCACCAACAAATTAACCCGGGTTACGCCACTAAGGCGGTTGAGCCTGATTATGTTCGGGCCAAACGCAGGTTGTAGAGCTGGTCTGCCTGTCTGTACTAGGCGAAGGGCATAAAAATCTAAAACTTGGGGAGGCCGTAGATCTCACTGGGCTTGTGGTCCATCAACGGACTACGGACGCAAACGATGCATGGAAACAGAAAAATTCGCGTCATCCCGTCTGCACTTGCCAAGTGCGACTTGCCTTAGCCTTGGCCTAAAGTTTGAATTTTAAATCAAATGGCCCTCCGCTTAGAACATTGAAATTGGGCATTTCAGCCGTTGGATTTCTTCCAAATTTACACCGAAGGCTGAAGACATTTCTCTATACTCGTCCATAGAATTTGAACCCGATCGTGGAACGGTGACCGTTAATCACAAATCGAATCCTCACGATAAAATCCCGCATCCGTTTGCCGTCAAACTTTGCACAACCCTTCATCGGGCTATGGGGCACCTATCCCACAAATTAAATGAGCCGGGGGGCATCGGGGCAGCCCCAACAACCAGAAAGTTGGGTCCCATATGGCCATTTGAAGGGATTAATAATACCTAGGGCTATCTAGCCAAAATCCAGGGTATAAAACCCTTTAACACACTCTCTCTCTCTCTTTCACTCCCACAACAAATCCCAGTAGCAAGAGAGAAAGAATAGAGAAAGAAGAGAGAGAAGGAGAGTGTAGAAGGAGGAGTTGCCAAGGGAGTTGAAACCTTGAAGAACCTCCTTCCCTTTCCCACAACCACTCGCTTCGGACCACGCCTCCACCGCCATAGAAACAACTTCTCACCGATTGGGAGGTAATCACCCGAATTTCTTCCAGATTTTCATAAGCTAGGCCCTTGCTTGTATCCTAACATGCGGGTTCAATTGACTCAGGACCTCGGCGCATCGACCCACAAGTTCGGCACCCCCCTTAGGTGCGGACCGTTATCTTTAGGTGGCCAATTATAAATTCTAGGATGAAGTTAATGATTGTGGTTGCTGAAATTGTTGCACATGTGCGATTTGTAGGAAATTTGTTAATGAACTCTTCTAGTAGTTTGCCTAACATGCATAGGGAAATCAATGCTCAATTTCAAGACAAATAGACTAGGCTGAATTGAACATTGCCTTCCTCCCTAAATTTCCCTTCTTATCATGAATAATTAAAGTTAGATCATCCCCCATTTTTTATTGAACTTGGAAACTATGCTGCGCGTTCATCTATGCATCATATTTTACTTGAATATTCGTTGTTTGTTGCATGCATGACCGAATTTCCTGCAACAAGAGTTACATGTGGTCTTTTCTCTATTTTTCGGAAATCTAACCCTGTATGCATGCATGTCTAATTACCGCCATTAGGAGTAGTTCGCATTCTCTTTTGGTACCTTGTAATCTATGTCGTGATTGAATGTATGCTTCAATTTGTTCTGTAACCGAGAATAGTTCATAATTGTCTGCAAATGTTAAGGAATGTAGCCTATTCTCCGGGTTGGTCAGTAAGCTACAAACTATGTGGGCGGCCCCGTCGGTTGGGCCGTCCCGTGGTTAAACTGCCCAATTTGGGCGAATGCGAATGGATGACACTAGTGGTACTACGTGGGATGCTTGCACCCGATGTCGTGCGTTATGTGCTCGCCTGAGTTTGGACGGATCAGTCCACCAACTGACCAACTATATTCTTTAACCATGTTTGCTCACTCCTGTTTGGAACCTGAAACACCTCACACCCATGGACGCCCACTGACAACAGTTAGAATTGATCCACAAGTCTCGTGAACCGAGTATGGTGGAATGAGACACTATGCCCGAGTTGTTGGCCTACGTTGGGGTGACGAGCCTCCCCATAGTGACCGCGAGTGATCCACCTTTCTAGCACTCCTCACGTGCATTCATCGGGGGTGAGGAACCCGATGGGATCGAGGATATGGGGCCTAGGCCTCGCAAACGGATTAGGGCATTGACTTCGTCGGAGTGTTCTAGTTTCCCCAATTTGTTGGATGAATGAACATAACTAAACACTCGACTAACACGTTCATGACTGCATCGCATTAGTTAGGTTAGCGATGCAACAGTTGAGGTCGCTATGAGGGAGTGTTTGTCATATGCAAACGTTAGATGAAGTCGCTTGAGGGAGTGTTGTTAGTGAGGGCATGCATCATTCCATAATGCATGCATATGCATTAACAAGAGTAGTTAGGTATTGGTGTTTGTATGCTTTTCATTAATCTCGCCTTGGAATTAATATTTTGTGTAACTCATTGCTAATGACACCCACTGAGTTGATCACTCCCACTCTGGGACGGTGTTTTAAAACACCAACCAGACACTTCATTAGATGCAGGTGATGTGGAGCTCGACGCGTTTGACAGGGCGAGCGTAGATGAGGAAGAGGAGCTTTCCTACTTCCAGCTTTTGGGCGGATCCCCATAGATCGCATGGGATTAGCAGTTGGGCGAGGAGATAGTTGCACACCATACTTTTTGGACTTCCATTTTGTATATATTATCGGGCGTCGCTTCGTGCGTCCCGTATGATATTTCCTTGTTGGACTTGCATTTATTTAGCCGTATTTTATATTCAGTAGATATAAGTGACACTCAGGAACTTGGAAGTCGAGTGTTGCTCAACCCCCCAATTTCAGGGCGTTACAGGTTGGTATCAAAGCAATGACTTGGAATTAAATTTGGCCGTGGACCGTAAACTTGCTATAACGCATCCGTTAACATAGGAGGAAGCGCAAATAACTTAGTGAATTTACCAGCTAATCTTATTGTTATGCCGATGCGAGAATACGATATTTTATTGGGGGATGGATTGGTTATCTTTATATTGGGCCAAAATCGATTGTTTTAGGAAGATAGTCATATTGAATATCGATGGGCGAGCACCGTTACAATTTCATGGGACACGAAGGAAGGGAGCACCAGTTAGTTTGTCAGCCATCTCGGAAGTTGAACTTCAAGGAGTAGAATAAATTTCGATTGTTAATAAATTTCCAGAAGTATTTCAAGATATCTCTGGATTACCTCCAAAGAGATGTTGATTTCGCAATCGATCTGGTACCTGGGACTGCACCAATATCTAGAGCACCATACCGTATGGCTCCTGTTGAGTTGAGAGAATTAAGGGAGCAACTTCAGCAGCTCCAAGACTAAGGCTTCATTAGGGCTAGTACGTCACCGTGGGGTGCACCAATATTATTTGTAAGAAAGAAGAATGGGTCATTGAGACTATGCATCGATTACCGTTAACTTAATAAGGCGACTATTAAGAACAAGTACCCGCTGTCGAGGATAAATGATTTATTCGATCAGTTGAAGGGAGCTAAACGAGGCCTAAGGATTTCAGATTCATATTTTAGATTTAGAGTTTACTATTATGGTCTTGGATCCTATTATGGCATTTTGGTCTTTTCAAAACAGATGGACAGAGCAGTGGATTTGTCACTGAAACTCAGGTGGGGCATACTGCATGAACACAAAGGTTTTAGGAGTAATTTTACACTGTTTACATTGTTGTGTCCTATCAGAACTCTATATTAGGCTAGTCTTTTGTATGTACAGTTTAAATGAAGGCTTCCACTTGATGGACGGAGGTGATTTACGTATACAGCTTGGACGGAGGTGATTTACGTACACAGCTTGGACGGAGTGGATTTCATTTATAAAATATAGTAGGCCCTAAAAAACTTGAGTGTTTTACACTCAACTTAAAACATACCAGGATTACGGTCCTTATCAAAAGGAAGGCTTTTCGCAGGAAGTTCCTGTGCAAGGATGCTGGGTAGGCCCACTGCCATGTTTGTGTTAAATCTACCCTGTTTATCCGTTTGGCGAGCTCATTTTAGGACAAAAAACCAAAAATGATGTGGATATAATACTCAAGTAGGCCACACGAGAGGAAAAATTGGGGAAAGAAATATATACCGTTGAAACCTTCTTGGGCTCCACCTTGATGTTTATATGCCATCAAAACCGTCTATAAGGTCATTACCAGGATGAAGTGAAAATACAAAAAATTTAACCTCAAACAAAGCTTTTATGGCCATAAGAATGTTTCAACGGTTCTCATTAAATCCCCACTGTTTCCTCTCGTGTGAACCACTTGAGTTTTGGATCCAACTCATTTTTAGTTGAATGTCTTAAGATGAGCTCGAAAGACGGATGAACGGAGTAGGTTTCACACAAAGAAGGCGGTGGGCCCCACCCAGCATCCTTGCGCAGGAACTTCCTGCGAAAGGCTTTCGCAGGAAATCCATGTCTATAAAAGCGTAACCTCTCTCCAAAATTAGAATTATTTCGCTTCCATTGAAATCGACGATATTGTGGAAGAGATTCAAAGCTGTTACGACTGCAAAATATGCTTATAAACCCCGAGAGATCCTGTCCTTACATTGTGTGGCCACCTCTACTGTTGGCCTTGTCTTTACCATTGGATACACTACAAGAACCAATTCACATGTAAGATGTGTAAAGAAGAAGTGACAGAGATGGATGTGGTGCCAATCTACGGCAGCGATGGGAGCAGTGGGCCACGGGCTGAGTTAGGGTTTACGGTGCCACCAAGGCCTCACGCCCATAGGTTAAAGAGATCAAATAAGTGGATCCGACGTTGTCCCATGTCTTCTACGGTGGAGATGGTTTTGACGATCGCGAGATACCGGGCCAGTCAGCTGAGCGAGGCGGAACGGATGGAGGATAGAGATTCTGTTTTGAGGACTATCGCCACTGATACCTTTCGGATCAGGAAGTGGGCCTGCGGTGGAGATTGTTCCAACAATTAGCAATATCGATAGGTTGGCGGAGGAGCTTTTTAGAGACATTTTTGAAAATTCCAGTTGAGTTTTGTTTTGGTTTTTCTTTTTTTGGTTTTTGTCTTTTGGGCTATTTTGATGGATGAACTTCATATCATGTCTTGTAAATCGTGCCAATGGTCAGATAAGGCCGTAGAAAATTGGTTGGGTCCACACTCAATCAGTCCCTGCCCAAAGCTTGATCAAATCCCTGTTTCCTGATGTGAATGTTTATAATCTTGTAATTTTATTTTTTTTATCATCAATTAATTAATTTTTAAATTTCGCAAAATTTACACTACAACAAAACTGAGCATATCCGGCACTTTGGGGTTAACCTTCGCCAGCGCTAACTAAACCGGGCGCTGGCAAAGGAGCCCTATAAATATAACCTATCCCATGAAGCCCTAACCCTATCATAAGTCCTCCCCGCCCCCGACTGATCTCTCTCTCTCTCTCTCTCTCTCTCTCTCTCTCTCTCTCTCTCTCTCTCCTTTCATTCAAGAGAGTGAGGGTGATTATGAGTGCAACTAGGGAAGATGACGGGTTTTGGATACGGTCGCGTCAGTTGGTGCGCGATTGGGACTGGTGGCGGCAGCAATGGGGCTGTTGGTGCGTGATGGCATTTTGCCGGAGTTTGGGGTGGCGGCAATGGGGCTGTTGGTGCGTGATTGGATCTATGTCTGGTGGTCGGGGGTTTTTCTGGGCTAGGGTTAGTTGGGTTCGCAGTGGCGGGTCGGAGATGGAGCGGGAAGCTGCTGCAATTTGGGTTTTCGAGGCTATTGTAGGGTCTGCCAGAAAAGGGGTTTGCAGATTGGGGATGGGAATTGAGAATTGGATAGGGGTTGGGGATGAGGTTTGGATAGGGGTTTGTTAGATCATTGCTTTACTCATGCAGATGCGGATTGGCATGAAGGATGACTCTTTTGCTGGGCCCTCCAGGCTGTGAGAAAACCACACTTGTGTTTACTTGCAGGGAGGGTAGATCACTCTCTCAAGGTCTATATCCTTTCTTTGATCCTTTCTTTATTGGGTTACTGATTTCTAAGCTACTTCATTTACTTGCTAGTTGAAATTAGGCAAATTGTCCCCACCTTTTCTTTTATTATTCTCATTTTGCTTCATGGCCTCTCTTCATATATATTGTCATTGAGATATCTATTTGAAAATGGATGTCTTTTTCTTTATCAGTTTTTATTCTTTTGCATAACTGTTGTGATTTTTTGTCTAAAAGTTGCCATCCACGTTTGTGTATGAAGACTTTGATCATCTGCTATCCTTCTCATTTGTTAGTTTTGCTTCTTTTAGGATCTCTTTGGATGCTTTGTTGAACCGTATTGCAATTATTCAAATTCATTATGAGAAGATTATGGCCAAATTGTGACTGGCACCATTTTAATTCATTGCAGTTCCATGGGCTTTTAAGTTGGCCAGCTGGACTTGGAATGACAATAATTGTAATTTGAGTGGCTAGCCTCACTAGAGTCATTTACTCATTGAATTGAACTATTGCATTTCAATTTTGGGTGAGCATCCAAACACGGCCTTAACTGTTAGGACTTGGAGTCCGATATTAGTTTTCTTCCCCCATGCTTATTACATTTATTTTCCTTTTTCTCTATGGGTTTTGTATCATTTCCTCAATTAGATTTTGGGATTTATAGTTTTAGATTCTCTCTAGCTATTCTTTTGGACAAGTGTTCTCCATTTTATTTGTCTTTTGCTTACTTTCCTTGGCTGTCGAATATTTAAGCTCAGTTCTGCATTTCTGTTTTGTTCTTCAACAGGTGGAATGAGAGGTCTCCTATAATGGGCTTAGGTTAGATGAATTTATCCCTCAGAAAACATCAGCAAGCATTAGCCAACATGACTTGCACATATCCAAGACTGAATTTTTTAATTTTTTCATGTCATGTGATGGAAGATCTCATAAAGAAACTCAAGAAAGGAGAGAAAGAGGCCAGAATAGTAGCTGACTTTGATTTGGATGCCTACATGAATGTGGTCTACTGTTTGCTGCCTTTTATTCTAGAGGTGGTTAGAAAGTTAGTTTCTATTGGCAATGATTAAAAGCTACAGTTAATTTTGACAGGCATTAGCAGTTGATGGATTGGACAGAAGTCCTCAAATAGATTATGTTTTAAAGGCAAGTGTTCAATTGGAACGGTGTCTTCTTTACAAAATGATATAAACCTCGTGATTCAACTCAAAACTTGACCGAGTCAACTTGACGAGATTTCGTGCTTGTAAGACTGACTTGGCAGAGACTCAGCAGCACTTGTTGAGTCAACTCACTGACTTGGTTGACTAAACGCGACTCAGGGATGAGTGTTGCTTTCTTTGGTAGCATCTTTGTTTTGGACTGCAGTATCCAATGGCTTATGACATATTCTGAATAATACTTTTAATAAGATGCAATACATGTCACTTATATCCACTTTATTGGATACCTATAAAATTCCTTCGATGGTTGGTGGCATTATATTTTAGCCTATTGAAAATGTTTCTTCTTCACATCATTCCACCATTGGCAGTGACTTGCATGTAGATCAAATGTTCATTTTGCTTATACATGCATAAATGCATTGATGGGTCCAAAAACTTTAATAGTGGAAATTTTGGATTGCTATTTTGTAATGTTTATTATGTCAGTATTGTAAATTTATCTATGATGCTAGTTGAAGATAAATTCTTTAAAGATTTACAGATGAATAGATATTTACAAGAACAAAAACAAGCTTCTCAACTGCTAATTTCTGAAGTTTTACATGGTACCCCTGTATCTTTTCTGCAACATTATCAGTCCTCTTGCATTTCTTGAGTACATTATATTGCTGCATAACTTTGCTGCTCTATCATGAATGTGGTTGTTTTCTTGCCATTATCACTTTAAAGTTGAGTCTATATATTCATAGATATTGGTCCAAACTATTGAACATACTCTACAACCTCCCATTGCATTGAAGTAGCTGATTCTTTTTGAATTTCTGGAGTTACCCTGACATGTTATAGTCATTGTTAGGATTTTTTGTCATTTTTCTGTTCCCCTAATTTTTATTTTTTTTTTTTTTTAATTAATTTTTTTAATTATTATTATTTTAAACGATTTTCACAGTTGTACTTTCTTCTTTGAATTCTTTTATAACAGTTTGCATGTTGGCAAATAGTTCTTTGTGACATTGGCAATGGATTTCAGCTCTGTTCTAGCTGTTTATAACTTTTCATGCCTTTGCTTCCCTAGATAAAGATAGTTTTCTTGAAATGATGATTACTATCTGGTTGCAGCTGGATTTAGCTCATCCACTGACACTTTGGGATATTCTTCCTCCATCAACAGTAACTTGCGTAGTTGCCATTGATGAGATTCCCTTCAAATTGAGCTATTCTTTTCTTTGTTGGGCATCACGTGATGGGGCATTGCCCAAAAAAACGAGAAAGCAATCAGAAATGAATATGGCAGCTATCCTTTCACAGGTTGGGAATGGATGGTTAACTTAAAGTTCAGTCAAAACAATTAGCAATGAATGTTGGAATTTTCAAGAGGAACAATGAATGTCCAGTGAAAGTGCATCTGAGAAAAAGAAAAATGAGAATGCGTCACAATGGCAGCCCACCTCTATGCGTGGCAGCAAATATACTTTTATTAGAACTGCATTTACTTGGAGGTGTTGACTCTATCTTCTTGCGCTAGGCTCCATTTTTAGCTTATATTAGATCTCATCTGTTAGGAGTTAGATTTTAGCGTTTGTTGGCTGCTATTAGAAGCTTGTGGACTTCGGGTTTTGGGATACTGAAAAACTGTGTTTGGAGTCTTAAAAGCATCAGTTTAACTGAATTGCAGACATAAATGTGTTGCCTTCAGTTTCATATGTTTATCTCATAGTTTACAATACCCTGTTTTTCACCAACATTCATTTACCATGTGTGTTCTCCTTATTTCAAATGCCTCTATCCCTTCATTTTTCTTGCATTCTGCCTTTTGGTTTTGCACTTGGGATTGTTTCTGTTCTGCACATGAGTGTATAACAATGCACCCTGAATGCAATTAACTATAGTATGATGTGAATGCAATTGACTCTAGTCCAATTTTTTTTTTTTTCCATTTCCATTAATGACAATTTGAATGCATTTAAAATGGTAGGAGAACCAGTATGCTATTGTGGATGCTTGCTACCCTCAGTCAGTATGTTACCATTATTTTATTTTATTTTGTTAACTGTCGCCCATCTGAGCAGTGGATCAACCTGATTCTTGGGCTGGGCCACATTATCACTATAGAAGTGATGTTCCTCCTCTTTGCCATTGTCCTGTCAAGGTAAACTTGTAATAGGAGGCCTATTTTAGTTCAACTTCCATGTTGGTTAAATGGCAAGTAATGAATATGAAGTGTTACAACTTACAAAAGATGATCCGATTATATATATGATCCGTTTTTATCTTGTGTTTTTTCCAACAAATATTTCTTAACTTGTGTTTTTCCCAACAGATATTCATGTCCAATATCTTTTCTCTGTGTTTCTCCTTGCTTTGGAATCACAGTTCAAATCTGTTTTTTTGTTTTTTTTTTTTGTTTTTTTTTTTTTTGTCTTTTTTTTTTTTTTTTTTTTGTTATTCTTTCTATTGATGTCTGAGATTTTCAAGTCCAATGGAAATCATGAAATATCAATGGAGGAAGGAGTGAATGGGAATTTAAAAGAAGGTAATGTTGTTCTAAGTAAAGATGGGGATTTTTCTTTCATTGCTTTGAAAAACAGCAGAGGATGGGGTTCTCAGTTCTCTGTGTCATAAAGCTAGGTGATGGAAAAACTGTACAACATTTAGAAGTTAACCTGATCACAAACTGTATCTTTGATTTGCGACTTGTACCCCCTTGAAGGAAATGGAATGGATAAATGTGACAGCACAAATAAAAAATGGAATAGATAAATATTGGACTATCCCATCATCTGGGGTATAATTCTCTTGGGTTGCATATCCAAGAGAATTACAGTTGCACACAAGAAAACTCGTGTGCTTTTTTTTTCCTGCATTCATTGTTACTTCTGTTTTGCCAACAGTCATCATTAGAACTTGTGGCTTTCCATTTCATCATCATCACCAGGTTTAGTTTAATCCACTGATGGATCTAAAACAGATCATCATCATCATCATCGGGTTCAGCTTAATCTACTGACAGATTTTTTTTTAAAAAAAGCTACCACCTTGGAAATTTGGTCCATTTCATACTTGATTTATGAAAGCTACCAACTTCGTGTTTGGATGTTCAACTGGCTTTGATTGTGGTAATTAAGCTGCGACAATTTGGAAATGAGTAATCGTGGAACTAGAAATGTTTAGTTCTCTTGTATTTTCAACTTTCAAGTTGTTCTTGCTTAACATTCCACTTGAATTGTTGAAAAAACGATTCAAATCTAGCTAATGGCTGCTTCAAACTGGATCATTTTCCTAATTAAAATATTTACCAACCTGTGTATTAGGTTTAATGAATCTTATCACTACCCAACCAGATCAGATGGTGACAAGATTCACCCATATGCTAGATGGTGACAAGCTTCTCGAACCAATTCTCTGTTGACAGTCATCAGTATGCTACTAAAGAAATTTGAAGTTGCTCGATCTTCTTAAATTGGAGTTGTCTTGTTGAAGATATTTGCAGGGATTATTTATATCTACTTGAAATATTTCCCAGCTGTCCATTGTAGATTGCAAACGAGAACCATCATGAAACACCCTTTCATAACAAAAAAAAATTCTGCTTGTATCATTGAATTCTGAATTCGTTTGAGACACAGTAGCAATAAATGCTACTTGTTCTCATCGCTTGCATGTTGTGCTAAAGGTTGCATCTTTTTTTGTAGTTTACAGGAAAACTGAAGATATGAACTACCACTCGGTGTGCTTCCACGTTCTTGCAAATTCTATTAGAAGGTTTTATATCTTCTTTGCTTTAGAAAAATAAAAGATAGCACCTTTTTTTCCATAGATTCTATTTTATATTTCTTCTTTTTCTTCTGAAGTTTGTAGTTGAAAGATCCATTCTAAGTTGCATTTTGTCAATTGTTTTGCAGTGCAGGTTTGATCCTTGCATCATGGTTCTTTCCCTTGGGTAAAATCTCAATTTAATTTCCCTTTGCATTTAATTAGTGTTGAAAACCTTCTCCTTGAAGATTCCGTGAATGATATTTTATGCTTTCATTTCAGGGTAAAGAAGGTTGAGGTGTCATGCATGGGGCTTGTTTCAGTTGTGGTGTTCATGGTCGTCATGCCACTTTTTAGAGCATCTGGCAGCATCTTGCTTCAGAAGGTGCCTCCTAGCATACCACCCTCAGCTTTCAGTAAGTGCTTGAAGCAGGTATATTAACTCTCCCTACTCAACTTCTTCCAGTAATTATAGCATACCACCCTCGGTTTTTTACATCTGATTTTCAAATTTGCAATTTATATATATATATATATAAAAATCAATGCTTAATTTTGATCTATGCCTTTCTGTTCCCAAAGCTTTCTGAATTTTATTCATGTTTTATTTTACTGATTTGCATGCAGGAAATTTCTGGGCTTCCCCCCCCCCTGAAGCGTGAGATAATGCTGAAATCTGCATATTTTGGAAGCCCATTTCGAACTGTGATACGTGTGCAGGTAGTGATGAAATTTGTCCATGTCTGTTATATATTAGACATTTATTTATTTTTGTATATTTGCATATGTCCTTATTCTGTCCCGATTTGATTTGTTTTTACAACTAATTGATGACATTACCTTCTCAATTAGGTATAGATCTATGTTTGTGTGTAGGTCAAGGGCATTGAGTACAAAGTATAACTCTCTCCGAAGTCCCAAACAAATCTTTCCTACCATTTGAGACTGATTGAGATGAATTTGTGTAAGCTATCACTCATATCTCTCTCCCTTTGTTCCATTTAACATGATTTAATTTATTATATTATATATATATTATATATATTATATTATATCTATAATATATATATATATATATATATATTCATATGTAGTTTTTCTTATAGTATTCCTGAAATTAAAAGTTTTTTCTAGTGCTTTAGGTTGAATGATATTCCTCCTGGAATTAAAACTATTCCTCCAAAATTTTGGTACAATAATCATTTCATGGTGAATGAAACTTCATGAATAAATAGACTGCTATCAATTGATCCAGATTTCCTTTTTCCTTTTTCCTTTTTCCTTCATGAATAAGTAGTTGGTTTTTAGTTCTGGTAGCCTTTTATTTTTCTGACTGTATGCTTTGTATGCTGTTTTGCAATTTATTTCCCAGGAAGAAGAGTGGGCTAGAAATAGAATGATGCTAGATTCATTTTTTGTGTATGAGAGTCATCCTTTAGCTCCATCAATTATCTTACTATACCAATTGCAGTACCATTCACCAATGCAAGGAATGCATCCTTTTCAAATGGACACAGATGCCAGGTCAGTGTAACATGATTTATGCAATTTAGCCCTTGAATAATTTCTGCTCTATGTATTCATGTAAAGGCTGGTTTTATGGTCTATCACTTGTTGCAGTAATGGAATGAATGGCTATCTTTGGTTATCTGAGAGGAACATATACACAAGAGTAATCCCTTCCCCACTTAAGGGGTTGGGAGACATTGACAATAATCCAGTGCTGTAAGTTTCGGGTCAGCCTCTTGAGCATTTGTGTCTGTATTTTCAAGTTCCTGCTTTAAATTCTGCATTTTATTATGCAAAAATGCTACTTATCTTAATCCTCCAGCCCACCAGCACATTCCAGAACCTCCCAAAGGTGTAATCATGCCGGCAAAGGTATTTCAGAAAATAAAAGAAGGCTAATTTCAGGTTCCTCATCTTTAACCTCTAAATGCAGACACCACATTTTCCAACAACATGGGACGTGTGTGGGATCTAGGACGCTTATCAATCGATCTTCCTAGTGTGCATGTTATGTGCTAAAAATCAGGCTGGCTCACTCAGGTGAGCGAGACATGCAGCATTGAAAGACTGTTGGGTATCATTTTTATAATAGTCATTTTCGTCATGCATGTATGGCCTGCATGATAAATGGACCTGCCGAACCTTAAGCCAAGGAACATGAACTATCTGGATTACCCTATGAGTGCCCAGGGTCCTGTGAACATGTTCCATGCTGCTACATGTGGTTTGTTTGTGCCTTCTGCTCGAAGATGTGACATCTAAAATTAGCATTCCTTATATTGGCTTATAAGCAACATATCCTTTTGTCTAAAAACTTTGACTATCATTCACTTATTTGTGATGGTTGCTTGATCAAATTGAATGGCCCATCTAGCCATTGATAGCTCTGTAATATTGTTTCAACATTGCAATTAATGACTTATTTTTTAATTCATTTATTCTATCTTCGTGGAATGTTACTTTTTTTTTTCCTTGTGTGCAGGATTTTGATCAATTGCACCTAAATTTAGGCCTACAAGTACTTCAACTTTTTGACGTCACTCGTGCTTAGGAGTGGTGGACCATATGGAGGATTTGTTTTTTTTTTTTTTTTTGTTTAAATTTATTTAAGACCATTTTCAGCTTATTGTTGTAAATGTTATAAAAAAATTATTGTGAAGTAATATAATTTTTGTTTAATATTCATTTTTAATTGTATTGCAACATTTTTTATGTTTCAAATATGAAAAAATAATACAGGTTTCAATTTGAATTATATATTTAAATATTATATATATATAATATATATATATATAATATATATAATTTACTAGCTTGCGCTGTTATTGGGCCTCTCAAATCCATATAGCCCTATGGAAGACTTTTACCGGCACTTTTCCGCGATAAAAAGTGTCAAAAACCGTGCTTTGGAATACTTTTACTGGCACTTCTGCAGGAAATACCAGCAGCCACCAAAAGCGTCGGTGAAGGCAGAACGGTCTCCGAAAAGTGTATAGAATTACCGGCGCTTGGTAAAAGTTGATTAGCATTGCAAAAGATTTACCGACATGCACTTTACCGGCGCTTGTATAGCTTTTGACCGCCGGCTCTTGTAGTTTTTTTTTTTTTTTTATTATACTCATGGATTCATGGAATCTTTAGTAGGAGTTTAGAGAAACTAATTATCCCCTTGAAGAAGATCGTGATCAACCTCATCACGTTCATCCTGCTCACTCACGTGAGCTATCACTTTTTTATACATTGGACCCCTTATGGCTGGGGTGGGTTAAAAAATCGAGTAGGTATAGATGAATGTTGCCATCTTAAAGATAGCCTTGTGGTATGGATGCTCATTGAGCTCTGAGTTGCACGAACGGTTCTAACAATGAGGAATTTATTATATCATAATCTTCGTCCATTTAGCAAGATTCCAAGAAAAATGAGTCATATCCAAAGCTAAGTGAACCACACCACAAATAGTAGTGCGGACAGTGACTCTCATAGTTTAAAAAAATCTTAGGGCCACCATAACGTTTATTTTCTATAGGTCACAAAGAGTTGGATGAAGAGGAAAAGCAAATACTTCCATGACTTCTGTGACCCCAAAATGGTTTCAATGGTAGATGTTTAATCCTCCTCTGCTTTTTTGAGTTTGGTCCACTTGATCTTTGGATGTCTTATTTTTAAGTTCAAGCCTCAAGACTAGCTCACCAAATGGATGGATATTCTAGATATATCACATATCTTATGATGGGACCGACAGAACTTGGTGAGGTCAGTAGTGCAGTGCACCAGCCAATCCGCTTCCGCAGCTAGATCGGTGGTGTGTGGTACATACAATCCACTTCCGCAGCCAGATCGGTGTTGTGTGTTTACACCAGCCAATTCCTTCCAACAGTAATCCATCGGGGCAGGGCTCTGTGAGGCCCACCGTGATGTAAGTGTTTTATCCACGCCGTTCATTGCTTTTCTTAGATCAATTTAAGGCATGATCCAAAAAATGAAGCAGGTCCACAGATCCAGTAGACTACACAAAAGGAAGCTTCAGTGATAATGACACTCACCCTTAAAACCTTTCTAAGGGCCACCGTGATGTTTTTTTACCATCCAACCAATTCATAAGGTCATGTAGACAGGGATGAAGTGAAAACAACCTATTCATAAGGTCACGTAGACAGGGATGAAGTGAAAACACATATATCAGCTTGATCAGAAACTTATCCAGTTCCCAATAACTTTTTAATACTGAAACGTTCAATCCCCACCTTGTGGTCCACTTAATCCCTGGACCTTTCTCATTTTTTGGCTCATTCCTTAAAATGATCTGATAAAAATTATGAACAACGTGGATAAAACACTTATATCAAGTTGGACCCCACGGAGCCCTACCCGGATGGATTACCGTCTGGGTAGGGTAGGACGCAATTCGCGTCCCCCACTTCCACCGGATAGGGGAAATTGGATTACGTGCTGAGTTACTCTATATGCTCTTATTTATTTATTTATTTATTATTATTATTATTATTATTTTTACACACACGCACACACACTCCCACCACAGCTCACGCTAGTGGAATTTCACCACCTATGGGTGCTCAGAACCCTTTACAAGTGTTGAAACTCCTGAGAGTTTACCACCAGAGCAAGAGTAAGGACCCACTCAGTATGCATGTAATCTTACTCAGTATGTTTACATGTAATCTAATCCATTTATAAAGTCATTCCTAGCCTAATTCAAAGCTTCTGTTGCTACACGAATATTTCAACTGTAGATGTTCAATCCTCACGTTTTTGGCCCACTTGAGTATTGAATCCAACTCATTTTTTGTCCTATTTCATAAAATGAGCTCACAAAACGGATGAATGGAGTGAATTTCTCAAAAAACATTACCGCGGGCTCACATAAGTTCCCAGCGCAGGACTTCATGCGAAGGCCTTTAGCAGGAAATCCACATCCGTTCATCCTGGGGTAATTGTTATAGGTGGGCTATTTCCCATGATCACAACCATGCAAAGGTTTTCCGTGCTAGAGAGAGAGAGAGAGTTGATTTACTTCCAAGTGGTCCTGAAACTCACATACATCAAGGTGGATAAATGATGAATAGTATAGATGTACGAACGGTGTGGATAAGCACATTGCAGTGAAGTTTGAATGGACAACATGGATATAGGACTCCCTATTGGTGTTGGGGCGGTCCTAACACCCCTCTGGCCACCAAATTTGGTGTGTAGGTGTCTCATGGCCCGATGAGGGGTCATGCAAAGTTTGGGAACATACGATGATTAATTATGGGGTTTGAGGATACAGTTCTGATCTTTAAATGGCCTTGTGGGGCCCATTTCGATGATGGGGGTGGCTCTGGTGGCCCCCTGGCCATGAAACTTATAGGATAGGGCTCCATGGCCCGATGAAGGGCCATGCAAAATTTGAGAGCGATCGGATATGGGGTTTGATCGTACGGGTTCGATTTACGATCAATGGTCACCGTGCCACGATTGGGTCCCAGATTTCGTGGACGGGTGAAGTAAAATACATTAGACCTTCTTCGTAATTTTGGAAGAAATCCGACGACTGGAAAGCCTGGTATCTCGGTTTCATTTGCAAGTGCCAGATTTCAACTCTGGCATTGGTGGGGTGTATTTGGCAAGTGTCAGATCTCAATTCTGGGTGTCCACTGGGTCCGCAGTCCGCGATGGACCATAAGCCCAGTGAGATCTATGATTTCTTAAATTTTTAAAATTTTCTGACCCTCCTCGGTCGCTGGGTGGCCCACACGGGCTGTTGTTAAGTGTAAACAGGTCATCTGGCTTGGCGGCCCTCACTTGGTCCGATCATGACCAAACTGGTCTGATCTAATGGGTTAACCTTAGGTTTAATTTACTGGTGGTACCTCACCCTAAGTAGTTTAAACGGATGGTCCTGCGGTAAATCCTACGTGGACGCCCCAAGATACTATATTAGTTGGACGGGACGTTACACCAAGGAATTTGAAACTAGTGTTACAGGAGTTCAAGGCGATCGTGCTCAATGAACTCCCTAATAAATTGTCTCTCATACAAGATATACAAAACCACATTGATCTTGTTATAGGGATAAGTCTGCCTAATTGCCCACATTATCAAAAGGAATGTGAGATCTTGAAGGCAGAAGTGAAGGAATTAATTCATATTAGCCAAGTCAAGGAGAGCATGAGTATATGTATTGTGTCAACTCAAGAGTCTAATGCCAAGTACAAGAAAGAACTAATAAACATCGGCATCAAAAGTTATCTCAGAATCATGAACTAAGTCCCTTGAGTAACTCGAGGACGAGTTTTTTTTCAAGCGGAGGGATCTGATATAGAACGTGCCACAGATACATTCCTAGGATTGTTGGACCAAAAGAAGGTGGACTGTAAATTGATCATAACTTTTGACCCGGGTATCGTTATGACGTACCAAACCAAGTATCATGAATCCAAGCAGCATGAGAACTCGAGGACGAGTTCTTTTGAAGTGGAGGGGACTGATGTAGAACGGGTCGTAGACACTTTCATGTCTAAGATGGACTAGAGAAGGCCCGATCAGAAGCAGAAGTCATCAAGATTGTCAGAACCTTAAAACAGGCATATCTCGCAAACCGGAATGAGTTACTCGATGTACCATATATGATTTTGGGGTAGGACGAGCTACTTTAGCCAACCAACCCAGTTCTACTGGTTTACCCATGCCGAATTTGCGAGATTCCATCATATCGACGGTTGAATTCCATGTTTAGTTCCGTTTTTACTATAAATAATAAGTTTTAGTTTGATTATAACTCTTCATCCGTTGCGCTTTAAGAGTTGTGTCCAACATGAAAAGTGCTTAGAATAATTAGGAGAATAATATGGTTAAGCCACATAAGACACTTACTATAAAAGTAAATTTACTATTTATAGGAAGTTGCGAACTCTAGGAGTTTTAGTTGTAGAATTTACTTCTGATTTCTCTCCCATTGCTTGGTATCCCTATTTAAAGGGTTGTGAACTCGCTTATTTCATTCATTAATCAATTTCAAAATTTATAGAATTTATTTTCTATTTTGATTGCGTTCTTTCTCGTGGATTTGAGAACCCTCTTTGAGGAGTCCAAAGAAATTCCGTGGATTCGGAATATTTATCGTTTTGAGGAAGACGGCGGTCAGCCTCATCACGTTCATCCCTGCGTCATGTTCGGAATTTTTTGGGAAATTTTTATATCTTGAATGTTTTTCTTGGGTTGTCTCAGGGGAAATCTTACTTAGAATAGAAAAATATTTATTATAAATTAATAGATAATTTTAAATCGATGTGCATAACAAATAATAAAAAATTAACAAAAAAAATGAGATTTTTACATTAAGATTGCCATAATTTCACTATAAAATCATGACAAATATAAAAAACTACTGAGATTTTGAAATTTTCACAAAATTAGTTTGATGATATTGTTTGGTTAACTTTGATGGAAATATGGTGACATTATTACCTATGTTTGTAACAGTGGGTGCGACCCCTTTTTTAACTGAGAAGAACTTAGATACTCTGGTAAAGTGTGACAGTTGATACACAGGAATTTAGAAATTACATGTTGCACACAAGTAATTCAAGTTAATCTGTCCAAATTACCAGTCCTGGTTTAGATGCATCATAAACAAAAATAATAATAATAAGCTTATTGTATTTCGCTCATTTATTGGACAGTTTAAAGTAAGTATCCGCAAAGCAGAGGTTAGGATTGTACAACTGATCTGATTTTGGAAATGGGACTTAGCCATAGTGGGTTCCATTAATTTAGTCCAATTAATTTGAGTTAATGTATGCAACGTGTAGAAGTTTTGAGTCCCTGCGTATCAAGCTTGGTAGGCAGACTGAGTATCAAATGACTCCTTTTTACCAACCATATGGTTTTATAAGACCCGGACGAGTCCCATGTATCTCGCTTGAGTTGGCTCAGATTGAGTTGAACGGATCCAGTTTGATACAAGGCTGATTCACCCTGAGTCGAGTGAGTCATGACTTGCCTTAGGACCCCATGAGTCAGTCCCAATGGCTGCATGAGTGCCACAGGAATCTCACTCTTGCCAATTTCTCAGCTGTAAATTTCTACAGGTTTTTTAAATTTTTTTTTAAAAGGCTTTTCTCCCAATATTATGGGAAAAATCTCCTTGAAAATAAAATTATTTTAAAATAATGAATATATATATATATATATATATATATATATATATATATATATATATATATATATATTAGCTGAATGCTTACTAGCACACCGGTTTGCACGGAACTCGTGCAAACTTTTTTTAGAACCCCTCACACGTATGTGGATCATATTATTCGAATGTGGCCAGCACACCGGTTCGCACGGAACTCGTGCGAACTTTTTTGAGAACCAATCATATGTGATGTGGATCAAAAATCTAAACAGTCCATGTGAAGCAGCACCTTATAAAACCTCACGGGCCCAAGCTTTACTTTAATCCAAAACTTTAGTGGGCCATAAAAAATGAAAACAGTTTCCTCCCTTGATTTGCATTTCTCTTTGCTATGGCCCCACCAAAATTTTAGATAAGGGTGAAAACTTGTCCCTTGAGAGATTTCATGGGATTCCACGTCACATGGACCGTTCAGATTAAACGCCCATGACACGTGTGTAAAGGTGCGCACGTGGTAGGTGCACAGGTGAGCATGACTCTCTCTCTCTCCCTTTTAGAAAAAAAATAAAATCTGAGGTAATATTTGCAATAACATCATGAATTTTAAAATTTCCACCAAGATTTTGAAGTTCTCATTGTAATATCATGATAGTATCATTTAGTATATTTTCCGTGATATTATTACAAAATTTTCAAAATCTTAGTAGTATTTGCCACACTGCCAATGCCAACTTCGGTATTTGTTGCTAAATCAAATGGTTAGAATTGTTTGTGCCTAGTTAGGTTTTTAAAACATGACCATAAAAAGTAGTTATAGATTGAGTATGGCAGTGTCATTTATAAAAATATAATGGTCAAATAGAAGACCGATACAACATGAGAAATGGTGAAATAAAAAGAATTCCTTTTTTAAAGCATAGTCTCATTGGCTAAAACCTTTGTGGGTATTTATTTTGTTCAAAATCCTAAACTGCATAGAAAATGAACAGTGATCATCACTCAAATGAAGTGAAGAGTCAGGCTGGGAATTGCGATGGGAGAGTGTTCTTCCTAACCAGTAGGTGATTTTCTTTTAATTTTCTCCTTTTTCTCTCTTGTTTATAATGAGAATCCCCTTCTATAAACATCTAATCCTCCATCCCAACAGTTGGATCATCAACTCTTCCTAAGAAAAATGGACTTCTCAATTGTGAAACATCAATACCCTTAATCTCAATTTTTAATGGTTTGAAAATGATTCTAAGAGTAAATAACGTTAATCCTAATAATAACAAAAATAAAAACTAATTAGAAAGTTTGATTAATTACCCAATGTGGAGATTACCATGATCTCCACCATGTAAGGCTAGGATCAGGAGGGCCTCATGGTAATTAATCTAACAAATTAAAATAAAATATTAACTGTAATAATCACAGATTTTATTATTCTCCCAAACAAGACACAAACCAAATCTCTATGATCTCCCAAACTAACTGATTCTGCATGTTTTCTTCTTATTTGGATTTGAACTTATAAAATACCTATTTTCAATATCACACTAGCACCATCACATTGGTGTTGCATGGTGTAGGCGAGCTTAGCCAAGAAAGCTATAATCCAACCGTCGCCACCCCAATCTCCTCCCTCTCTTCTTCTTCACCACCACCATAGGCAACACGGGCTGCGCCTCCTCTTCCTTCTCATCATCCTCTACTGACAACACCTCATGCTTCTGCATCACCAGCAATGGTGCACCACCACCATCATCTTCATCTTTTTTCATTAGTCCTGTGATAGTCGATGAGGACCCGCGGCCCCGACCGACACTTCCGATGCTCTTCATCCGTCCCTTACCCAAGTGATGCTCACATAGAGCGTACCCGACAAGTGTCTGGTGCGCGCACCGCCATCCCCGACCATTTATACGGCTGCACCGTGACCCCTCCTTCAATGGGAGGCCTGCATTCCTCGCCCTTCTCTTTACCACACGATTCTCCGCTGCCGCCCACTCTTCTTCGTCGTTGTAATCTTCATCTTGTTCATACTTAGTGGATGTCTTTTTCTTAGTCTTGCTCTTCATGTTCTTCTCCTTCTCTACCAAGGACTCTTCTCTACCTTCTCCCCAATCATAGCTACCCCTCCTCTTCTTAAAGGGAAATGCTCTCTCTCCTTCAGTCCACCTAACTCCTGCCACCCCATGCAAGAATAGAAAAAGAGAAATAATATAACTGAAACGATACAAACAATGCAATTTTCTATCTAGGGTTTAAAGTTAAGGAAGTTATCAAACAAAAGTTTGTAGTGGGCCCACCGTAATGTGTGGATGTCATCCACTCTGACCATCATCACGCCAATATCCCATGTTTAGCCATGGTAAGAAATAATTCAATCCATGACTTAAGTGGGCCACATGAGCAGATCAGCTAAGAGAATATCTCTTAGAGAGCCCATTATATTGTGTATGTGCCATCCACTTCATTGATACGAAACATCTGCCACAGATAATGGAACACCTAGAAAATCAGGCTATTACAAAATTGGGTGGGGCTAGCAAGAATAAAGGTGTGTGCTCCTTTCAAATTGTTCCTTGTGGTGTGGCTCACATGAGACGTTGATTGGCTGATTTTTCTTAACCCATGGATAAACATGCATGAGAGGGCCGCCTGCATGATGGACGGAGTAGATGTCATTAACACATCACCGTGGGGGCTCCCAGATAGAGCTGTACACATTTCTAACCGAGCTTCGCCGGCAGGTTACCTAGCTCAAAATTGGCTTAGCTTGGCTTGGCTCAGTCCTCAAGCCTGACTGGCTAGCTCGGCTCACCTTGGCCAGCAGCTCGAGCCGAATTTGGTGGACAAGTCGAGTCGAGCTAGTTGACTGAGCTAACTCGGTTCATGTACGGCTCTCCTCACAGCACTGTTTGTACATACTGGAGTGAAAAGTGTACAGCTCTACTCACAGCACTTGTTTGTACCGTATTGGAGTGTAAACATTTGTACCAGGTAAAATCCGTCAGGTTTGTTTATTTATATATTTTTTCAGGCAGTAGGCATGCTCTGAAACGGATTGGCTACTCCCCCTGCCACCACCCCCGTGGCTGATGGTCGGTGCTCTGTGGGCCCACCATAATGCATGTGTTTCATCCATTTTTACATATAATTTCAAGGTTTTATCCAAAAAAATGAGAGGGATATAAATATCAGGTGAAAAAAATAATGATTGGATATCCACCATTAAATCCTCCTAAGGCCACTGTACTGTTTATTTGACATTCAATCTGTTGATTAGGTCATACTCGACTCCGATGAAGGGAAAAAACAAAGATCAGATTGATCCAAAACTTTTATGGCCCTAAAAAGTTTTCAACGGTCAACATTTATTTAACACTGCTTCCTGTAATGTGGTGCACTTGAGATTGGGATATACTCATTTTTGGTCTCATGCCCTAAAATGATTAGAAAAATAGATGAACAGCATGGATGAAATACATACATCATGGTGGGGCCCACAGAGCACCGACCATCAGCCATTGGATGGTGACAGGGGGAGTAGCCAATCCGTTTCCGCTCAACTGCACCCTAGGTGGATACATGATAGTCAAATCACCAATCTGGACCATCCATCAATATGAATGATCCATCTCCAAAGAACCATTTTGACCATATGACCATTACCATTTCATCCAGTGGAAAACCTACGGTTTTCAAAGAGTAGTCTAATGTTGGAAGGTTATGATCATCTGATCAATATGAAATTTCCTTGGTGGCTCATGAAGAGTTGCTTAGTTCTAATTCACCGTCCAGATCAGTGATTAAACTGTCCACATGTCTTAATCATTAGGGTGTATTTAAGTATTGAGTGCCCCTCGTGCATTTTAGCGTTCCTCTTGAGAGAGCCATACCTGGATGAGGAGAAGATGGCAAAAGACCCATAGCAGCTTCTCCACGTGGGCTGCTCTCTTTCCTAGTACAATAGAAAGATGTTATAAGCTTGGATGGCCTCCTCATGCTAACATGCGCACTGGAAGTTAAAAACAAGGATTTTGCATGTCTTCCTCTAGGGAGGCACGATGCTCCAGCCAAATGCTTGTACAGCACCGTTGGTGGAGAAAGTGGGACCCACGGATCAGTGATCCAAACTGTTGATATTATGGGCCCCATTTTGGATGGTCCATGCACCTCAGGTTGGAAGAATCCTGACCCTTCAGTTGGCGGTCAGGATAGAAAATACAGCAATGGTTCACATTCAACCAAGAAAAGGAGGCCAAATGCCAAACAGCCAGGATTATCAAATCTGGTGGGTTTTTGTGCCTAAGCCACCCTTGATCAGGTCTGTCATATCCATCGTTCGGATTATTGAACCATATGGGCCCTTCTTCCACAATCTGAGTATCAAAAATTGCCACCCGAGCATCGTATATACACCTGTTTTCCTTTGTCGTTTTCTGCATCTCTCGTTGCCCCTTCGTGAGAAAAAATCTAGAGGACTAAAGAAAGGTGTTTGTATATCAAAAAATAGGTGTAAATGTCATTTAACTTTTCTTTATGCACTAAGCTTTTCATACAGCCACTTGTTCCCACCAAAATTTCACATACATAGATAATCTGATCCGTCCAAAAGGTGAAATACATCATTTTAATCTTCTAGAAAAAAACTTCAACACGATCTACTCATTGGATGGGCCACACACTCCACTAATTCGTACCATTGGCTATCCATGGATTTTGATGGATGCTGCTTTATAAGTGCATAGCCCCAATTTTTTTTATAGCATTTGATCATCATAGTGTGGCCTATCTTTTTGCACGGATTGGATATTTTAAGCGTACGATATGTTGGCTGGAAAGAAATGGTTGTATCAGAACTTCTGTTACAGCCGCTGTATCTGATTATTTCTTTTTTGCCTCTCCAGCGTACACGTGATTATACTGTAAATCCGGATAGTATATCTGTTGGGCCCCACTGTGTGTAGCCGATCCGTGCAACCCTATCGATTTTTAATTTCAAGGATGGTGAAAATAGAATACTCAACGGTCCAGATACAAAGCCAAAAGGTCTATCGATCTGAAGGCTATGATTCACTCATTAGAGTGTTTTTGTAGAATGGGCTATCCAAGAAAAAAGGGCCCACAAGACGGAAAGACCGTATTAACCAACCATGCAACCATGTGTGCCTGGAGTGGCCCACAAATAAAGATCAACGGCCAACAGTCACATAAGAGAATTCTCTTAATCTGTAGCCAAGCTCTCCATCTTTTTTGTACCATGGTCTATCGATATTAAGGCCCACCAAATGGACGATCCTGATTCGTTGTCCTGAGGTAATCAAGACTGTATTCGCCAACTTGAAAGGTCATCATAATACAAATACTCTTTTTCTATATAGATGGGGAAGTGAAGATGGATGCATGTATGGGTGAGGTGATGAAGCATGGCATGACACATGCATTCAATGCATGCAAAGAAGAAGAAACCCAAAATAGCATTAGGTGAGGGTGCATTGCAATACAACTGTTTGCACCATACAAAAATTCAAAAGAGAAAATGGTGAAAATGGCCATCTTACCTATCACTACCAATACTATCTTTGCCATTGCAGATCGCTTTTGCTTCTGATTCTTTCTCTTCTTTTTCATGCATGGCCTGAAAAATACCAATAAAACCATGAAAGATCATGCACTTTAAATTACAAGGTTAGTGCAATCATAAAAAAAAAAAAATTTAAAAAGGTTTTTTTTTTTTTTTTTTACTTGAACATGACTTGGATTTGGGAGCTTGTAGTCGATCTTCGTTGGTATTGGATTATGATCTAGATCGATGAGGATGTTGGTTTTGGTGGGTGGTGTTGTTGTTGCTGGCTTTGGATTTGGTGGGGGATGGTGTTCTTTGCCGTTGGATCGTTGGAGAGATGGGGGTTGATTTGGGATGGTTTGGGGCCATGTTGAGAGAAACTCATCTGGGTGCAACCCTGCTCTTTTTGCTGTTGCTGCTACTATGCTGATCTTCTCTTCTTGTATTTGGTTGGCCTGTGATGAACGGTTGGATGCCATAGGAGAGGTGGTGGACCATCTCTTTCGGATCCTCATTGAGAGAGAGATGGGGATTTTCTTCAGGTGGAGGGCGGCTACCTGTAACAAGAGAATGCAAGATAGGAAGCCCTTAAAAGCAATATATACAATGTGGCTCCTCTCTCTCTCTCTCACCCCTTTTAGGTCAGAAATAGAATAAATGATGGGCCAGTGTATTTTCACGTTGTGGGTGGGCCAGTGGATGACATGCACGTCTGAGGTGGTACTGACGACACGAGAACCGGAACGCCAATTTCCTACAACAGTTGTTATACGGAATCCATGCAACAAAAATCTATGTGGGGCCCACCGTGATTTTTTTGTGAAATCTACTCCATCCATTATTTTTTCCACATTATGGTAGAATTCTAACCAAAATTTAGTTTGATCCACAAATCAAGTGGGCCACTCCCCCAGAAAAGTGGGAATGGGGACGCCTTATGTTGAAATCTTGTTTCCGCTAACCTAGTTTCTTATAAGACACATATTTTCTTTTTCCATTCATCCTCGTTGAAATCACCTTATGAACGGGTTGGATAGACTCGAACCATCACTGTGGGTCCCAGGAAGTTTTCAATGGTAGTAACCCTAATCTGCATTTTAACCTATAGTGTGGCCCACTTGAGTTTTTTTTTTTTATTAGGATCATTTTGAATACACTCACTAAAATGATCAGGATAAAATGATGGACGGAATGGATATTACACATACACATTAAGGTGGGCCCCAGCTAGCTTTTTGTTGCACGGGCTCAGTGCAACAACTGTTACATGAAATTCGAGTCCCGGAAAGTGAGTACACTTGTGCGTAGATACACTGTAATAACAGAATGCGGATTGCGTCCTACCCCTCCAGCTGTGAACGGGCAGCAGCTTTGAGTAGTCACCGTGATGTATGGATCTTATCCACACCGTCCATCCAGTTTTTAGTATCATTTTAAGTTTTTAGGATAAAAATGAGGCAGAAAAAAAGCTCAAGTGAACTACACGATGGGGATTAAACTCTTACCGTTGAAAACTTCTTGGGGATCACAGAAGTTTTCGATGGAGCTGATATTTGTGTTTTCTCTTCAACCAGGTCTATGTAACTTGATGAATAGGTAGGATGGCAAATAAACATCACGGTGGGCCCTAGAAAATTTTCAACAGTAAAAATCATTATCACCGCCGCTTCCTGTAGTGTGGTCCACTTGAGCCTTGTATCTGCCTATTTTTGTCCCTATACCCTAAAATGATACTAAAAAAATGGATGGACGGTGTGGATAAGACCCATACATCACGGTGGTTACTCAAAGCTGCTGCCCGTTCCCAGCCGGAGACTGGCGGTAGGACTCAATCCGCGTCCGTAATAACAACGCCACATACAGTGAATGGAGATCGTTTTGCCTGCGGCGCGGCTCAGGTTCACATGGGCCCCACATTCAAATATGGTTGGATATCAAAAGCGTCCATCTTCTGTGTTATATATGTGGAATAGCCTATAATCCTATAATCATGCATAAAAATGATCCTGACCATTGAGCTTTTTGAGTTGAATGTGATCATTCAATAATTTCGTTTCAATGGTCTGCATTCATATAAGCCCATCAATGGTAAGAATCGTCCATTCACCCAAAGTTTCTTCCTTTTCCCTTCTTGGGTATCATCCAAGACATGAACAGTTCTGATTATATCCCGTTATCTATGCGTGTGGTCCCAGTAGGGCGACATATGATGGTGATCCTAAGTTGCCATGCATGCAAAATGAACTCGTCTGCATAAGTCCGTGCTAGACCTGGGATCAATCGGTCGGGTTCAATCAGTTCTTATAGTATTTATAGCTGGACTAACTGGTTTGGATCTTGCCGTATCCAGTTCCTTCTAGGTCTAGGCGTGATTTTTGAAAATCCATTCGGTTGGCCCAAATAAGAGCATTTTCATGGTTGGGCCCACCTGATGGATAGATTAAATCACACACATGTGCTATTTTGACACATGCATGGTGTTTAAATGGGCTCTTATACGTGTGGCTTAGAAAACTTCATTTCTTTTGCTAGAATATATATCTATTAAATACCTATGGTTTTGCTAACTGTGCCCTCTTCACCTTCACAACTCGTGAGCAACGTTCTTTAAACTTTTAAGTGACAGATGGAGTGATCTATTATCTATCTAAAATGTTTATTCATTGATACAACTAGGAGTAAGCTATGGTAGAAAAATCACACCAATATGAAGATCCTAAACATCCAATCAATAGTATGAGAAATAGGCAATCAAAATTAAGTAGAAAAGTATTCAAATATCTTATTGAAACTTTTACTAGATAAGTCTTATTCTATATTGTTTGTGATTTTAATAATGTGATATATGGCTAGTAAACAATGGATGATTGAAACATACATATTTGCCCCATTCAAAGGGTTAAGATCACAGCTTGATTTTTTCACCATGGCTTGCTTCTAATAGTACTTTTGAATAAACGGTCCTGATAGATAATTGAATGCCCTATATGTAATTTATAAGTTTTGGGCATGTTGCTAATATCCCTATCCAATGTATATATAATTTTAAGTGGTTTAAGTTAGACCTGGTTACACCTAATCGAACCCAACTTTTACATGGCCATCACATGGACCTGACTAAACCTGATTTTGAACAGGGAACATTAGTTGAGACCCAAACCTAACCCAATTTCTTAACATGTCCAAAATATAGGACCCATACCCATTAAAAGGGGGTCAGGTCCGTTTGGTAGTTGTGGGTCCAAGTATCCATTTACGGCCCCATGTATCAGGTGCTAGCTTTGCACAAATTAAACATAGTGGATGGAGCACAATTTAGACCGTCCAAATCACTGACCCAACTTTGGATGGAGCATAAGCTAAAAAATTACACTAAACGATAACGGTCTAATTTTTCTCCTGGTGCAGATAGGGAAAAGAATACAACAAGCGGAAAGTCTTGAGAGCAACATCCATATACCTCATAAAGAGCATTTGTCCTGTGCGTTTCTCATTCATCTAATAAATAATATAACTAAGAAAGTAGAGAAGAAGAAAGAGAAAGCAACATGTCATGAGGGGTTGCTCTCTCCCCTATGAGTACATGCTACAACGACAAATTCAAGTGCATGAGTTTAGAGGGATCAGTTTCACGTTTATACATCATGATATGAATATAAAGTGGCAGGGACAATTGCTTATATGAACACGAGAAATGGTCTTGTGAATATGCAAAATGGATTGAGTCTGATTTTTTGTCATGCCTCCCACTTCAAATATAAAGTGTGCACACTCAGACTCAAGTTACGGTTTATGACTCGTATAACAAGTGTACATAATTCACTCATCCAACAGTTACTACGATGTGCATTTTAAGATTTGTAGGTTCTCACCACATAACCATATACGAACATCCGCATTATTACAAGGGCCATTGTTGCTATTTATTCCATCATATTCACAACTCTAAAGGCAACTATCTCCACTCATTTGGGACTTTTATTCAATTATAATGTCAAATATCGTCTTTAACAAATCTTAACTATAAACACTGTTTAATATCCCGGATGTTATTGTTTTAGCTTAAGTTCAACTTGTTGTTTATTATGTGTGTTTTTCCTTAATTAACATGAATTTTGACTCATTTGGTAAATAATATTTTATCCTTGATTATTTAGATGTGGTTTCTTTTATAAGAATTTCTTTAAAAAATGCCTAGAACCATGTAGAATCATTAGATTTTTTAAAACTCTCATATTAGAAATAATTACTAAAATGTCATTAACTTAAACTTTTGATTTCTGGATCACATAGTTTTCATGATCCGTTCCATCTGTAAATTTGTCTCATGCCTATCTATCATAAATTAACTGTACACATCGAATTTCAGCCCTTAGATCATAGTAGAAGTGACTAAATTATCAAATCAGCCCCTTCACAATTGATTTTAGTATCCATTGAGTGATAAAAGTTCATGGGTAGTCATAATCAAATATTTTTCTTCATATGAATTACTTGAATTACCTATTATTCACAACCCCAAGTGTAGGGTCGTGATATAGTAATAATCTCGGTGAGACCAAGGTCGAATCCAAGGGGACTGAACTTGTGTGTCTTCCGAATTTAACTAGAACTGGAACTAGATGAAGAACTAAAACAGAAATTTGAATTTAAAGGAGTAATTATGAATTAGGTTTAAATAATCAATTAAAAGGAACTGGGGTGTCAAGGATCCACTTGTAGCTTCTCAGGATGCTACTTTGCTTGATTCAAGAAATTCAACTGGAATTAGAGTCCTATCTTATCCAATTGGAAAATAGAAATAATGGAATCTCTGAACTTCTCATGAACTTAGTCTCAATGGATGGGAGTTGTGAGGATTGGAACTGATTCCATCATCCAACCATGCCTATGAGACAATGGCAAACAACAGGGTATACCAAACCCATAACTGATCATAGGAGAATTGTGAAGATTAGAAAGGATTTTGACACCCTATCATGCCCAAGAGACGATGGTGAACAATGGGCTAGCTTACTAATTTTACAATCTCAAATCAAGAAAAGAAGATATTCAAAGCAATCATAGATCTATTGTAATTTGTCACAACAAACCATTAAAAACTAAAAATATTCCTTAATAAATAACTAGAATCCATAAGAGTTCAACAAAACATTAATCAAAACAAATCAAACATCTCAATCACACTACAAGCTTCACCTCTTAGCCCTAGCTAAGAGGTTTAGCCAACTATTGACATGATTGAACTAAGAACTCATAAACAAAACAAAAAGACCAACTAAGGAAAGAAAAAGAAAAACTCTTGAGCGGCGGCTCCACCATTTTGCTCCACTCCTTGAACCCTAGAAGATGCCTACGAACATCTTAAGAACTCCTATTTATAGTTGGGGAACTCCAACTTTCGTACCGAGTTAGAAAAATACGGAAACCGCCTCAAATTTATGCAGTCCGCATAGAATTTGCGTGACCATCGACTAGTCGATGACAACCTTCGACTGGTTGAGGATCGCGTGAAATTAAAAGTCCATGTTGCTAGAGTTCGAGTCGAAGTTTCTTTAACTAGTTAAGAAAGAGCTTAGACTGGTCGAAGCAAGTAGATTTTTAGGGTTCATTTTTCTTCACTTCAAGTCTTTTATTCTCTTCATTCCTCACTTGGTTTTCTTGGATCTTTGGCATGTGAATTCTTCATTTTTGGTCTTCTAAGATTTAACCTTTAGCTTGATGATTTTTTAGTATTAAATCCATGCTTTTAGCATTCTTTTCGATCCAAGCTCTTAAATTCACCTTGCAACAAAAACATGTATGAAATAAACCATTAAGCATTATCATGTTCATAAAATTCATGAAACTAAGATATAAATGGGGGATAATATGCAATATTTGACCCTCAACACAATCCCCAATCAACATTTTGCTAGTCCCGAGGAAAGTATACGTGAAATAAACCCTAATACTCAATGTCCAAAACCTTTTTAAGAAAACAATCTTTTGTGCAATCAAGTATGAATTAGCAGGCTTAGGACACGAAAGTGGGATTTTGAAAACCTAGAGCCGAATCACATAAGAACCAATCAAATAAGTTCTTTACCCATTAAATCATAGCATATATTGCATATCCAGTTTTTCAATGTGCTTAGTGAAAATCAACTTCCCGTATCAATACTATGAATCCATCATGTTAGCCATGTTTACCATATCTAGATTACTTGAAGACATAAGTACTGATTACGAACTTATCCCCTTTTCCTTCTTTTTTCACTCTTTGATTTTATATCAACAGTCAATTTTTATACCTTCTTTTCAAACTTTACATTATTTTTCATTCTTTTTCCATTCTTTTCTAGTCTTTTCACCATACATGACCTATTATTCATTTTCACTATTTTTTAGCTGGTTCTTTTCATCTTTTAAGGTGGATAAAATTCTTCAGACTCAATTCTCAATATCTATCAATGATTTACATGCTAACAATCAGAGGTTCTAGTATTATTTACAGAAAATAGTTTGAATGTGTCTTGTGATTTAGATTAACATGATATTCAAACTTCCTCTTAATCAATTGAGCACAAGAACTTAGGTGATGGATTACTTAGTTGATCAAATTCCAACAATCCAAAATTCAATCTCTATCTTATCATACTCAAAGCATTCTTAAGTATACAATTCATTGCTTCCCAAATAAATTGCAACTTGAAACATTGAAAATTTTCAAAACATTTGTTCAAAACTGAGAAAATACTAATTAGTTTATACCTAATCCCTCATCCCCAATCTAAAATCTACATTGTCCTCAATGTAAAACAAATCAGCATGTAATGCAAAAGAGGTAATGAAAAGAAAATGGAAGTGGTGGAAAGATAATACCTAAAGAAGGAATTTTGAGACTTTTTCAATAATGTTAGTGTGATGATGGGTTAGCACAAAATGCTTAGACAGACGATAAACAAACTATCCTAAAACAGCGGTAAACAACTTATCCTAAAACAATGGAAATTATAAACAGCGAAAAGCAAACTATCTTAATCCTAAATTCTTTGAAAGTAATAAACTTAACTAGGAAAATAGGGGAAAGCTACTCAGTTATGCCGCAAGGTTCCTCCTCCGGCCAATATCTTGATAAATTTCTCAGTAGGTTTCTTAACAAGATCATTCAAGAGCCATTTTTGCAATAGGCTTGAATGTCCTGGAGCATGAATTTCTAAAGAAATTTATGGACCTCAGCATAAAGTTTCATTTTAATCTCCCAAGGTGTCCAAAGTATATATGATTCACCTGTAACAAAGAAAGTTTCAGAGTTAATACAACATGGTGAATCAGAGACTACAAGTAGATAAAATTCAGAAAAATTCTTAGTAGGTGATGTAGTCTCAACACATTCTGAAGTTTCAGACTTCAGTTCAATTTTTAGCTCCTCCTCCTTTAATGGTACGTATTCAGGATCTGTGGAAGGAGGGGCTTTAAAATAAGTGTTCTCTTGGTCAGTAACAACTACCGATGTATTGTTTACAAGGCATCCATTATTTCTTTTATCATGGGATCATTTGAATCTACAAAGTATGCCAAGTAATCTTCCAGAGAGTTGAGAGAGTCACTTGAGAGGGATTCATTCTCCACATTGAGGTTTGTGATGATATGTCCAATGATTCCTTCGTCTTCTCTTAGAATAGAGGGAAACATGTTGTCTTACTCTTCACCTTAGTGAGAGTCAATTGTCACCGGATATATCTCGCCCTGCCCTGTATAGGTGGATTGAAGATTAGTAGGTGAAGAATTGATGTGAAGACTTTGTTCAGTAGGGGCATTGTATCGTCAAGGGTGTGAAGCTCAGATGGCAGCCTCAACTGGGTGGTTTCAAATTCCAGAATCATCTCAGGTAACTTGTCCATTCCCCTAATCATATCATCATTTAAATCGGGAGAGTGGGTCGAGCATGCCTCAAAGGAGTCATGTGATTCACTTGGAAGAGACTCTTCCTCTATATTTAAATCAAACGTGTCAGATGTGTGAGTAGATCATTATGGTCGACAACTTCCTGTACCTCGTGATCACTTTCCTGAGCCATAATTGAAATCGATTCCAGTGAATCGTGGGCTGTAAACTCATGATTATCATCCCAATACTTATCATCTTCTAATTCAGTACAGTTCACAAGTGGGATGAGATCACTTTCCTCACACTGTTTTTCTAGGTTGAGTTGAGGCTCGAATAAACTAGCCTCTTCCTCCTCATTGAAGTCAAGTGTGTCATGCGACTGGACTGTGTGTACTGACATGGGTGTGTACTAACAAGCTAACCCAAAAAAAAAAAATGCGACTGGAGTGTGTTAGTATCATTATATTTGAAAGACACCCATGTCTTTTGATCATTCCTTTGAACAGTCATCGAGATCGATTCTTCGAACAATTGAACCATATGCTCATTAACAAGATCCAACTCCTCATCCCCAATTCCAGTGTCCTCCACAAGCGATTTATATCACTTTCCTCGTATTGTGTTTCTAGATTGGGTTGAGGTTGGGATAAACTAGCATACTATCTTATCGAGGCGCCATTTAAGCGCTCCTAATATTTTCTAATGCCCGCAAAATAGTTTGTATTACTCTGAAGTGAATGCTCTTGGATCATTTCTGATTAGATTTCAAAGGTAGATGATCCAAGAGAATTGTCACTATGATGTATTGCTATTCAACTTCTCAATATTGATGTTTCCACTGATTATATTCATACGGGACATAAGTGAGAGAGTCTAATAGTTGTTGGTACATATTATCACCCATAATATAATCACGCACTGTTTTCTTCTTGTCTGATGGGTAATAATAGTTCTCACTCCCAAAATCACGATGACCCCAACAATCACGTACTATTTTCTTAGTCCGTGGAGTGTAATTATTCTCCCGCGTATGATCGCGTAAGGACTTCATAATCGGTGGAGCATTGTATTCCGGTTGGTTCTCGATGATGGTTTCGGAAAAATTTTGAGACATAGGTTATTTCCTAATATAATAATCTGACAACCCTTCACAATATCTCCCAGCTCCTAGAACTAGCTCAGCATATTAACGTTCCCACTCTTGCATATACATGGTGAAACCCTAATCCTGAACCTAATCCTAAAATAAAATAAAAGAAATTCCTACAACAATAAGAAATCTAGAAATAGAAAGAAGTTACCAAATTAGAAGTTTTTATATCGAGATCCTACAAAAAAAAATAATAATAATAAAAATAAATAAATAAATAAACAAGTTAGTTTCTAAAAACAAATTAGGAAAGTTTTAAATCCTAGAAATAGAAAGATGAGTTAGTTTCTAAAACAAATTAGGAAAGTTTTAATCCTAGAAATAGAAAGATAAGTTAGTTTCTAAAAAACAATTAAGAAAAATCCTAACCTAAAAACAAACTAAAAGTTAGTCCTAATCTTAACCTAATTCCAAAACTAATTAAATTCAGAAAAACGTAAACGTCAATCCCCGACAACGGTGCCAAAAACTTGTTCACAACCCCAAGTATAGGATCGTGATGTAGTAATAATCTCGGTGAGACCGAGGTCGAATCCATAGGGACTAAACTTGTGTGTCTTTTGAATTTAACAAGAACTAGAAATAGATGAAGAACTAAAACAAAAATCTGAATTTAAATGAGTAATTATGAATAAAGTTTAAATTATCAATTAAAAGGAACTAGGGTGCCAAGGATCCACTTGTAGCTTCTTAGGATGCTACCTTACTTGATTCAGGAAATCCAACTGGAATTGGAGTCCTATCCTATCCAATTGGAAAAGAGAGATAATTGAATCTCTGAACTTCTCATGAACTTAGTCTCAATGGATGAGAGTTGTGAGGATTGGAAGTGATTCTATCATCCAACCATGCTCATGAGATAGTGGCAAACAACAGGGTATACCAAACCCACAACGATCATAGGAGAATTGTGAAGATTAGGAAGGATTCCATCACTCTACCATGCCCAAGGGATAATGGTGAACAATGGGGCTTACTAATTTCACAATCTCAAATCAGAAAAGAAGATATTCAAAGCTATCGTATATCTATTGTAATTTGTCACAACAAACCATTAAAAACTAAAAATATTCCTTAATAAAGAACTAAAATCCATAAGAGTTCAACAAAACATGAATCAAAACAAACCAAACATCCCAATCACGCTACAAGCTTCACCTCTTAGCCCTAGCTAAGAGGTTTAGCCAACCATTGACATGATTAAACTAAGAACTCTTAAACAAAACAAAAAGACTAATTAAGGAAGAAGAAGAAAAACTCCCGAGCGGCAGCTCCACCCTTTTGCTCCACTCCTTGAATCCTAGAAGATGCGTAGGAACATCCTAGCTAGGAACTGCTATTTATAGTTGGGGAACTCCAACTTTCGCACCGAGTTGGAAAAATTCGGAAACAGCCTCAAATTTACGTAGTCCGCGTAGAATTTGCATAATCCTCGACTAGTCGAGGACAGTCTTCTACTGGTTGAGGATAGCGTGAAATTAAAAGTCCATGTTGCTAGAGTTCGAGTCGAAGTTTCTTCGACTAGTCGAGGTGGAGCTTAGACTGATCGAAGGAGGGCTTAGACTAGTCGAAGCAGACAAATTTTTAAGGATTTTTTTCTTCACTTCAAGTCTTCGATTCTCTTCATTCCTCACTTGGTTTTCTTGGATCTTTGGCATGTGAATTCTTCATTTTTGGTCTTCTAAGATCCAACTTTTAGCTTAGTAATTTTTTAGCATCAAATCCATGCTTTTAGCATTCTTTTCAATCTAAGCTTTTTAAATTTACTTTGTAACAAAAATATGTATAAAATAAACCATTAAGCATTATCATGTTCATAAAACCAAGATATAAATGGGGGATAATATGCAATATTTGACCCTCAACACCTATCATATGTACCGAATATGAGATGTGAGTGCCTCACATTGATAAGATTTTTTTCTTAAGTGCCAAGTAATACGTTTTAGCTTACCAAATCTGAACATTATTATTTACTCACTTTCTACCATCACTCGCAACTTAAATATAGACTATGCCTTCGTCTAATATAACTACGAGATTATATAAAATTTAAACCCGATCTATTATCCTACACTGTTAAATGATGACTGTCTTAAAGTTAATTCATTCTTTTTTATGCAACAAGCGAAATTTCATATTTAGACCTTTCTCACCATCTATCAACCACCAAAATTTGTCCAATTGTTTGTCTATCATGACTGTGCATTTCCTTTAATTTTGGGCCATGATCATTAAGCGTGGACTCTTAAATTGAAATCAAGTTCGTTTTGGTACCTACCGAGCCATTTATCTAAGTGCTCCTTACTACCTTAGGATACTTGGATAATTCAATCAATTGATCTAAACCATCCATCAGGTCTAACATATGTTTCATAGGATATTTTGCATATATCACACAAATTTAGCCATAAACAATCTAATTATTATTCTTTAATATGGATAAAAAATTATTTACATAAAAATAGGTCCAATCAACAATTTAACCAATCTATTTGTCGAAGACCATCATAGATTGGTTATAATGCTAAAGAGTGGCCTTTGTTACACAACACTAACTATATCATACATCATCATTATCATTTAACCCTTATCCCAATTAATTGAAGTCAATACTTAAATCCTATCTAGCCATTCTATTTCTGATAAATCTAAGCCTAACCATTATAAGCATAGTTGAGAAAAAGGCTGGTTACAAAAATAATGCCTCTCATAGTGCCAAGCATTTCTCTTTGAATATATGGAAACAAAAATGAAAGGAAAGGAAATATTGCTTCCCATTAAACTAACCTTTCATTGTTTGTTAAATCTTTCTTTGTACAAATTGTGGAAACATTACTTTCCATTTTTATTTTATTTTTTGAAAAATATGCTCTGAAGATAGGTATTTTTCCCACAATAGAAGGGAAAAAAGAATTTTTGTTAAACCATTTTTTTTTAACATGCACACACACGCCCCATTGGAGAGATGCACAAAAGCTATCCCAAATTAGAATCAAACAATAAGATATCAAATAAACAAGCACATGTAGAGACACAAGGTTTTTACGTGAAAATATTCTCACGGGAAAAAACCACGACACAAACTAATAGCGAATCCACTATGATAAACAATTACAAGAGACGGAAGAACTTACCGATCAATAATTAACCTTGAAAAAAAAAAATCCTAGCTTTGCTTTCCATTTTTCTCACAAAAACCCTAAACATGTTCTTTATATCTTAATCCTTTATTTACAAACCCTTAAATATAGTTAAAATTAAATTAGAAAATAAAAAACGCAATTTTGTAAAACTGCGCAAGTTGGTCGATGAGAGCTTTGATCTGATCGAGTGCCATTGATGACCCATTGATGGAATCGAGCTATCTTCGATCAGATCGATTTGGACCCAAAATTGTCTAGCAAGAAAAAGCTTTTAAAAAAAAAGAAGTTTATCGATGGAATCGAGTGAACTATATATGGAATCAGCAACTACTCGATGTGATCGAGTGGTCTGTCGATGACATCAATAGATCCAGTTATAGACAGATTAAAGACATCTGACAACACACCTTTCACACCCACACCCACACACTCACGCCGTAGTGGGATTTCACCACCTATGGGTACTCGAACCCTTAACCTTGTGTTGAAACTCTTGTGAGTCTACGATCGGAACAAAGGACTCAAAGTAAAATATGCCACCAATCATTTCTAATTGCTTCACATGTGCCACATGTATCAATATGTCAGATAAGCTATCATCCATATTTTGGTACACCCAACATGTGCTACTATGCCACATGCTACCATTAAACTTTTCTAATACCCCAAATATTGTAATGTGTTGCATGTCCCACCGATGCCATTCATCTTCTCTTACACCACACGTGTAAAGCCCCCATATGTACCAATATGCCCCATCATCCATCTTCAATCACTCCAAATATATCGATGCCAATGTGCACAAGTTTTACCATATAGCTTCAAGTGCGCACATGTGTCATATGTGCCAATGCATGTATTACACCAAATGTACCACCGTACAGTTTCAAGCACTTCACATAAACCATGTGTGCAACAATTTAACTTCAAGCACACATATATTGTGTATGCCATGTGTGAATTGTCCATCTTCAAGTATTCATGTGTTAATCTACGACATGTTAGTGACTACTTATAAATCTTTTTTCTTCTTCTCCTTTTCTAGTTATTTATCTCTTTTCTCTAAACTTCCGTCCTCTCGAACTTTTGAACTCCTCTAGCTACTCCTTCACCTTCTCCTCTTTTTTCATCAATTATCAAAGTCGAATACCGACGCTTATTTTATGTAGGAAATCTAGCTATTCAAGCTTGGCAATAGATAATAAGAACCAGATTCCCCTCCTGTACCAAAATCAAATCAATCAAATCCTAAGATGTTCTTGTTCCGGTTTAACTAGTCATACCATCTACTTGCTCTTGGAGTCATATTTATTCACTAGTTCAGATTAAATGGTGTAGATTTTTTTATTCTGAATAAACTGTGTAAAAATTGTATTTTTTTTTTTTTTTAAAATTTATTTTTTTTTGTTAAACTTTATAAACAAACAGAACAAACTCTAATTACTTGTATTGAACGTTGACCCTTGATTATTTTCACTACAATATTTACAAACTGTCCATCAACCATCCATGCGAAACAGAAAACACTTGTAAAAGTATTATTAACTATATTAATTTATATAATTTGGGCTATTTATATGCTAAAATCACAATTTCTTATTACCTACGCATCACAGTTATATATTTGGATTGACTGTGATGGGCGAGCAACCACTTCGAGATTACTTATAATTGCATACTTGAAGTGCAAGTTATTCAAATTAAACCGTCCATATTATGGGCCCAAATTTAGATGTATGATGAACCAAAATTTAAGCTTACTCGCATGTCTGCCAATTGGATTGGTGGACATTTATCGAACGGTTAAAATGAAAAGATCCAATGGTATATTCCAAACGAACAAGTGTCCACCAATCAGAGGCGAGAATGATTCAAACTATCTGATTTGTGAGCTGGTGACGTAGCAACCATCAATTTCAGAGTTTAGTCGTTCTAATTGAATTGATGCATGCTTAGTATACAATTTATGAGTGCCAGTGCATCAAGCTCCGTACACAGCGGGAGTACAAAATAAAGGATGCGGATTGCGTCCTACCGTCGGACAGTAATGTCCGGGATGGCAGGGCTATGTGGGGCCCACCATAATGTAAGTATTTTATCCACACCGTTCACCGCTTTTTTCAGATCATGTTAAGGTATGAGCCTAAAAATGAGGTAGGTCCACGGCTCTAGTGGACCACACCAATGGAAGCTGCATTGATAATGACACCCACTAGTGAAACCTTTCTAAGGGCAATATCAGCTTGATCTGAAACTTCTCCGGCTCCTAATAAGTTTTTAATCTTCACTTTGTGGTCCACTTAAGCTTTGGACCTGCCTCATTTTTTAGTTTATATCTTAAAATGATCTTTAAAAACACTTACATTACCGTGGGCTCTACAGAGCTTTGCCCAATGGATTACCCTCCAAGCCGTGATAGGACACAATCCGCGTCCAAAATAAAAGGGCATCCATATTCTATCCTTGCAATTAAAGACTTTCATATTCCATGCTTGCAATTAAGTAGGCCACACTGAAGGAAAAGGTAAGTAGAAAATAGTGAGATTTCATCACCTATGAATACCCGAACCCTTGACCAGGTGTTGAAACTCTTGAGAGTCTACTACCAAAGCAAGAGTAAAGATCAGGTTTTGAAACTCCTAGAATTGAAACCTTCCTATATTGAGGGTGCCATTCATATTATTCATAATCTCATTCCTGCTGGATAAACTAAAAACAAAAATATTAACCTGATTCAAAACTTTGATAGCCTCGTGAATATTTCCAATGTAAACATTCAATCCTTAAGTTTTCGGCTCAGTTGAGCCTTGGATTCTACTTAACTTTAGCTCGGTGTCCTAAATATTACTGCGCAGACTTTAACAGAAAATCAGCTGCATTAAATGCAGTGTGTAGGATGATGTGGCTTAATAAGTACTACATGTAAATAAAGTATTCGGTTTTGAAGCGACATGCAAACACCGCATACGTGCATGATAGGTGCCACTCACCATGTCACAAGGGAGCATACGTGCTACTTCCACGATAAAATGAACGGACACGCCTGAATTTGCGGCTGGAGAGTGTTCGCACTGGGCCACAACGGATGAGATCTCTGGAATCACGAAATCACACACGTGTGCCGCCAAGAAGACCCCTAAAACTCACGCGAGCGAGTCACGTTATCAGGTGCGATATTCTCCGCAAAGAGTTCGTTTTGTCCAAGTCGCGACTTAGTTTCCTTCGTGTGTCGCAACTTGCTCGGCCCATTGAGATGGTCCAATGATTTAAACGGTCCACATTCTCTTTGATGCTATAAAAAATCTATTATATCACAATTCACGATTTGAAAATATCCTTCTGTTGATTTGTCTACTTGAATGCTAGCCATTGAAAACGTTTCTCAATTCATCAACAGAGAGTAATGGTAAGATCATCCAATAAAAGAAATTTGAAAATGGTATCTCGTATATGAAATACGAACACGGACGGTTCTGATCATGGGAGAATGCTCATCATATGGGCCCCATTTCCCAGCGACTGGCGCTAGATTGTTAGTCGCGACGCAGGCAAAACGAACTCCTGCGGGATAAATCCCACAGCGTTCGAACTTTGAAAGTTTAAAAAACCCACAGTGACAGAAAACCCTCTCTTTCCCAAACCCGCGCCATCATGGCCATGCCTCCTCCATCTCCTCCTCCACCTCCGCCACCTTCGTCCTCCGCCCCAGGATCAGATCCACCCCATCCTCTTCTCCTCCCAAACACCACAATCCCTCTCTCCTCAAATCCCAACCGTCCCTTCATCTCTTCAACAATCTCTCCTTCTCCCACTCCTCTCTACACCGCCCAACCCCTTCCCGTACACGCCAAGGCCGCCCAAATCCATCCTTCCCACCTCGCCAAAATCCAAGATTCCTCACCTCCTCCTTCCGTCATCCCTCCGCCGCCGCAGGGGATCGTCTTTCCGGTCTCCGCCAATCCCCGGGGATTTCATCCCAGGGCCATCAGATCCTCCCAGCCGTCCGATCAGATGGTCACCGTCGCGAATTCGGTGGGGTACCCGCTGGCATCTGGCAGGAACCCGTTGCTTGTGGATTTTCCGGGCCAGGTTAGGGCTTTCGGGTTCTCCACGGAGCATTCGATGAGGCCGCCGCCACCGCCTCTGGTGCAGGGCTCGTATGTTGTGCCTCGGTCGATGGGGACCGCCAATTCGGGTGGTATCAAGGGCGTTTCTGGCATTCCGCACCCGAAGGTTTGTTTCTACTCCGCGATCTGTTTCGATCTGTGTTGGAATTCTGTTTTGGCTGTGCTAGTGGGGCCCATGGTTTGGTGATTGATGCCGTTCATCTGCTGTGCTTTGGGTGGGGACTGCCCCCTGAGATACCCCGCATTGGAAGATTTTGGATATATAATGTTTGACTTCTTTTTTTTCTCTGTTGAATGTGGGCCGTTGGCTCTGTTTTCTTTTTTTTTTTTTTTTTTTTTTTTTTTTTTTTTTTGTTTTGTTTTGTAGAAATGCCTTTTTGTAGACTACGGGTGAAACGGTTAGGATCTTCCAAAGGGATAGATGTTTGGGGCATTATCTGTTCTTGATGAGGTCCATCAGATTAAATGGTCTTGATCAGTGAACCATGGCCCAGTTGTTTGGACTGTGGATGTTACTGCTTTTTTTTTTCTTCTTCTTTTTCTTTTTGAGTTGCTATCCTTTGATGAATGTTAAGTGTCATACATGTGGAAATGGCACAAATGTACAAGATCTGGGCCATCCATCAGGTAGGGCATGCTGCGTGCAAACGCAAGGCCAAAAATAGGCCAACTCCACTCACCAGGTGGGCCACACATCCGTGTTGAATATGGACTGTTAGTCATTTTTCAAACTGCCCCCTTTTTTTTTTCTCTCTCTCTCTTTTTTTTTTTTTTGATGAGTGGACTAGGCTGATTTTTGGGTGAGGACACATTCACAGTGCTCCCTACCCAATGAATGGTCTGGGACTTGCACACATGTTCCATGCTGGCACATGTGCTGTGTTGCCATCTGTCCATCACACCCAAGTGAGTATAGTTTAGAGTCATCCACAGTACGTGTTTGATTATTAGTTTTGCTATTGTTGCATTACTATGAATACATTTGGTTTTAGAGGGATCATATGATTCTCCACTAGTGGAAATGTATAGGCCTGTTTGGATTTAGGCAAAGTTGTATTGTGACTAGCAAATTCATGTCATATTGTCAAGAAAGGTATTCCATGACGATAACGGTGGTCATAACCATTGTTTTAAATATCGATGATATCGGCCGATATATCACATGATATATCTTGTATCCCACCAGTGCGATACGAAATGCACAAGTAGTGCAATACATCCCACATGTTCAATCTAGTGAGCATTTTTTAATTTCAATCCTTTTATTTTATGTAAATCATGTTAAATTAGTGTCAAATTGTTACAAATCCATGATTTTTCATGTTTTGCATGAAAAATTATGAATTGGGAGCTTCGATTTCGAGATTTGGAGGAGATGGGTCGAGTTGCAGGAAATTGAAAAAAATAATAATAAATTTCAATTTCTCGCAAATCGTTTGCAATCTTTGTGTCCAAACATCAAATCAAACATGTATGTAACCTAATCTAGTGATTCTTCTATTGCTTTTGAATGTATTGCTTGTGATTCCACACATCATCTTACATTCATAAAATATATGAATAGACATTGAATATACTTGCATCAATTCAGTTAGATAACGCATAGATTAGGACCCCATACAAAGAAAACCTATTATGTGTACTTGTTTTTTTGTAATGTTTTGACTTATAAGTGTGCATTGATGTCTATTTAACAATCACCGAAGTTTCATTGAAAAATTCAACCAATTTTCCAACGTTTCCCCATGTTTCCAACAACGGCGATACATTACATGATACAACCGATATATCCCATGCGATAACCGATACGTATCTGTATCCCAAGAATGCGATATGTAACACGATACCAATATTTCGAACACTGGTCATAACAGCCACTGCTGTTACTGTTACGATATGGGCTGTAACGACGTTACGACTTTCTTTCTTTTTTTAGAAATCTACTTTGGCCCCATAAACGACTGTTATGGGCTGTTGCAGGTCAATTTTTCCGTTATGGCTATTACGGCTATTATGATCTTGTAACGTGTAACGGTTACCTTGCTGGTCATGGGTATGTTGTTGCTTACTAGTTGTTCCGTCCTTTGTTCGGCAAACGCTAGATCATGGACAGGATAGATTGCGGCACATGTGGAGAAATTAAAGATTGGTTGTTGGCACACTTGCACATGTGCATGTGCACATTGATACGTGTGCCATATTTTTTGAGTGCCTGAAGATTGATGGTTGCACATATGCACATGTGGGATGCTTGAACTTAGATGGTTGCACACGCCGCACATGGAAACATGTCACGCATGTTGATGGATAAAAATGATCCCATGTGCACTAAAACTATGAAGTTTCATTGACAAGTAGTCTCACCTCTCCAACAGAGAAACCCAATCTATGGTCTACGTCTACGGTCAAATGTCCATGACTTGTCCAAATTGCATTGGTTCCCATGCACAAGAGTTTGTCCATGACTACCACTCGAGGCACTACTTTGCCCAAATCCAAACAGCCTCATAATGTCATCTGGCAACCAGTCTGTAAAAGTCAGATCCCATGGTGAGACTGTTGACCTGATGCCTCACTGTGTAATGAATGTGCCCCAAAAATCTCTCTGATGGGACAATCCCAACCCTCAGTCAGTTTCCCGTAATTAGACAGTTTAGAACAAATACCGTGACACCCCCATTTAACATAGAAACTAGGGGTTACAGTCCACATTCACAAAAGATTGGATGGGTCTTCAAATCTTGGAGATATTAGGGACACGGTCCATCCACAGTGGGGTTCATGCATCGGATCAATGCTCTGGCCTCTGGGTCACTGATACAGGGCTTCCATTTGCATGTACTGGGTCCTAGATGGCACTATGCATGTCTTGGGGGCCAGCAAAAGGGGATCGTATGATCCCTCCTAGGGGTGATTCATTTTACAAGATGATTTGCCTCATTTTATTTTGATCACCGGTATTATCTTTCTTATCTTACCATTGCTCCAATTTATTGTCCTTGAATTTGTCCGACATAGGTGTAGTATATTTGTTCTTGAGAATGTCTCACCTGCAACTACTTGGGTATGGGGCCACTATGTGCATATGTCATCCAGAGAGATCATCCAAGAAGATGATGGGATGCTTCAAAAACCAGGCATATCCAACCATCAGGAGGGCCCCAATTTGAATTCGAGGTTTTTTGGGTGCTTGTACATTGTTTTCTATGTTTTGGCCCACCAAATGGATTCACAAAAAAACGAAGAAGAAGGATTGAACTGATTTTTGGGGGCATACCCTTTTCATGGTAGGACGACCCTTCTGGATAGTTTGGATGCCATACGCAAATCATGGAAGTCTGTACACAGAACTAGTTGCACAATTTTCTCATCTACAACTAATTGCATGATATTCTCATCTATAACTAGTTGCACGATTTTCTTATCTATAACTAGTTGCATGTGAGACGTTCTCTTATGTTGTTGGTTTTTCTATCACATTTGGTGAGCTTAATATCTCACATATGTATCCTTGGTTTTGGTTTGTCTTAAGGTCAATCAGCCCTCAACCATATCTTCAACTTCTGATTATAACAGCTTCAAAGATTTGAGGTATTTGTTTTTTTCCATATATTTAGTCTTTGAACCGTTTGTACTTCAATACTATATATGGACACCAATATCTTGGTATTGGGTTGGTGTTTGCAGGGATAAGAGTAAAGATGATGCTGTTGTGACAATTAATAACAGGAAAGTAAGTGGACATTATATTCCTTCTTTGACTGATATGCTTCTTTTTCTATGCCCTTTACGTTGATGTTTCTAATCTTTGTCCTTTATTTGTAGGTTAGATTATCAGATGGTGGTCCAGACTCTCTTTATGCACTTTGCAGGTCGTGGGTACGGAATGGTTTGCCACAAGAAAGTCAGGTTGTGGTCATTTCTATCTTCTTACATGGATATGCTCTTCTCATGTTTTTCTTTCATTATTCTTTCTTTTTTTGTTGATCAATTATGAAATTTTTTATTCAACATCAAAAGACATAGGCAAAATTTAACATTTCTTTCATGTTTTTTTTTTCTCTCTCCCTTTTTTGATATTGCTATGTGAACCATGGCAAATGCTTTTGCGGGACTATGAATTACAGCAACTTGCTAACTAAAACTTGATGCATTAAATGTTATTGTCCAGTTGTTCTTGGCTCCATCTGGTCTGGCTTTGCAACATATGCAATACAATCAGCGTACCCATATCCTTGCCTTGTAGCCAAATCCCTAGTATGAAAGGAAGGGAAACTTGATCCCTCTATTTTTCTTATTGTTCACCATCGTATTGTCTTCTGTTTGATTCTTATTTGAATCTCCCCATAAAGTTTAACATATCCAATCTGTTGTCAAAAATCTTCAGCTGATCTCCACAGTGGTATATCACCTTATGCTCATCCTAGAACATTATTCCCTAAGATATTAGCATTGGGTCCACATTGTAAATCAATAAGATCGCAAGGATTCACACTATAGATTAAGAATATCCTACAATCATTATTGACAACCCTAACAAATTTAGAGCATCACTGCTTGCCCACTCATTTTCACGGCAAAAGTGTTGTAATGATGGGTAATGGTGTTGTAGGTTAGAGTTGCTGAACTGAAGGATCTAAAAGTTTCAGTCCTTGATTGTATCTTTCCTGCCAAAGACTCAAGGTTTTGAATATTGATATTTGATGGTGTATTAGTCGGGCTAAAAAACGATATGATGTGGGGTGTATTAGACCGTATCGGGTCCTTATGGGATGATTTTTTGGCCCAAATATATTTTAAAAATTATCATGAAAATAGAAAAGATGTATAAAAACAACATCTATTATTTATTTTTTAAATTGTGTTTTTAACATGTATTTAATGGTCTACTGACCATTCTTTGATAAGGATGCTGTCTGTTGGCTTGACAGACAGCATTCTTTTAAAAAGGTCCATCCCTCTTTGATTCGTTGAATTCCTCCCAAATTTTGCATTTTGATCCCCACAATATTAGTCTAAAATGAGTTTTTAAGATAGCTCATGGCTGAATAGAAGAAAGAAGTGGAACTCTATGAAAAACTTGCATGAAAGAAATTTTCAAAAAGGCGTCTTTATGGTCATATTGGTTTGTTTTCTCTAGAAATCGTTATGCATCTAAGAGGTGTGAGGGCAAGTTTATGCGCTTCTTATGGCCTAGTTCCCACTCCTATTTTGGAAATTGCTTCCCACTGAGATTCTTTATCTTATTTTATACTTATTTCTTAATGCCTATTCTGTCTGTTACTTGCAGCCACAATTCGGTGATGGTATAAAGCTTCTTCCAAGACCCTTACCTGCATCCATGGTGCATAACCGCTCATTAAAAAGAACTGAACCTGATGATAATGAAGAATCTTCAAGAAAAGATGAGGTCAGTTCCTCTAACAAGTTATGGGGCAGTTATGTATTCTTCCATTTTGTTAATTAGTTCATCAGACTACACTATTTGCTTGTGTATTTGGACCATCGTATTAAAAAATGGTTATGTAATGGCTGTAACGGCCATTACTTAATGGTAAGTCAGTATTTGTGGGAGCCACTACATGATACGGTGTTGTAATGGCTGTTTTAAAAACTGCCCTATAAGACGGGGTCATAATGGGCTTAGACGGGGCTGATATATTTTCTTCCTTAAAAATAATTGCTTTGTAAGCAAGGTGTTCCATATCCATTACAATACGCCTATAATGGCCGATATGTATAGGTGATGGCCATAACTGTTACACGATACGGGATGAAATAGGGCTATTGGTTTTTTGGGACCGTATCGGCCATTATGGTGGCCGTAAAGGCCGTTACGTGGTATAACAACCGTATCCCCATAATGGTTGAAAAACGGCCACTTTTTTTTTTCTCCTATTTAAATCCAATTTTCTCTTTATTTTTTCACTTTTATCATTCCAAAAGCTCTCTTAGATCATTTTACAACAGATTTTGATCATTCTTACTATAGTTTTTAAGATTAAAACTGTAGATTGAAGTGATTTGAGCGAATAGAAGCTTTGAGGGCCATTTTTTCCAAAAATTGAAAAAGTAGTATTTATGCCTTAAAAAAAAAAGTCTAGCTCTAATGCTTGATTATGATATGTAAACATTAGAGACATATAATCATGTTCACAAATTCACTAGATAACCAGATACAACACTCTCACCAAAGAGTGGGCCGTTACACTACCATAAATATGTTCAAAACAAAAAATGAATACATATTTGAAATATTTACATTATTCTGGATTTTCTAGATTTTTTTTTTTTTCAAAATTTTTCAAGCAAAAGACAATTTTCAACCGTTACAGGAGTTGTAATGGTTGTTATGCCCCATATCAGACATTATAGCCGATACCCTTATTGGGTGGTGACCATTATGGCCACCGTTACCGATAGGGAATACTTTGCTTGTAAGGCTGGCTATTGTGGCCGTTATTACTGTTGTGGAATACATTGATTTGGACATTGTTTAGAATAATGTTACTTGAACACATGGAATGGGTGGCAGAGTACTAAGATGTCTGTCATGGCAAACTCCAAAAATCTAGGCATAGGGACAATTCCATAGACATGCTTAATAAAAATTATAAATTGATAAATAAATGTCAAAAGAAGTTCTTGGGGTGGCATGGGAAATCAAAGAAAATTTAAAAAGATTATTCATATAGCATTTGTAAAAACCAGTTAGTAGTAGTCTAATCATAAAAATGACCAATGACAAACAAAAAAAATCACGCTATAACCATCCCAAGAAATAATAGGTGATATAATGATCATCATTTCCTCTCTTAATATATTCAAAGAATCCCATCAAAAGAACATTGAAGGAAGAAAGAACAGGACTTTTGTTTTATATTTTATGTTGGCCATGTGCCTATATATATATATATATATATATATATATATATATATATATATATATATATATCGGAAACGCTCATCTGCGAACCAGTTCGTACGTACTACGTACGAACTTTTTTGAGAACCCATCATACGTGATGGGGATCCAAAATCTGAACCGTTCATGTGAAGCAGCACCTCGTGAAACCCCCCGAGCCCAAGTTTTACTTTGATCTAAAACTTGGTTGGGCTATGAAAAATGAAAACAGTTTCCTCCCTTGATTTGCATTTCTCTTTGCTATGGCCCACCAGAATTTTAGATCGGGGTGAAAATTTTTCACATGAGGTTTCATGGGATTCCGCATCACATGGATCGTTCAGATTAGACACCCATGGCACGTGTGCAAAGGTGCGTAGGTGCGCAGGGGAGCATGACTCTCTCTCTCTCTCCTCTCTCTCTCTCTCTCTCTCTATATATATATATATATATATATATATATATATATATATAGAACTGAAACCCACAGCATTAGAGCAAGTTGATATCAATGAGAAATTTTCAACCCCGCCCAACACAAAAAAAAAAAAAAAAAAACACCAGAAGTATATCTTTTAACTGAGTTCCTACAGAGGCCAACTCTCAGGTTGATGAGTTGGCAAAGGGAGAGTGGAGGGGGAATCTTGTACATTGATGACGCTTATCCATCACCTTTAGGGATAGTGCCCGCTTTCTATTTTAATCCAACACGTTGCACCGCACGTAAAGTATCCAACACGTGGCACTTCTCAATGGCATCCCTGGGACACTTTGTCTGTACAGATTTTGAGGTTTCATGTCATGTTGAGGAGTGTCAGTGTTTGAAGTGTCTGGCATGACAAAACACCAAAGAGTAGGAATTGCCTAGCTAACCCTTGTCCAAAGCAAACGGGAAAACTGTTCAGCAATTATTAAAATTTGTAAGAAGGCAGCATATTGAAAATGGTCATAATGGGAGAGCTTATTTGGCTGGAAGCCAGACAGACGTATAATGTCCTAAAATAAGGGTTACAAGCAAGATTCTATGTGGTCTTATGTGGAGTGTTGCGAGGTTTGGATATCATCATGATTGTCAATGCTTCGCGTATTGATTTTGATCCATGGACATGCTTGTTGGGATATGGTGATCGATATTTCATTTCGCAAGGGAACAGTCATATATTGGTGTTTTGAGGAAAGCCACAGAAATTGTTATCTCTGCTGCTTCCCAATTTCATCTCCACATCTTCTAATTACTAGTTGGAGTTTTATGAGGACCTTGAACCCCCTGGTTTTGATTGGAGATTGGAGAGATACTCTCAGCTATGACCTAACACTCTGTTATCCAAGTATGGCTATGGATGATGATGTGGTGCGGGTCTGAATGCTGAGCTTGTTTTATCGCCAAACCTCATTGTGCAGGGAAATGGAAGAATACATAACTGCGCCATGACTTTTTAGAACAACTAACCTCATCAACATCATCATAGCATAACCTTACCCCATCTCAGCTTGAAGATTCGAAACATGATTTGTTCTCATGGTAGCTTAGCAAAATGTTCAATGGCCAGCTGTCCATCTGACATCAACCCTCCTCTTAGACCAGGGCTGGCAACCAGCAGGTGCAATGGCGACTAAGCAGGACTATTAATAATCAAAATGTTTTAGTTTATTAAGAAATGCTGTTTATAAGATATTCTTATGTAAAAATAGTGATATATCTGAGAGAATCTTTGACAAAGATCCTGTACCCATTTCACGCTATATTTGATATGGCCCATTGGTATCCTGGAGGACTAGAAGGATGCTAGTATCATACGTTTTGGTAGATTACACCTCTGGAGAGTGACTCAATGCCTCAAACAAGCAGTGTTGTCCAAATTGTATGATTCACGATATGATTCGTATGATTCATGTAGTTTTGTAGGCGTGTACGGCTCAAATCATACACCGAAATCGTAAATCTTAAACAATCGTACAATTATCACATGGATCGTATGGAATCATATGAGTTGTATGATAATTGTAGAATTGTGTAAATGAGTCCAAAATTACATAAAAAATTAAAGTTTTTATTTTTATTCATTTTTTTCCTTCTTACATTTTATCCTTTTGCTTATAAAACTTGAAAAAGGTCCTCTCCTATCCTTATTCATTTTTCTTTTTTCGTTTTACCCATCTTTTTATTTATTCATTTATCCCCCTTTACCATTCTGCATGTGATACATATACTATATGCATGTTCTCAATTGATAATATCATGATATGTGATTACTTTTCATGGTGTATATTGATGGAAAATTGATTGTTGATAAGTATTTAAAATTTTCCTGATTTATTTGTATTTTTTCAGATGTTTTCAATTTTTTGAAGAAATCAAAATATCTTACAATTTATGATATGATTTACGATTTGACCCCTATTATGATATGCGATACAATAACAATGTTGACAACATTGCTCACAATTTATCCAATGCTTGGATAACAGTAGAGATAAAAAGAAACCAGAAGAGGTCTTTACAACTTGATTGGTGTTTTAAGGGATTGTTTTACTAAATGCTGTTAAGAGGTTCAAAACTCTTACATCAAATAACACTTTGTTGGCGGTTTGGCTGTGGGTCTGCTAGATTAGGGGCACTTTGAGTTGGACTTTTCCATCGTGAATGAGAGCGATATGTCATTGTGTTCCCCAACAATTTCAGCAATGGCTGAGAACCCGAAGGTGATGTGGTAGACTAAAATACCATTCAAGTGGAGCCTGTGGAGCTCAAACAGAAGATTGAAGACTTCCTTTATTCAACCAAGAGGACTTGGAAACTTGTTGCATGCAAGTTGGATAAGAGAAGTGATTTACAGAGTAGCATTCTTAAGAGAGCTGTAGAAATTCAATTAACACCAATACGTTCAATGGAAGTGATCTTGATTGTGCTCTTTCTCAATCAATGGAACTTGATCATTGGTGTTGTTGAATCCATCATTTGTGTGATGGAATGAGAGATCTAGCTCTACCCATTTTGCAAGTGTTGTTGTTTCTTATTGGATTGGCATCTACATAGTATGAGAAAGCAAGCGTTTATTGGTTGAGCTTCTATAGGTACAAAATTCTAGGAAGCACTCTTTTCTTCTTCTTCTTCTTTTTTTTTTCCCTAGAAAGCTTAAGCCACATCCTTGTTACTGAAACAAAACAGTCTGTATAAGTCTCCCTTTTTTTGTATAGCGCACATGCGTGTGCAACAAAGCTCGCGTACATGTGCCATCATGGTAGATAGGTGCGAGATATAATCCGTCCATCAGGTTGGTCCGACCTTGCATGCTTTTCCCAAAAATAAAATCTGGTCCAGTCAACATGTGGGCCTAATATTTGAAACAGGTGGATGGGTTAGAAAACTTTTCCAAGTTTTTAGAGCTGTACATTTTTTTTTCAAACTATATACCCCACCTGACCAGTGGATCAACCTGATTCTTGGGCTTGGGCATCAATATAGTGGTGCCCTGTTGATGGATGGATTGGATTGGATCTTGAACCCATTTTGCCGTGCTGGCACAATTGTGGTGTGTACATGAGCTTTCTTGCACACACATGTGGGCTCAGCAAAGTTTTCTAGTATCTTTTTTGGCAGTGTAAAGCGAACTTGAGCTTATTTTCTTTCTCTTGGTTTGAAGAAGTGAATTTCTTTGTACATTGCTTGCAGCATCCAGGTTCTGTCGAGAACTTATCAGCGCGTGATTTGTTAGAGGGACACATAAAGCGTGCTAAAAGAATCCGGGCACAGTAAGTTCCTCATACATGAAATTAATGTTTTGGTCTGGTAACCTGCCTTATAGAGATGAAGCTCTCTTCTTCTTTAATTCAGTATTTTGACAGCTGCAGGTGTTTTAGACTGCAAACTTCTTAAATTTTGTAATTCAGATTGTTGATCTAATGGATCCCCTGCCAAGGATGGAGGAAATATGCCAGATTTGATACTCATCCATTCTTTGGCCATATTCCTGACTGTTTATGTATTCATTCTCTCTTGAACCTTTATTTGTGGAACACTGATCTAGAGGTTAATATCTTCCAATCTGGGAGCATTCTCCATCCATGGTGGGATCCCCCAGAGTAAAGGTATGGATCTAGATGACTAAACCATGGGCCCAACTTGTATGGCTGGTAGATCAGGAAAATATCAATAGGAAAAGAGAGTACCTATGGCCCCTTAAATATGCTACACCAACTCCGCTACATTGGCTGAAGTATCATTTTCCATCTATTCCATTGTTCGAAATGCCTCACTGTACAATGCTCAACTCCTCACCATACAATGCTCACCCGGAGAGTTTGTACAATCAGCATAGCTTTGAATATGTACGAGTGTAGGCCATGGTTTAATCATAAAAAACATTGATTTGATGGACCCAATCATGGATGCCTTGTGCGCCAAACTCTTTCTAGAGGCAAATAGTTCCTTAGGATTGATGGCAATAAAATAGACGGTTAAAAAAGATGATATGGAAACAGCCTGCGTTCAAACTACAATGGCCTAAGATTCAATCACAGGGACATTCTAATCTTGTGTAATTTCTGGTGTATGGGCCATCTGCCAAGGTACACATCTTATCAACAGTTTGATCATTGAATCATAGCCCTGCCTTTTGGAACTGAAAAATCCAGAGTGTATAGTAGAAACTCCTGGGCCGTGAATTGGATATTACCTCTTATCTCAAAGTTAAGACTGGCCAGCAATGCTACGGGGATGTGTGAAGAGAGATTGAAGAGGGAACTCAGAGCACACTGCCAATGCGGTATGTGTGTTGGGTTCATGTCCAATCATTAGGTGGGCTGACTGCGGATGCTCTTGTCCATAAATAAGGTCAATCCACCTATCAGGTGGGCCACTGTCATGTGAGGAAACTGGATGGTTGAGACATTGCCTACAGCCTGTATTCAAGCACACGCGGTTCACCTGGTAGGTGGACCACTCGTAACTTTTTTGTGAATGTATGCCAATTTTGGGCCCCACTTGGGTATGTGGCCAATAGAGGTGTACACAAGTCGAGTTGAGCTGAGCCGAGAATTGCCCAGCTCGAGCTCGGTTCGGACTGCTCAAGTCCCAACTCGTGCTCGGATCGGCTCGGACTTCGAGCTTGGAACAACAACTCGTGCTTTGCTCGTCCGAGTTCGAGCAGATTTTGAGTCGAGTCCGAGTTCAAGTCTTTGAGCCTTTTTCAGAGATCAAAAGGCAGACTTGGGGAGAAAGAGGAAGAGGAAGAGGGAAAAAGAAAAATCTCCTTTAGAGATCCCTGTCCGTTCCCAATCGAGGAGATGAAGCGACCGCTCGATGAAAATCCATCGGCTGTGGAGGATCTGAAGAAGAAGAAGAGAAAGGAGGAAGAAGAAATGGCGGCGGATCTGAAGAAGAAGAAGAGAAAGGAGGAAGATGAAAATCCATCAGCTGTCCGTTCCCAATCGAGCCTTTTTCTTTGAAGGGTTGGGTTCTTTTTTTTGAACGGGCGGCGGGCGCTGGGATGGGTGGTTAGGGTTTTTTGTTTTGGAATAGAAGGGTATGTATACCCTTGGTCACTGTACCGAGTCGAGTACGAGTTGAGCCAAGTCGAGTCGATTCTGAGTGATATTCGAGTCGAGCCGAGTCGAGCAGGGTCAAGCTCGTGCTCGGCTTGAACTCATTTCGAGTACCAAAATTCAGCTCGTGCTCGGCTCGAACTCACTTTGAGCCGAATCGAGTTGAGTTTTCCCGAGCCGAGTCGAGCGAGTTACCGAGTATGTGTTGCTCGTGTACAGCTCTAGTGGCCAATATCTTGCATAAGTGTGCCAAGTTGGTATGTGTGCTGCAATTCACCTCTTCAATGTCTCCTTGTGCAATCATGTAGCATTTCTCAGAAGCAAAAGATTATAACATTGCTATGCTTTGCTGAGAAAGACCATCCATGCATATCCACAAATCCCATTGTTTACTTTGCATGCACCTGCATCGATCTAAACCTTAGAAATCATAGGATCAATCGTATGCAGGATGCAACCCAGAATATCATATTGATAGGACAATTGCAACCTCCAATGAGTGGACATATGTAAGTTAAATCTAGATCATTCACTTCTGAACTTTTCCAACCCTAATTTGGTGGCCACTAGTCAGTTATGATCATCCTGTGGCTTTGGTTTTCATGTTACAGTCAATATACATCAAGCTCTCATTTTTGGACCGTTTGACATTGATCTTCATTTACTTCTTGGAATAGCTTATAATGATAGTCTACAATTTTCAGAATGGTGGCAACTCATCACCACCATACATATGGCATATGAGATCTAGACCTTTGAATGCATGATGCTCATTGTGAATGGAGCATGTGGTGAATCACATGATACAAATGGTTATAAGTGTCTGACTGATGGAATACTGCAATACTATGTTCGATTCAGATGGTTATGGTGGTCCCAATGGTGTGATGTTTGGATTTGGAAGATCCTCCATTCACCGCCATCACAAGAATATGATGAACTGTTGTTGACAACCCACCGGTTTGTTCAGACAAATTGGCCTGATTTTTGAGTCAGGCCATCTACATGGTGGGCCACCAGCTGCATGACTCAGATGTTTCACTCACATGCCACCTGTGCGTGGAGGTGCATCTGGGCTTTTTAGGAAACTCCAATAATCTCATGGAATTGTGTAGGGCAGGGTTCTCTATGGTTCATGAAAAAGAGATTTTAAACTATGGTCATTAGCCTTTCATCCAGATTGGCACATGATGTCCTGATGATCCATGAACATTCTCTAACATATCCTAATCTTATGGTTTTAGGCTAAGGGAAGAACGGTTGCAACGCATCGATCGGTACAAGCAGAGGCTTGCTCTTCTGCTACCCCCGCCGGTCGAGCCGGGCAGAACTGATACAGTGGCTCCCAGAAGTTGACATGCGGTGATGTTTCCTAATGTCCTCCGGAGTATCCTAGTCTCTCAATCAGAGACCCCACATGCTTGCCAAATGCATTGATAGGATGGAATCAGTACATGAAGAAAGGTGAGCAGCAAAAGCACAAGGACTAGCTGGCGTATCTGTGCAATATATACAAATGGTTTTTGGTGGGGTCCAGATCTAAGTGGGACAAGGAGAAGAAGATGGGCCGTTCTGAAAGAGTGAGGTTTTTCTGTCTTCATTTCCTTTGTCGTTTTCTGTTGTGTATTGGGGCTTGGTTTCTTTAAGCCATTTTTATAATATTTTCTGATCCGCACATCACATGCAACCGTTGTAGGATTGCATCCCAAACTGTATGTACGTATTCATGTGGAAGAGCTCTGGGTGTTGACAATGATTTTAAGAATTAGGGATAACAGTCACCACCGGAACTGGAACTGATTGTGTTGGCTGTTGCCGGCCAGTGTATCACAGTGGGACAGACCAGAACAATGGTCTGGATTTCTCCATCCAAACCTTCCACCATTTAGTAGAAGTTTCAATTAAACAAGGAAATGATTCAATGTGAATATCTCAGGTACTCGACCTTAACATATGCATGAGCTGTTTGTAGGCCTAGTGTGATGTTTGATTGGCATCCAAACCGTGCATCAGGTGCGCATGACCTTGTAATTGAGGTGCCCAAAATTCAAGCTGATTGAAGACTAAGGTGGGCTACACCACTAGGAAATAATGTTAGAAACGTGCAAAGCCTGCAAATTCAAGTGGTGGGGCCACCTCTGTTTTGGTTGGCTTGTGATTTCTGGGGCATGTTCATACATGCAAGTGTAAGGAATAAACCTAATGCGGCTGCACCTGCAACACTTGTAGATAAATGAAGAAATCCTGTAAGATATGGAGAGGGGTTTTGATACTGGACACTAACCACTTTCTCTAAAAATTTGAACTGATAGAGTGGTGAATCAAATCCTTAATCTTATAACTCAGGTCAGGCCCTTGGCCCAACTCTCCTTGTGGGGCTCATTTTATATGGCTCATGCGAGCTGCCCATCCTGAGTGTGCATTTGCTTCGCACAGGCCACCCCTCTTGAACTTGGTGTGAAAATACCCTTGTATTAGGTTTGGAGTCGATGGAAGAGTGAAGTTATTTGAGTCACTGATAGAGTATGACAATTGATGGGATATGTTGTGGAAACGTCAACCATTGGATATGGTTCTTCAATGACTAAAGCTGCCTTTATGATGGGTAGTGTATACCTTGAATGACTCTTAGATGAAATCATTTCAACCCTTCAATAATAATAATGATTAACCATCCAAATTCAAAGGAAAAGGGTCAACTAATCAAAGCAGTAAAATATTCCATGCCAAGAGACTTCTTTGTTTCTCTTTTCTTTGTTGAGAAGGCATTGTCCAGCCGCATGGTATTTGATTAATAGAAGCGTCTCAACGTGGTGTTGGAGTTTAATTGATGTTGGGTTCTGTGATGGACGGACTGAACAAAACACTCAAGTGTGTACCTAAAGTACCATTTATTTGAATAGTGATCTCTGGTTCTCTCTTTTCTCTACACTTTTCTTTTCTTCTTTGTTCTTCCTCTTTTTAATTTATTTTAAGTTTTTTTTATTTTTACTTTATGTATCCTATCTTAACGTGAGACCCATTAAATAAATGGTTTGGATCCTTGGAATATCACCCTATAGAGGATTTCAAAATTCAGATCAAGGATTTCCACTCCAGATTCAAAGGCAAAACTAACAATGGGATGGAATATTATTCTTTAAAAAAAATGCCCATGTGGATGTCATCGCTAGGTTAAGCGGATAAAATCTCAACCATTGGTTGCTAAGTAATTAAACAGTCTAAATTATTTAAATGTATTTATCTTTGATTCCAATCTCTTCTTATGTTATTCCAACTAATTCATTTGGGGAAAATTTACCCCTGGCTGCCCACATTATATATATAGTAAAGATGGTGGCTTTTGCTTTATCATAAGGGGTAGATGGGGTCATTTACAAAACATGGGTCCCACCAGAAAAACCAAAAAAGTAATTGGAAGGAGCCGTTTGTCCCATGAGCACCTACAAAGTAGGGTTTGGTCCATGTCCCTTTCTTCTTTAGATGCCCTTTGTTTACGAGTCTTAGCTCAGATATAGAGATAAGTTATCTCGCCAGCATAACCGTTTTCTGGTATTGATGATTTTAACCTGATGTCATTGGACTTGTGGGCCCAGCATGGGGTCCACATGTTCCTCCCAGATGTGGGGTCCATTTTTCACCACTATATGATCTTGATCTGACAGTGATGAATATCATGAGGCCATGATTTTAATATAATAAGCCATATACCTTGTACGACTAGAGTTCAACCGTTCAATCCTGGGGCCCACTTTCGATAGACCACAAACCAGAACCTAGCTACACCATTGGATGGTTATCTACTCGATAGTAAAAATGGAAAATAGTCAACGGTCTGCATCCAACAAACAAACATCCATAGCTAAGATATCAGGGCCGTTTGATTAATCTGATTTGGTGTCATGGCCTATCTATGGTGGGTCCCACGATTTGGGTGGTTTGATTTAAGTTAAAACGTTTGCCACATGTTCAATTAGCGTGTGCGTATTTGATATACTGCCAGGGCAGCGTGTGATGGTTTGTAAGTGGGCCTTAGAATATGTATACGTGGCATACGTATAACTCAAATTGAACGGTGCAGATTGTCCCATAGATGAATCCCCACTCAAAAATTCATATTAACTGTAACATCGGACACTCCCCAATTAGTGGGTATTTATTTGTTGAATTCGAACGTTAACTACTTTTCTTTTACACCGTCCATTAAAGTGTCCACCAACCGGCTTAGTTAGTCAATCAAATCATTGTGGCTTTTTTTCTTTTTGATTCATCTAGACTGGGGCCCACTATTTGGACGGTTTGATTTGAATTATTTATATGCGAAGGGCAAGTAACTCTGGGCAGTGTGCGTACTCAAAAGTTAAAGCCTGTTCACTCATCAGGCAGACATGGACGGTTTCGAAAGAAACTTGCGAGCTGTGCACATCTGGCCCATCTCGTTAATGTGTGGTCCTGATTTTTTTGACAGTGTTCATCTTCACGTTGGGGCCCCTTCATGCACCGGTCAGATGTCCTACAAAGTTGCTCATGTTGGAGGACGGAGATTGCGTCCTACCCCTGGCAGGGGGCTCTGTGGGGCCCACTGTGATGTATGTGTTTTATCCATGCCTTCCATCCATTTTAAAAGATCATTTTAAGTGAGAAGCCTAGAAAAGAAGCAGATCTAAGGCTTAACTAGACCACACCACATGAAGCAGTGGTGATAATGATGCCACCATTGAAACCTTCTTAGGACCCAACGTGATGTTTATTTTCCATCCAATCTGTTCATAAGGTCACATAGACCTGGATGAAGGGAAAAAACAAAAATCAGCTTCATCAAAAACTTCTGTGGCCCACAGGAAGTTTTCAATGGTAAGCGTTCAATCCCAACCTTTTCTTGTGGTATGGCCACCTTGAGCCTTGGATCTACCTACCTTTTTTTAGTTCATGCCTTAAAATAATCTGTTAAAATGAATGAACGGTGTGGATAAAACAAATGCATCACGGTGGGCCCCACAGCCCCTGCCAGGACCAAGTCCGTCCTGGCAATAGGACGCAATCCAAGTCCCATGTGGGAACGCGTTGAGCATGCGTGTGGGACAAGAAAAGCCTAGTAAGACAAGAAAACCCTAGCCATGTGATCATCCTTTCTTTTGACCATCAGATATAATTATTTCCTCTTTTAAACCAAACTTGAGATTAATAATTCTTTCTTTTGGGGGATCGGTTGGGTGGATCCCTGAGGGGCCACTAGATGTATATGCCTTACATCCACACCGTACATCCATTTTGACAGCTCATTTTAGGGCATTATTCCAAAACTAATGCTTGATTACCCCTGTTTACTGATAATGGTCTACCTGAGATTTGGATATTCTTCATTTTTTATTTTTTTTATTTTTATCCCACCCAACTCAGTAGATTGAGGGATCTGCCTACGTAAACATGGTTTGCATGGAGTTACAACATATCTACCTCCGGGATACAATAAGCTCATCTCCAGATTTGAATCAATGTGGGCTTGTAAAATAAAAAAGTACAAACGCACTTATATAGTGTACATACTTGACTCTTTTGTCTTTTTTTTTTTTTTTTTTTGTTTTTTTGCAATTTCTAATGATTTATCAAAATACTTTGTGAGCTCAAAATAAGAAAGCTTGAAAGAGATTTGAGAAAAAATAGAAAGACAAGAGAGAGGAAATTATAATTTTTATCTAATGATCCTGTTGCGAAATGTCTTAAATCTGAGTCCTTTCGCAACTGGGATGCAAAAGGGTCCTTTCGCAACTGGGATGCAAAAGGGAAGTTTCCTAAACTATAAATAGAGGTCCCTAGGGTTATTTTAGGGTATAGTGAATGCTTCTAAGGGTATTCTAAAGGGTTATAGGGTTATCAAAGGGTGTAGCAAGGGTGAGATTCGAGGTTGTTCGAATCGGGTAAGTCCTTTCTCTTTGTAATTGATGCTTTCATAGTGGTGATCTGTCGCTTTGTGCCGTGGTTTTTTCCCGCAAGGGTTTTCCACGTTAAATTTGTGTGTTCTCTTTTCTTGTGTGTGTGCTTGGTGTCATTGGATTGCTATCCTATATCTAGATCTATGTGATTCCGCAGGCCAAAAATCCCCAACAAGTGGTATCAGAGCAATCGGTTGGGACACAGATCTGAATCTGAGGGATTAGTAATAATGGCGAGCACCAAGTATAATTTTGAGAAGTACTCAGGAAAAAATAATTTTTGAGTTATGGAAGGTTAAGATGATTAGTCTGTTAAGCAAGCAAGGCGAGGATGATGCTCTTGAGGAGCGAAAGTCCACTATGACTGATGATGATTGGAATTTTTGATAAGAAAGTTTTACCATCGATCTGCGGGAGCACTTCAAAAGGTGGAGCTATTGTGGATGTAGCAGATTCCACCTCTGCACGTGTGTGGCATGTTGGGCATGACCATATGAGCAGGCAGGGCAGGAAGGCTGAGATGCGTAGGCAGGGATACAGAGCAGGTGGAGCAGCCACCTGTGAGAAGAACCACATAACATGATCGCAGGATAGCAGCGAGGTATATGGACGACTCCAATATCGTAGAAGATTAATCTTCTATTCAGATGGCTCTATGTGAGCCTGATGCTGAAAAGTGGAAGGTGACTATGGGTGATGTGATGAATTCGTTGTACCAGACTGACATATGGGAGCTGGTGGAGCTTCCAGTGGGCCGGTGAGCGATTGGATGCATGTGGATCTTCAGAAGGATACAACATAGATACAGAACGAGGTTGGTAGCGAAGGGTTATGCTCAAAGAGAAGGGATCGGCTTCTCAGAGATATTCGCGCCAACGGTATAGCAGGTATCTATCAGATCCGTGATTGGCGCTGGTTGGCCAATGTGATCTTGAGCTATGATGTGATGCAGAAATAACAGAAGAGATCAAGAAGCTACACGGTTGAAGATTGAAGACATGGTGGAGATTGTTGCGAGATGTCTTAAATCTGAGTCCTTTTGCAACTGGGATGCAAAAGGGTCCTTTCGCAACTGGGATGCGAAAGGGAAGTTTCCTAAACTATAAATAGGGGTCCCTAGGGTTATTCTCGGGTATGGTGAAGGCTTCTAAGGGTATTCTAAAGGGTTCTAGGGTTATCAAAAGGTGTAGCAAGGGTGAGATTCGAGGTTGTTCGAATCGAGTAAGTCATTTCTCTTTGTAATTGATGCTTTCATAGTGGTGATTTGTCGCTTTGTGCCGTGGTTTTTTCCCGCAAGGGTTTTCCACGTTAAATCTGTGTGTTCTCTTTTCTTGTGTGTGTGCTTGGTGTCATTGGATTGCTATCTAGATCTAGATCTGTGTGATTCCGCAGGCCAAAAATCCTCAACAGATCCAAAGTTAGATATTTATAAACATAGAAGGGATACTTTGAAGCCCTTTCATAAATAAATACATACGCTTTTTTATAGTGTCTTTTGATTTACTTGCAACCTTCTACCGCCATTTGAATTTAAAGTTGTTATTTATCAAAATATACAATAACCTATCACTAAGATTTACCACCAAGAATGACCAAGAGACAACCAAATTTTCATTTATTTAATGGAAAAAACACAATATTTGGCGGTTTAGATGTTTAAGCTTAGAGATAAATGTGGTCCACTAAGCATGTGGGCCATGGCATTACAAACATGGTGATGGCTTAGAAAATTTCTGCTAATTTTTCATATATGTTCCATAATTTGTAGGCCCACCTGACTACTAGACCCATAGATCTCACACTATGGCTTAACAAAGGTCTCAAATTTTCCCACTACCTTCTTTTTCCTTGCAAAATAACTCACACCAATATAATTCTCACCTTGGGAGGCTTCGCTAGCTTGGACTTTGGGCCCTTTTGGATTTAGAATTCAAATCTAGTCTAAGATCTTGGCCTTGGGGAATTTTGTGGATTTCAAACTCAGTTGCATTTGAAGTTATTAAAAAGGCTACTTTTCACTTCCTCTTTAAAAGTTTAGTTGCATAATCTAAGCATTTTTTTATCCTCTCTATCATATTTTAAGTGACTCTCTTACTCTCTTTATTACGCTAGATTACCAACCAAATTTCTAGATTCTAGAATTAACAAACAAAATTTTTATTTTTTTATTTTTTATTTTTTCTGGTTAGCTTGTTAGTACACAACACTGTCAGTTCACACTTCACAGTTAGCCACCCCCAATAGGGAATCGATACCAAGACCTCTGTGTTGAAACACAATTGATAGAATGAAAATATCAAAGATTTCAAATCTAATATGTAGATTCTTAAGTAAAAATTCAATCAAAGCTACTAAATGAACCCTAAGAATGAACTTGGATAGGCTAGTTTCTCCATTCTAAATGGCTTTTTATCTTGGCCACTGATTAATGACAACGTCGTAATTATCAATGAGGTCCTACATTCATTCCAGGGAAAGAAAGGACAATCTAATTATGTGTGTAGAATTTGATATTAAAAAAAGCTCATGACAAGATTTTGTGAGGGTTTTATTTATTTATTTTATTTTATTCTGAAAACTATTGGAGAAATTGACTTTGATCCCAATGAATTTCTCTGATCACGTCCTATGTATTGTTATACTATGTGCTAGTCAATAGAAAACCATCTAAAGTGTTTTTTCCACTATGAGAGACTGGAAAGAGAATTCACTTAATTTACCCTTACTTCTATATACTCAATACCGAAGCTTTGTCGACGACATTAATTAAGTGGATATGCTTAGTGGCATTTTCCTCTATTTCAGTTAATAGGGAAGATTGAAGACCTCATACCTTTTGTTCGTTGATGATACCTTAGTCTTTCTCATGTTAGATTGTTTCTTTATCTGTTGGCTCACCCATGCAAGCATGTGTGTATGACCATATTGGGCCCTTTGGTCTTTTAGAAAAATTAGGCTCTAAGTTTCAAATCTTAGACTAGTAATTTATGGCACCATCTTTAAATCCTACAAGGCTTATGGTGCATATGTGAATGTGGTTTGAATTATTGAATGGACAGGTTTTCAATGGCTTATATGCTTGCACATTAGACTCTTAGGACTTTGATCCACTTGCATAATTGAAAGGGTATTCTCTAAAGCCATACAAATCTTATGGATATAAAATCTTTTGTAGAAGATGGTTGGATTGGATGAATGGAAACCCTAGTGGAATGATAATAGAACTTGAAAAGTAAGGACATGATGTTTTTTTTTTTTTTTTTCACATCAATGGTGATCCTAAATCTGAAGTTTGAGCATTAGCATGGTAGTCATTAAAATGGCCCAATCAATATCAAATTAAGGATTATGTGGACTATATTAGAGTTTTTCTCATAGCATAATCAAATGTGGGATAATGATGATGTTAGAACACTTCTAATCACTTACCATGAAAGCAGAGGTCAACCCAAATGTGCAATCTATATATTTAAGAATGATTACTAGCATGGGGGTGCATTGATATGCACTTCAATCTACATAAGCCTTTTGGCCCATAGGATCATGGTCTGCTAATTCTAGGGGTGTATTATCAAGATAGCCTTATGAAATGATATAACTTGTCACTAAGTAGATAGTTGCGTGTCACAATTTCAATCTAAAGGACTTGTGATGACATATTAGGTCTCTCTTTAGAGGTGGTAATGAAAGCACTCTAGTTTATTGTTCTAATTTCCAAATTGTAAAATCATATAGGTTTTTTATTTTAATTTCCATCCCAGTTTCATTACATGGGTACGCGTCAAATATTTCGGTCGTTGATATGAAAAATTTTCAATTGGTTCAAACAAGTCTACTTTTGATTAAGGTCCTGGACATATATCTTGCCATCAAAATTGACTTGCTCCCTGTACCATTTAACATGACATTTGTGGAAGACAAGACATAATCAGTGGGAGATATTAAATTGTTTATGTTTGATATTATAAAAGAACATCAGGAGCTTAGTAACCAATTCATCCCATGTAAAGACTAACTTGAAAATGTAGATAAATGCTTCCACTCTGCTAATTTAAATCATTAGTAGGCACTTTAATGGCTTGACTAACCAACATGAAGTATGATGTGGCTTGTGATATTCATGATCATATCATGGAGATGAGCCTTGTTGTCAAATGAAGATAAACACTTTTTGGCCGTTTCTTTTCTTTATGATTGCTTTAGCATAAGGCTTCAACCACATGGTTGGGTCTGGGCCTGTAGGTACTGATTTGTATGTAACGTCATAGTTACTGTTCATCTGGGCTGTGGTCTGAGTGTGGGTTGGGGTGAGCCATTTGATCCGGATCCCTTTGAAAATAACACTTCAGTCGGTCGGGGCAGTGCGCTAATCAGCGGTACCAGTCCCACTTCGAATGGATGGGTGCTTGGGGATTGGGCTATAAGTTCAGTCTCCACCCTTTCAGTGTAACACATTTTAAAGCCGTGCGGGACAACCCAAAGTGGACAATATCACATTATGGGGACGAGGTTGTTACATTGTACTTGAATGTAAGTTTTTTTTTTTTTTTTTTTTTTTTTTTTTTTTTTTTATTTAAGTTTTATGCCTTATCGGCGATAGTTGTTATTTAAAAAGACATGTTTTAATGTTTTAATATAGACCTAAACTCGGATTGAACTTTGACGAATCTGATTTTAAGATAAATTCCATATCCAAACACTACTTTGAATTTTAATGTGTTCTAAACTAATCCCTACAAGACACCAACATGGTAATTCAAATCCAGTACACCCAAACAGGACCAAAATCCAATTCCCACAAGTTGGGCCAATAAACATGAAAAAATAACATACATATTTAAATTGGACGAAAATTACAAACGTCCCAAACATCTTAAATGGTAGTCTAGCATACATATATAAATAGATTTGTAAAGTAAATATTTCAACGATACCACATGAATTCATTTACACATGTGAGCTGACAAACGTGTCCTTTAAAGGGTCTGAACATACACAGATACCTGACACTCATTAATAGCCTTCAAACGTTGGTACCATTTATTTTATAAGCTTTTTGAATGGCCAGGATTAAACATCAGTTTCAGTGTATGGTTTCCTTCGCATGAAATCGTATCGCCCTGTTTGGGGCTGTTTCGATGCAGTACAGACAATACTGGAATGCAACTGGGCGATATGTAATGATTTCTGATTGATAATTTAAATCACATTTACAGATATGACACTTGGGTACATGATCCAGACCGTTCATCAAGCTCATGCTATCAACATTCCCCAGCTAAAAATCAAGCAATCCGACACGTGTCGGAAAATGGTTGGTTAAAAAAATTGACCAGTGATCCACGTTGAATATTGATTTGGTCCCTCGTCTGATGAGTGGAGCTGCCTGAATTTTCGGCTAGGTCATTTTCATTGGTGGGTCCCATGTAATTAACGGTCGAGATATCACAACCATGTAGGCATGCATTTGGTGAAGAAACCCTCTCGCCTGCGAGTCCATTTTTCTTCCTGCCACGTGGATGGGCTATTTTGACTGCATGTTGTTGTTTAGCCCACGCAAGGAGGCACGTTTTACGCATCACCAGCCGTTCATCAGGTGGGGTCCCATCTAGTGTATTTCTCGTGAAAATGTCGGCTATATTTTTATACTGACGTGTACTTGCGCGGTCCTACTAATCGGTGATCCGTGGGCCACACCATGATGTATGTGTTTTATCCACGCCGTCCATCCATTTTTCCATATCATTTTAGGTTCTGATCCCAACAATGAGGCAGTTATAAATCTCAGGTGGACCACAGCACAGGAAAACAGTAATGATTGAATGTCCACCATTAAAAACCTTTTACGGCCACCGTAATGTTTATTTGAAATCCAACCAGTGAGATTAGGTAGATATCTGAATGAAGGACAAAAAACAAATATCACCTTGATCCAAAACTTTCGTGGCCCCAGAAATTTTTAATGGTAAGCGTTCAATCAACACAGTCTCTGTGATGTGGTCCACTTGAAATTTGGATCAACCTCAGTTTTGGTTTCTTAAAATAAAATGATATGAAAAATTAGATGGACGGCGTGGATGAAGCACATACGTAATGGTGGGTCCCAAAGAGCACCGACCAGTAGGCCTCAGTAACCAATCCGCTCCTATGTTCTTCTATGACTGTATTAAAAAGTCCCGTGGACGGACACGTCAGTGTCTATCCTTCAATGAGACTTTGATGTCACATGAACTTCTAGTAGAATCCTTGTCTTCTCCCTCTACTTTTCGCGGTTCGAATTCTAAATGAATTTTTGGTGGGCCCCACTTCAAGGGACGGTCGAGAAAACGTCGGTAGAGCCGAGTCTTCCAGAGACGGTGGTTGGGAATCCCGACGCAAGTTGGAAATTGCGAACTTCTCATCTCTTGACTTTTTTTGGACGACCGACGCCCGTAATATGGTGTATTAACTTTGAACTACTCTATTAATAAGCTGACGTAGACTGTCTTTGGCCGTTCCTCCATGGTACCATGAATCCATGATCCAGACCACTATTTGAGTGGGACTCACTGCAGACGACCTATATACGTACGTCCCACGTGTTAGAAGATCCTGGCTATACAGAAATTCGCCATTTCGTTGTTTGAATCTGAACCACTGTATTATTTTCGTTCCCAACCGTCTATTTGCTAATAAGTGCTTCAAGGGTCAGGATGCATCCAATCTAGGTTAGTTTTGGAACGTGGGCCATCCACAGTATCTAACGTTTGGATTACCAACCATCGGGTTCCCACGATGTTCACGTGAGATGCTTTGGAGATGTAGATATTCCATCTGTCGATGTGGACAGGATCATCTAATGGGACCCACCTTTAATTTTTGGCTCAAAACCCACTTTGATTAGACCATGAATCATTCACAGCTACCAATCACATATGTTTACAAAAGTAATAGGATGTAGCAACCACTCATCTTTGGTACACCTGTATTTCTCTTATATATCTGTGACTATTATATTCATGAGCCGCCGGGTCTATTTTAATAAATTTAAACCAAACTTTTTTAATTTCATGTTGACAAAGCACAGCTTAAACCCAACTTATATGGAAAATGAGTCTATCATGACCCTACTTTTTAGGTCAGGTATGGATCAGGTTGGTAGGTCAAGTTAAGTTTGCTACCAGTATGTAAGATGTAGAGCTGAATACGAGTAAACTCGGTTAACTCGCTCTGTTGAATTTGGATAAGCTTGACACGACTCAACTCGATATTGGATTTGAGCTGAGTCCAGCTGATTTTTTTTCGCTTAAAAAGATTTCAAGCTAGAGTGAGTTTGACTCAACTCGAAGCTCAACCTAAACTTGACTCAGTTCAGCTCAAATTATAACTTAATTATACAATATTATATATATAACTTAATTAATATATTATATTTTATATAATATTAAAAAGGGTTGCACCTATACAAAATAGAAGACAATGATTGATTCAAAATCTTGAACTTAAATTCGGCTTGAAAGCTTGAACTTAAACTTGGCTCGAACTCAATTCAAATTGGCCTTAGCTATTGATCGAATAAAGTTTAGTTGGCCCGTTAAGATTGGGGATCAAGCTAAGTCGAACTTAAGCTAGGATAGGCTGCTCGCGGAACCGAGCTGAGCTGTGCCAAGCTCAACTCAATTCAGCTCATGTACAGATCTACGACTACGATGAATAAGTTTCTAGGTGGACAAATCGAGTTGTGTCAAATTGGGTTAGGTTGACATCAGGTTGGACTTTGATTGGAAATCCTGGAACATGGTTTTAAGACCATGTGACTTGTTTGTATCAACCAGCACTTTTTTGGACTTGATCTGGTTCTACACCTCGATTTGCCTGAATGAGTCATCTCTAGCTCACCCGGGTCTGATCTGATCGAGTCCCGGTACTTGTCTAGTATGCAACTTGTTTGACACATGCTCCATTGGGGTAAACCTTTCTAACTTGTGACCCGACCCAAGCCCTGTTAGACTTGTTTTTACCTGAATGTAAAAACGGTAGACTTGATTTTTGGACCCGGAACCAGACCCGGACCCATACAAGGTGATGCCATCATGTCCTTAACAACACAGATTCTACTGCTAAACCAACCCAACCCGACCCATACCCAAGACGAGTGGGATTGAATATTCAATACCAGGGTTGGCTAGCTCGAGTCGGGTCGGGTCTGGAATGACTCCGTTTGAGGTTATGTCGCTACCCGCCCGAGTTGTGCTGGCAAGATATCAATAATTGGACGCGGATTTCCTGCGAAAGCCTTTATCAGGAAGTTCCTGCCCTAAACCTAGGTGGGCCCACCGTGATGTTTGTGAGAAATCCACCCCGTCCATCCGTTTGGTGAGCACAATTAAAGGCATGGATTGAGAAACGAACAGGATCCAATACTTAAGTGGGCCGAAAACGTGAGGATTGAACGTCCACAGTTAAAATATTCATGGGCCAGCAGAAGTTTTGAATCAGGATACATACCAATAGGAATGACGTTATGAACGGTATAGATGGCACGTGAACATCACTGTCGACCCAGGGAGGTTTCAACGGTAGAGATTTCTCTACCCACCTTTTCCTTTTAGTGCGGTCCACTTGAATCTTACATCCTACTCATTTTTGTCCCCTTGCACTAAAATGAGCTCAAAAAACGGATGGACAGTGTAGATTTCTCACGAACATCACGGTGGGCGCCACCTAGGTTTAGGTGGCAGGAATTCTTGGAAAGGCTTTGGCAGGAAATCCGCGTCCTCATTAATTGCTAAGCCAACATACACGTGTAATGCAGTTCATGTATAGGCCATAACATGTGCGAGCTTGCTTATGGGCATGAGATCCATGCCATCCATCAGGTGGGTCCCTCGATGGGAATCACTTAGACCAGAAACCAAGCTGGTAACCTTTTCGCCACAATCTTAGAATATTTGAACGTTTGGGAAAATTAACCCAAAGCTTTTGCATGAGTCCATTTCCTCAGGAAATTGTGGCCCACCTGTTCAATTGAGCACCCTTCCTTTTTAGCTAGAGCATTGAGGAAATTTTCTAATTGATGGACGGCTTGGATTTCATGCCCGTATGCCACGACAGCAAATGTGGTGTTGTGTGCATAAGCTGTTCCATACACGTGTGCGCACCCTATGGCTCTTAAAGTAGGTGTTCATAGCATAAATAGGTTTTGACCCTTGAGTACAAGCTCTTGTCTATTGCAGTTTTGACTTTATTAGTAGTGCTCACCTACAGAATGGACCTTGGTGGTCCCTTGATGGACAGATGGAAAGAAACTGACAGAGTGAGCTCCACCGTCCATTGCTAAAACGGTATTTGAAAAAGAACCGTCCATTAGCTTAATTTTAAAATAGAACATTTTCTTATTTTTTAAAGGTATATATTTGTTAACATCACTCGAAATTTATATATATATATATATATATATATATATAATATATATATATATATAGAGAGAGAGAGAGAGAGAGAGAGAGAGAGAGAGAGAGAGAGAGTCATCTCACATGCGCAACAATTCTCACGGAAACTCTGAGACCTTTTTAAGTACTCATCTCCCTTGATGTGGGTGCTCAACTACATAATGGTCCATCCGTCCATGGGATGCAACATCCCATAAAATTTTTGGAGCCTAACTTTCACCACGATCCAAAACTCTGATGGGTGTCATAATAAGAAGATCAGAGACATATTATAGGAGGAAATTGTTTCCATTTTTCATGACCGACCAAAGTTTTGGATTAAGGAAAAAGTTGAGGCCCAAGGTTTCATGGGGCATTGCATAACATGGACCATTCATATTTTGAGCTCACATCACGTGAGATGAGTTTTCAAAAAGTTTTCATAAGTTCTCGTGAGAACTAGTGCATAGGTGAGCATTTCACTTTACACACATTATTTTTAAAGAAATAAGTTATAATTACCACAATGTAATATCTGATGATTTAGCTATAGAAAAATTAAAGTTTTCCAATTAGATTGAGGAGAATTTCAAAGTCCATCCAAATTATTAAGTGACCAAGTTATTATTCATCATGTCTTATGTCCTCATTCATATAAGAAAAATGAAAGCATGGAAAGGAAACATAAGCATGTTACTAAGACTTATTTAGCACTCTGGCCAATAGTGTTGTAAACCATGGAGCCACCCAGTGACAAATCAAGCAAAGTACACATAATCGCACACAATCAAGTCCAAACAAGAACACCCTGATCCATAGCTCAAGTGGTAGACTGAGTGAAAGATACCTCATTTCAACACTGAGGTCTTGATATCAATTCCCTAGTGGGGGTGGCTAACAGTGAAGTGTGAACTAATAGTGGGGTGTACTAACAAGCTAACTGAAAAGGCCGAGCTAAATGTCCTGGGGGGTGGGGGGGGTGAATAGGACAATACCAAAATTAAAAATAAAACGCGGAAATAAAGACTTAATAAACAATTGATAGCACAATAAAAAACAACCTCTAAAGTCAAGTATTGAGAGGTTGATACAGATGTCGTTTTAAGGACAACCTTACACCAAAAACCAATGGCTTATGGTAGGACAACCTGATTTCTAGAACGTTCTATGTATCAAAATTCCAAACCAATACAGAGAAATAAAGAATAAGCCAGAAATAAATATCTACTGTTATTACAACATTCACCACATGTACAGAAAATAAATTACAATCATTCACGACAAATACACAATAATAAACATTCACCACAACTCCTGCAATTATAGTGGTTCACTTGTGTGTACATCAACTGTTAGAAAACAACCACATAACTACTCCACTCCTAATATCCTCACCCTCGGGATATTGACTTTCACTATGAAATAGATTTTCCAATTGTGTTTTCAAAGGGCTACCACAATTAAAAACCTCACTCACTGAGATTTTCTGGCTATCTCAGTCAAAACCAAAAATGAAAGATTTTCTGGCAATCTTACAAACCAAATACGGAAAATTGAAATGTACTTATCTGAATATTCTTCTTCTAATGAACCCTGGTAGAACCAATTCGATGTAGATGTTCAATGTAGACATATGAAATGGTTCTTAGGTCTAAATGATTTTTTTGATTAAATTAACCTGGGCTAACTTGATTTGATTTTGATATCAAAAAGGTAAAATCAATATTCCCTTTTCAAAAGAAATATAATTGAATAGTGATCACAAAATCAAATGCGAAAAAGCTATTAAAAGAATCTAAAATACTAACCAATTAGCTTCTTGAATGTGGGAACAAGTTTTCTCAGAGTTGTGACTTGAATATCTTAGAATGAATTGAAAAATTCTGAAAATCGTCCTTAATTTATAAGCAAAAATACTGTTCACTCAACTGGCCTAATGGTCAGTTCGACCGGTCGAAGCACCAACAACATTTCAAAATTTTTGGCGCGATAAGATAAGATCACTACTCAACTGGTCGAGTGGATTGCTCAACTGGTCGAGTGGGACTAGAAATGCTTGTTGGACTTTGAGTCGAGTCCGCTCGACTAGTCGAGTACTGTTCACTCGATTGGTCGAGCAGTCTTCAGGACTAGTCGAGGGTCCAACAGAAAATTCTAAAAATTCACAACAAACCTTGGACTGGTCGAGAAAATTCTTAGACTGGTCGAACCAGTACTTGGACTAGTTGAATTATGACTAGGACTAGTCGAAAAATGACCTATAAAATTATGAAATAACCTATGATATAAATGCAAATTGTATGACTTATCTTAATGTCAATCTAGGGTCAAACAAACCTTATTTGTGAGATTGAATCATCACATATCATTCTCTTGATGTAGTTGAAGCTTGAAGACTTGATCTAGTACTTGAATTTCTTGATGTTGTTCTTGAGTCTCTTGATCTTGTACTTGAACTTCTTGCACTTGTATTTGAACTTCTTGATCTTGTACTTGAATGTAGGCAAGGATGACATGAAGTTGATCTTACAGTAATAGCTACACAAGATATAGATTACAAGAGGTTTTGACACTAAAAAATTTGACAAACCTAGGAGTTAGATATGATAGCATTTACACTAATTAAAAAAAAAATCCAAACAAGAACAATTCAAATTTTACATGGAAAAACATTTGTGGGAAAAAAAACCACAGCACAAAGCAATGAGTAATATACTATGAAGGCAGAAATTACAAGAGATAAAGTCTTACTAATTCAAGGAAGCCTCGAATTTATTTCTACAAGCCCTAGCTATGCCCTTGAACCCTTAGGAACGAATTAGAAAACCATAATACGCCTCTTTCTCTCTCAAATCCCAATTATACTTAACATATATAGTATTACAATCGGAATAGAAAACAACTTATGCACTTACACAATTCTACACACATCTTCAATGGAACCTTCAATGGCATCGACACCTCATTGAGGATATGTCGATATCATCGAACTCCTTTAATATTATCGAGTAGCAATACTAAAACGTTCCAGTAACCAATATAGATTTTTCATATTTTCTTGATGGGGTCAAGCATCCGTCGATGGTATCGACATCTGCTCGATGGAATCGAGTGGTCTATCGATGGCATTGACAGACCCTTGTTACTAACAGATTTAAGACATCAATAACCTAGTTCAATACCAATAGAATATTGGACTCATGCTTTTGAAACAACTAATTACTTCTTAATTTACCTCCTACCTAAGTTATTCTCAATAATAAATCTTCCATTTAAAAGTTGTTTCTAAAGGTTCTTGGATGTGCACTCATAAGACTCAGAAGATGGATTTTCACTCTCTTTGTGTGTGTCTTCTTGAGCAATGGCCCTATACGTAAAGTAGTTTTGATGGATCGATCCATTCATTGAATTGAGTCACATTTCCATGATTCAAACCATTTATATAATGGACTAGACAAAGGATGGTCACGGGAGTTTCCAGATTGGACTAAGATCACTTGAATCTTTTCCCTATGAGGCCCGTCCTTGCTAGGCCAGGGTAAGTGCCTTTTTAACCCAATTAAAAACGACCAATGTTCAACCATCATGTGTGGGAAAATGAGTGGTGGCATGGTTCAATTGGTATGCATTTTGAAACATGGGCCTTATTAGTGTTGGGAGGGATGTGATGAGGTTGAGCATTGTCTTCCTCAGGGGATAACTATTCCGCATTCATGGAGTTCTCTGGACTTATCATAGAGCTCCCTTGAATCCATGACGAATAAAAGTAGGAATAATTTCTAATAAATTTGAAATAATTTAATTAATGATAAAAGAAAAAAAAAAGAAATTACAACTCTATAAATAAGGAACTCAAGCCTAGGACGGTGGTTTAGACTTAAGACTCCAGTTCAAACACCGTAAAAACGTGGCTTAATATAAATAGTAAACTTACTAGCTATTTATAGATGACCTTTATTCCTACTAGACTTCATGGTTTTCAGCCAAAAATAGTATTCAATTTGGCCCAACCATGTTGTTCTACTAACTGTTCTAAGCCTTTTTCATGTTGAGTAGACTCTACAACTTAAAGGATCAAAAGTTATACTCGAAAAAAAATTTACTATTTATAGTAAAAATAAAAATAAATGGAACTTTTGACCATAGATCTAATGGACTCTCGCAAATCCAAATTGGGCAACCCGGCATGGTATAGTTGATTGGCTTAAGTAGGTTCTCCTATCCTAAAATTATATATAATATGTCAAAAAAACTCATCCCAATTTGTGAAATACAACTGATTTAAGGTCTTGACAATTCAGATCATTTCCGCCTCCAATCATGACTTCTCTAGTCCATCTTTCCATGAAAGTGTCTGTGACCAGCTCTACATCACTTCTAAGGTGGGGCAGATGTATAGTACTAATGATCATGCACTTTGAAACTTGAACCCTTGCCTATGTTGCACATGAAATATTCCACTATTTAAGACATGTTGGGAATAGGGAAATGGGTTCATTTTGAAGGCGTGATGTTTTTAAATACTCGTGTTATAAGAGTAAATATTGACGGTCATGATTATGCAATCTTTTTTAAATAAGCATATATATATATATATATATATATATATATATATATATATATATATATATATAATATCTTTTTGAAAAGCTAATTCATGAGCGCGCGAACTTCCATAATCTCAATATCGTTGAGATGACACCTTTTATTAACCGTGGAAATCAATCCAAAATTCAAATAGCATGGATTAACCATTAATTTTTCCACATTTTCATAGAAATCAACCTTAACAAAAAAAAAAAAAAGAAAAAAAAAAAGAAACTAACATAATGTATTTACCATTGAATTATTTTTCATTCTGATCACTTTCTTGAGATATTCCATATCCACATTATGGTAAGATTTCTTTGAAACATAAGCCAGCCTTGGTGGGGCCCAATAGTTGGATGGACGTCAATGTGCAGTTCCAAGAGAAAATTGATTCTCTCCCTAATGAGTCACTTGTGAAAGACATCCAAGCCGTTAAAAAGGTGGACTATACCATTAGGATCATCTGAAAAGCTGGATCATTTTTCGAGCGGGCCACACCACCTAAATGAATGGCAAATGATGGTCTGACTCAACATACAATTGTGGCCCATTTAATCAGCGGACTAGGGTGATCCTCACCGTGTGGCCCATTTTTTAAAGACAAGGATGCCGCACCCACGTGAAAGGTTGGCGGGAAACACGTATCATGCATGCAGAATCTAATTATTCAAGAATATCACGGATTCACGATCCGGGAGATGATACAGTAAAGTAGGTAGAACCTGAATATGGTAGATCCAACCCTCCACAGCACAAGTGGCAAGGTAATTTGTAAATCTAGTCCGTCCATCTAGTTATCCTTACTTTGGATGTAGTGTATTTCTAAATGCACAAATATCCAATTGTTTTATACTTCTAAAACGTGGCCTCCATTCCATTCATCAAGTGATATTGAAGAAATGTACTGGAATTGATAATGTAATAGGTATGGTTTGGAAATGTGACCCATCCATGATAGATCCCACTAGATGGACGGTTCCGATTTATACATCTATCTTCCAAATAAGCAGTAGAGAGATAGATCTACAAAATCCGTCCCAATCCGGCACAAGTGTATACAGATGAGAAGTGCACACGTGTACAAATCAACTAATTCACACGCTATCAAATTTGCCAGTGTGAAGGACAGGTACAATATCCATGCCATCCATCAGAAGTATACCACTATGTATACTATATGTTCCAAGATACAAGACAGTCCACTAATCAGGTGGGCCACAATAAACTGAAAAAAATGGACGGTTGTAAAAACCAGCCGAATATTTTCAAACCTGTCGCCTGAATATACCAACTTTATCTTTCGAAGTAACATCTACACTGTGAGGTCCACCAAATGGGGTGGCTTGGATATTTCACATGTATACCACGCTGTCATACATGGTGGTGTATGCATTAGGAAAGTAGGGGTGTACACCAACCGGGCTAGCTCGGTTGGCTTGTTCGACGCGACTCGGGTCAAAGCGGAGTTCGAATTGAGTAGAGTTGATTTTTGGAGCTCGAAAACGAGGTCGAGTCTGCCCCACCTCAACTCGACTCGGATCGAATCCAGCTCGAACTCGGTTTGACTCGGTGTAGGGTATATATACCCTTCGAAAAAAAAAAAAAAAAAAAAAAACCCTCCCAACCTCCCTTACCTGCATGGCCGCCCGCACGAACCTAACATCTCTCTCTCTCTCTCTCTCTCTCTCTCTCTCTCTCTCTCTCTCTCTCTCTCTCCCCTCCCTTACCTGCATGGCCGTTGTCCGATCTCTCTCTCCCCTCCCTTACCTGCATGGCCGTTGTCCGATCTCTCTATTCTCTCCATCCTCCCTTACCTGCACGGTCTCCGTCCAACCATTTCTCTAAACTCTAAGTCCCTAACTCCCTTGTCCAGTCGCCACATCTACTGTCCAGTGGCAACTCCTCTGCCCGATCGCCCCTGCCACTGCTGCAACTCGCCAGTCCGAGTCCGACCGCCGGTAAGCCGCAAGCCCGGTCAACCCTTCCCTTGTTACAACTCGCCAGTCCAAGTCCGACCGCCGATAAGCCACAAGCACCCACCCCTATATGAACCAGAATCTACATTGTTGATTTGGACATATTTGCATGCTAACTCAGCTTGAACTCGACTCAAAAGCTCAAAATCTCGAAACTGTCTCGAACTCAGCTAGAACAGGTCTAATTGCTGACCAAGCCGAGCTGGAGTTGCTGGCTCGTCACCAAGCTGAGCCGAGCTGAGTTCGAGTCAAGTCAAGTCGTGCCTGGTGACCGAGTTCGGCTCGACTCGGTTCGGATCCATGGACACCCCCCTAACAAAGCCCACGCGAAGATGCTAGATGCCCTCTGTGCACCGGCTCAAGGGACGACGCGGAGATCCACCGAGGTGGCTGCATCCCTGACTCTAGGGCCCACGGTGATGCATGTCTCTTAAATCCAGGCCGTCCATCCGGGGAACTCTCCGCAAGTAGGAGTTGGCTTGAGCGCACACGCGTGTGTACAAGGCATCTCAATCACATGACACCACATGTGCCACCATGGCACACAGCTGTGTGATCCAAGCAGTCCATTATTTTTATATTCTGGACAGAATCAGGCCAGTCAGCTCATCAAGTGGACCACAGTTTACATAACAAACTGATAAATACGAAAACATCGAGGCATTTTTTTTGAGCCGTCCACGTATTTCTGACATTCTGACCCACATGTAACATTCCAGCAGCCTTTTCTTCGGGTTAGCGGATGTAAATAGTGGAACTCATCTGATGGGGGCGCAGTTACGGTGGGCCTACCTTCATCATATGTTGTACATCCATTCCGTCCATCCGTTCTTACAGATAATTTTATAAAACGAACCCAAAAATTAAACATTTCCAATTATCAAGAAAACGTGATGATTGAACGCTCACCATTAAAACCTTCCCAAGGCCCACTTTAAGCATATCCCTATTTTTTACTTCCATCCAACCTGTTGAAAATTTTATAATAATAATAATAATAAATTTTAAAAAAAAAAAAAAAAAAAAAAAAAAAACAACGAACTAGATGAGGGGAAAATACAAGGATTCCTTTATCCAAGACTTTTTTAGTGTGCAGGAAGCTTTTAATGGTCATTCACCACTTTTTCCCGTGTTATGGTCCACCAGTGATTTAGATTTGCTTAAGATTTAGGACAACATCCTTAAATGAGCTGAAAAACGGATGGACGGCGTGGATATGAAGAAAACTCATCAAGGTGGGCCCCACACGGTAAGGGTAACAGCTAATTCGCACCCATCTAAATCTGATGGGCTAATCTCGGGGATTGTGCCATGCTGGTATATTTGCAGTGTCTACATTAACTCTGTCCGTATACACCTCTATCAATAGCTTTTGCATGTGTATTGGCTTATTTATTTATTTATTTATTATTTATTTTTAAAAAGTAAAAAAAAAGAACATACTTTCGTGGGTTGTGTTATTCAGTCGGTGGGGCGTTGTCGACGGTTGTCGCACTAAAAGCGAAGTGGGCCACACCCCACTTTTTTATTTTTATTTTTTCTGCACCATGATTGGGCGAGTCGCGTGTAAAGGACCTGATGATGGACGCGGTTTTGCCTGCACCGACTAGCTACTTGACCGTGATATGTAAGCCCCACCATGATTTATATCTTTTATCCCCATCGTCCATTCATATTTCCATGTCATTTTAGGACATGAGCCCTCAGATAAGGTGGATGAAAATCTCAGGTGAACCATACTACAGGAAAAAAGTGGTGATTGAACACCCACCGTTTAAAATTTTCTTAAGGTCCACAAAAGTTTTGGATCAAGCTAACGTTAGTGTTTTCCTTTCATTCGTGTCTTTGTGGACTAACCAACTTTGGATGCAAATAAACATTTCAGTGGACCCTACGAAGTTTTCAATAGTGAGCAGCCGATTACTACTATTTTCCTTGTGTCGTGGTCCACTTGAATTCTAATTCTGCCTCACTTTGTCCTCATCCCTTAAAATAATGATCCAAAATGGATGGACACCGTTGATAAAAACAGATATATTATGGTGGGGTTCACATAGAACGGCTCCACCGGTGAAAGTTTCAGTAGCTTTTTGGGTACTGAAATGCTACTGAAACGACGACCGTCCATTCATTTGGTGATATCATTTTAAGCCTGATAAAATGTGCTGCCACAAAAATAACGAGGATTCAACGTCTAGGCTCACGGGAAGTTTTAATATCATGATGGCCTCAAGAAGGTTTCAACTGTGGGTGTTGCTGCCCCACCGTTTTCTGTGGTGGGGTCTATTTGGGGTTTGGATCTGTCTCATTTTTAACTAATGCACTAAAATAATCTCTCCAAGCGAGTGTCTCATTTTTAGCTAATGCACTAAAATGATCTCTCCAAATGAGTTTTTTTTTTTCTTTTAAACACGCACACACACTCACAGCCTAATGAGTGTCTCATTTTTAGCTAATGCACTAAAATGATCTCTCCAAATGAGTTTTTTTTTCTTTTAAACATGCACACACACTCACACCCTAGAGGGATTTCACCGCTTTTGGATACACGAACCCTTGACCGGGGGTTAAAACTCCTAAGAGTCTACCACAAGGGCAAGAGCAAGGATCCTTACGCTTATTAGCCATGTATGTGTTAAGTCGCGAGATTCAGTAATAGTAATGAACAGAGGCCATCAAGTATGTGGGCCCCACTGTGATGTATGTGTTGTATCCATGCCGTTCATCCATTTGTAGAGATAGATCATGAGCCAAAGTATGAGGTAGATTCAAAGCTCAAGTAGACCGCACCACAAAACAGTGTAGACAAAATCTGTCCACTCCTGTGGGCCCACCATCGTGATGTATCTATTTATCCACACCGTCCATCCATTTTCTAATGTCATTTCAATATGCAAACCTAAAAATGAGACCAATAAAACTCTCAAGTGGACCACACCAAATGGTGAGCTTGATTGCATTAAATGTTTGTTTTCCTACGTTGGATCTGCTTCATTTTTAGGCTCATATATTAAAATAATCTGAGAAAATAGATGGACAGCTTGGATAAACAGATACATCACGGACCACTCATCATCGAATGATATTTTCACGTGGAGCTAGTCTTGCCAGAAAATCTGGCCCACTGGAATCTGGATCAGATGTGACGAGAAAATGTGCTATACTCGGCGTTGATGTGTGGTCCACCTGATAAATAGAGACAACGACTATTGGTGGTGAGATGTACCTTTTGATTGACAAGGATCTTGACACGTGTCCTTAATCTCCCTTTCCGAATCGCCAGCTGTACTCGTGAATGCTTTTCAGTTCACATTCCAGCCATTCATTCAGAGGTTTGCTAGAATACATCTAGAAGTACTGATATATACTAATTCATTACTCTAATTTTTGTATTTTAGGTTATATTTCAATGATCCAAACCGTTTATACGATGGGACTCACATTTGATTGTGGACTCGTAAAATATTAGAAGATTTGATCATTTTCCTCTTTTACTTTGAATATGAATTGTCTTCTAAACTTTTGACTAATCAATGGACTAAAATTTTCCAATATCATATTTTTGTGGGTATTTTCGGATCCAAGATAAGGCTCATCATATTAACAGTTTGGTCCACTAAAAAATTCAGATCTAACGGTAAACTCTCAACGTACCACATTGCATACGTCAGGATCTATTCTACCATGAGAATGACTTTGATACTGGCAGTGTCTTGGATGATACGCAGGCACTAGTAATTGCTTACGTGGCATATATAGAATTTAAGTTAAATTATTTAAATAATGGATCCATTTTGAATCCATTATGAACCAAAACCTATTTTTTATTTGATTACCCAAATATCTCATTGAGGGACGTTCATTGGACGGTCAAAAAGTAAAAACACCTAATGTTCTATTTCAACAGCGCTGTACACGAACCGAGTTAGCTCGGTTAGATCGTGCGACTCAACTCAAGAAAGATTGAATCGACTCGGTTCAAAAAGCCGAGCTGACTTTTTAAACTTGAAAAAATTTTGAATTGAGTTTGAGCTTGCCCGAGCTCAACTCCACTCGGATCGGACCAATTAGGTTGTTACTTTGATATTGATGTTCCTCACCAAGTGTTTGATTAAATGAATCAAAGAAGTGTCAGCTAATGGCAAGGAAAATATGTATATAAAATAAATACTCATTTTTAAAATAAAAAATTTAATATCAAGGTGTTTGATGAAATATATATAAAACAGTATTATTACTACTATTTTATATATAATGAGAATTTAAAAGTGTAGCTAATGTGTTTGTGAAAATGCTACACGGGCAAACTCGACTCATTTTGATCGAACTCATCTCGAATTGGCCCAAGCTATTGACCATACCAAGCCGAGCTAGCTAGTTAGGCTCGAGAGCCGAGCCAAGTTGAGTTCAAGCTATGGTAAGCTAACGGTCGAGCTATGCCAAGCTCAGCTCGTGTACACCTTTATATTTCAACCAAAAATTACCCAAAAATCAGGGATTATGACTGCTCCATGTGTAATTTCCAAGTGATTGCCTATCAAGCATCATATTAACAAAATAATTATACTAAAATTTATTGATGGTTAATAAGGATATTAACAAGGGATTGATTAGATTATATTATCCATAGTTCATAATAAATATTAGCGGTCCACTGTTAATGTTAACATTGGTATTCTACTTGAGCGTTAGGTTTACCTTACTTTCATGTACATAACATAAAATGATCTAATAAAAGAGATGTACGTCATGGATAACAGATACATCACGGTGGGCCCACCCATAGAACTGGCCGTTCGTGGCTAGAGGCGGTTGGGGTAGGACGCAATCTGCGTCCGAGAGCCATACCGATCCTCAGGTGGGCCCCACAGGTTACATTGCTTCGTCCAAATTCAATATAGTCCTCGGATTGACCAACAGTCCACACCAAACATTGCGTCATCTAAAGTACAGACTGGCCTAATTTTCTGGTTAGGGCGACTCTGCCTTTGAAATGTGTTCCATTCTTTCACACGTGGCTACGAGTAGGATTATCTGTCTCCTTTTCAACTCTCCCAATGGCCCACTTGCTATAAACATGGTGGCTAATCTCTTTATAATCAGAACCTCCATGTGTACTTGCACACATGCTCCAGATCTGGACTGTTCATCTATTGTACACTTCCAAGGATGGGCCATACAATAAAAATCACACCAATCAGATGGTCCTGGCTTTCTATTTGAGGATTTTTGCTCATTGAATTTTGATGGCCCTCTTGTAATTTTGTCTGACTTTCCATCGGTAATCATCAAGAGTCACTTAATCACTGGTTAGGATCATTTCATGATAAGGTCCAATAAATGAAAGGTGTGGATCTAAGCTTAAAATTGAATGTGCTTGAAGAGGTTAATCACCGGCCACCTGCCAATGTGGCAGATATTGAGATATCTGGGGCCATGTACGAGGTGGGGATCGATGTAAACATGGCCTCTTCCATAGGTTTGTCTTGTCAAATCATGAGGTGGCCCACATGTGTTTGTTAAGCACAGGCCGTTGATGTTTTCCTTTCGTCCATTTCTCTCCCACGAGTTTGGTTCACATAGATGAATTGATTAGCTTGCATGTTCATGGTCAGCCCCACCTAATGATTGGTGGAGATCTCACACAAGTATGCCATGTTGACAGGACTGATTTAAGTCTTCAATGTATCCTTGCATAAATCGCCTTTAATATTTCTATGCACTCGAGTAGGGATTCCCGATTGCATGTGGTGGTCTGCTAGTCTACCCACGGGTGCACACGGTTCGGTTCGGTCTAGTTATGGGGTGAAACTGGACCCGAACTATTCCTTACGGTTGTACAATTTTCGGAACTTGATGTAGAGCGGGTCGCGGACAATTACATGGCAAAGATGGATCAGAAAAGGCCCGGTTGGCGACAGAAGTGATCTGGACCATCAGACCTTAAATCAGGCGTATCTCGCAATCCGGGATGAGTTAGCGGACGAAAAATATATGATTTTAGGGTAGAACGAGCTACTTTAGCCAACCAACCCCGCTATGCCGGGTTGCGACGCTCGGAATTGCGAGAAACCCCTGATTTGACGGTCGTTTCCCTGTTTCAATTTCGTTTTTACTATAAATAGTAAGTTTTAGTTTGCTTATAACTCTTCATCCGTCGAGCTTTAGGAGTTGCGCCCAACGTGAAAAGAGCTTAGAATAATTAGGAGAACGGGTTGGTGAAGCCAAATAGGACACTTACTGTAACGCCCCGGAAAATGGGGGGTCGTGTATAGACTCGACTCCCGAGTTCCCGAGTGTCACTTATCATGCATTTATGGTTTTTATGATTAGTCAAATTTAACTGCGCAATTTGGAATTACCTGAGGCACGAAGCATAATCACACCAGTCTACTGAAATGAAGGATATCTCACATATATACAGGTCCAAAAATAATAAAGGGTCGCCCAAGGCGTTGCCCAACAGAACAACAAAAGAAGGCTATGTCCAAAAGAGAATAAAGCTGAGCCCGTAGCTCAGCAAATGCAAATCCAGTCCGATCAAGCCGATGAGAGCCGCCCATCAGCTGCAAGTAGGAGAGCCCGTCCTCCTCGTCCAAGTTCGCCTCGCCAGGCCCTCCTGCCCTGAGTCACCTGTATCTATGAATGGGTCTGGTTGGTGTTTTAAAACACCGTCCCAGAGTGGGAGTGAGTGATCAACTCAGTGTGAACTATTGGTCTCAAGTTACAACAGACATCAATTGTAATATGAACTTAATGAAAAACAGACAATCATCAACACCTAATAACTCTTAAAGGGTCACTTAAAGGTCGGAAACGCTTGCTCAGATCATATATCCATTCATCCGTTCGCCCTAAATTTTTGCATGGACCCTAGTCAAGCCATAGGGCACCTACACACAAAATTTGGTGGTTAGAGGGGTGTTAGGGCCACCCCAACACCAATAGGGAGTCCCATAAGTCTATTTTAGGAAATTATGGAAGCTTGGGGCCTTTTTCACCAAATATGGAATTATAAAAAGGGCCTCATTTGGGCACCCCTCTCCCCATACGAATTTTGCCCTAGAAGAGAGAAAAGGGAAGAGAAAGAGGAGAAAGGAGAAGAAAGAGAGAGGGAAGAAGGCATGGTGGACTCTCAATCAAGGTGGGGCCCAAGAGGATCAAACCCACAACCTTCTACACCTTCTTTAAGAAGAAACCCTACACCACAACCACCGAAAATCGTCCATGGGCCATCTAGGTAAGATCCCTCACTCATTTCTCTTGAAATCCTTGTATTGAAGAAGAAAATGCATGGATTTCTCTCATGTTTGAATTGTTTTAGGGATTCCGATCGGCCAACCTCCAAAACCCTCATTCCTAGGTCATTTTTGAGCCTCCAACGAATCACAAGGTGCGGACTATTGCTCTTAGGTGGCCTAGCACCAATTTTAATATATATTTAATGATTTTGGTTGCTTGGATTCTAGGTTAGGAGTATCTAGAGGAACCTTAGGATTTGTATGTATGTTAAAATTGTATGTTTGGCTTGCATGATGTTGTCTTGTTCCTTACATGATTGGTGTATGGGTGTTTGTATGCTCAAGCCTTGTTGATTTCTCCATATATTATTGCTTCATAGTATGTATGATTTCATCACTCTTATGCATGGGATTTCTTAAGATGGAGGAAGTGCTAACTTCCTCACAAACCCACACGACTCACACGCACTTTACTTCATGACTTCTTGCTAAGAATATTTGATTCATATGACTGAGATGTATGATATATGATGTTGATATGTTGGTTGATAGCTAGTATAGTTGGCTTGTTATGGATCACCCCCACGCCTTTGGGTTGGTCAGGAACACGAGGAGAGATGGTAGTCCCATCGGTTGGACTATGCTAGGGCTAGACCAGTGGGTTTGGGCGGGTGTGTTCGGGTGGCTGTAGTTTGACTACATGGGTCTCTTGTGCCCGATGTCACTCGTCTCACGCTCGCCTGACTCATGCGGTCTAGCCTACTACCTGATCAATCCTGTTGTTAACCATGTTCGCTCACATATGTATGGAACCTGAAACACCTTATAACCATTGTGGCCCATTGATAACTAGATTGCAATTGGTCCACAGTCTCGTGAGCCGGGCATGGTGGAATGGGACACTATGTCTGAGCTGTCGGCCTACGCTGGGGTACCGCGCCTCCCCGTAGTGACCGCGAGCGATCCCTTCCTTTTGGCACTCCTCATGTGCTTGGTGTCGGGGATGAGGAACCCGACGGGATCACGGACCGCGAGGTCTCGGCCTCACGCGTTGATGGGTCTTGGCCTCGCAACCAGCTTAGGGCATTGATACGTAGGGTGAATCAGAATCTCCAACCTGCTGGATGAATGGACTTAACTAAATAACTCGGCTAACACGATCGCATTGCATGCATTAGTTAGGGTGGCGACTCGGAAGTCGAGGTCGCTCTGAGGGAGTGATGTCATATGCGATCGTTAGATGGAGTCGCTTGAGGGAGTGTTGTGGCGAGGGCATGCATCATATCATCCCGCATGCATGCATTTTAAATAAGAGTTATTAGGTGTTGATGATTGTCTGTTTTTCATTAAGTTCATATTACAATTGATGTCTGTTGTAACTTGAGACCAATAGTTCACACTGAGTTGATCACTCACTCCCACTCTGGGACGGTGTTTTAAAACACCAACCAGACCCATTCATAGATACAGGTGACTCAGGGCAGGAGGGCCTGGCGAGGCGAACTTGGACGAGGAGGACGGGCTCTCCTACTTGCAGCTGATGGGCGGCTCTCCATCGGCTTGATCGGACTGGATTTGCATTTGCTGAGCTACGGGCTCAGCTTTATTCTCTTTTGGACATAGCCTTCTTTTGTTGTTCTGTTGGGCAACGCCTTGGGCGACCCTTTATTATTTTTGGACCTGTATATATGTGAGATATCCTTCATTTCAGTAGACTGGTGTGATTATGCTTCGTGCCTCAGGTAATTCCAAATTGCGCAGTTAAATTTGACTAATCATAAAAACCATAAATGCATGATAAGTGACACTCGGGAACTCGGGAGTCGAGTCTATACACGACCCCCCATTTTCCGGGGCGTTACACTTACTATTTTTGGCCGAAAACCTTGCGCACTAGTAGACATCACGACCGTCTATAAATAGTAAGTTTACTATTTATAGTAAGTCGCGAATTCTAGGAGTCCTAGTTGTAGTTTGATTCTGAATTCTTTCTCATTGCTTAGTACCCTTATTTAAAGGGTTGTGAACTCGTTTTTATGAATTAATTAAGCTATTTCAAATTTATTTAGAATTTATTTCTATTTTCTACTATCTTTTCTCGTGGATTCGAGAAGTCTCTGTGAGGAGTCCAGAGAAGTTCCGTGGATTCGGAATAGTTATCCTCTTGAGGAAGACGGTGCTCGACCTCACGTCCTCCCCTGCGTCAGAACTGGAGCCGGACCGTTAGCACCCTAGAACCGGTCCGTGAAAAACGGTTCGGTTCCGAATCGGTTCCACGGTTCTAGACTTTTTATAATCCAACCCAATTATAGGTTATATTTTATAATTTAACTCATGTCCATTCATGTTGTGATCCATTTGATGAATGGTTTAGATATTATATATGGCGTGAAGAAAATATAATTATGAAAACAATCAAAAAGTGCATTGTAAACTATAAATTATGAGTCAAATATACAACTAAGATATATTGTAAAGTCACGTTTCCAAAATCGGTTCCACGGTTCGGTTCCAAATTCGGTTCCACGGTTCGGATTCACGGTTCGATTCGATTCTACATAGCCCCAAACTGAACCGAACCAAACTAAATAGACTTTTAATTTTTGGAATCGGAATCAGAACTAGTTCACTCTAGAACCGGACCAAATGGGACCATTTCGTTGGTTCTAGTCCGATTCCACGGTTATACCGGTTCGATGTGCACCCCTAAGTCTACCGACCTGCAAGAACCCACGTGCCAATCCCTTACACGTGAGAAGCATATGTGCAGCGAATATAGCCCCCAACTGAGATGTTGGACATATAAAAAACCAAACTGGTCCACTTATCAAGAGGGAATGGACCATCCTGTAGCAATAGGATTAACACTTCAGAAAGAGCCAACGGTCCATATTCAATGTACATATGCGGTCCACCAGGGTGGACCATCCTGATTCTTGAGCATGCTCGTCTTCAGAGTAGGGTTTACGACACACACACAGCTTTGCCAAGTTGGCACGTGTAAACGGCGCATGCCTGGCCGAACACCTCTGTTTTTAATAAAGGATTATCATAAATGTCAGTGGCCGGCACGTGCAATGAATACAGATGTATTTTGGATTTTTTATAGAAAGCCCTTCACTTTTCATATACTACAGAAAACCCCCTCAGGCATCCATATTTGTAAAAATCTCCTTCTCCTTTTTAGTGGAAATGAGAATACTGTTACGCATTTTTCAAGAAAAGATAAAAACCGCCCTTGGAAAAACATGCACTTAAAAGATACTGCAATCTCACCCCTTGGAAATCATAGAACCTAAATAAGAAATTCTTCATGAATTGAAAATAACAATAATCATAGACATCACAAAAGGAAAAGCCATGGAAATAAGATCTTCCAAGTGTGCTTTTATTATTATTATTATTAAGAGAATAGATGATTTGAGAACTGAAAAGACCCACAAGAAATCATAATTTTATTAGCCCAAAAAAAAAAAAAACTCATATTAAAAACTTTGAGCTACAATATAATCACATAAATGAAAAGATGATATAGATCCATTTATACATAAGTGGACGAATGAGGAGTAGAAAACTTTATGAAATCATAAAATTTTAGTAGACTTTATAACTACGTAGAAATTTGCTAACCTATGTTGAAATCTTTGATTTTGATTTTGAGTTTGATTTTAAAAATAAAAATAAAAAAAATATATTTTAACCAGAGGCATACATGAAAAATCTCATAAAAATATACTTTTGCATGCTTTTCAAGTATAGTAATATAAGGACCAAATGGAACAAAAATTAATATTGAAATCTATGGTCATTTTAGTATAATAACAAGGAACGGAGGAAACTAGTTGTACTATACATGCAAAGCTAAAAGATTTTCCGTCTTAGGTATTTTTTACTTTGTTGGGAGAACCATTTTTTAATAATGAAAATTGTTACAGGAAGAATATTTTGGAGATTGGAGTTGTACAAAGAAACCTAACAATGGATGGGAATTTATGGGTGAAAGACGCATGAACGGGAATATGGGTGAAAGACGCTTTGGTTTAAAACTAGCCATGAACGTAAAAGATCAACTCAGTTTCTCTTTCTTCATTCTTTTTCAAGAAAATAATAAGATTAAAAATTCTTAGTACTCTTGTTCGGATGGTAGACTCTCAGGAGTTTCAACACCTGGTCAAGGGTTCGAGTATCCATAGGTGGTGAAATCCCACTATGGCGTGAGTGTGTGGGGGTGTGTGCATGTGTTAAAAAAAAAAAAAGATTAAAAATTCAAAAATTAAAGACTTTGGAAAAAAAAATGAGAGAGAGAGAGAGAGAGAGAGAGAGAGAAGAATTTACTTATTGGAATATGAAAAGTAGTACACAATGAAAGAATTAAGAAATTTAAAATGAAAAATCAAATTTGTGGGTTTAAGTCTTTACTTGAATAATCAATATCTCGTGAGTATTTTTGTCCATCACGTGGTCAGTGTGTTAGTGAGTAATTGAGTCCTTTAGAAGCTGAAAACTGAAGACATGAAACATCAATGAGTAAAGGTATGGGTAAATTGAGGCGTCATGGTGACCTTGACCTTAGACCACTTTGGGTCCAAAACAACATTAGTCTCTATATAATCTATTCTCCAATAGGTAAATATTTGCTTGAGTATTATATAACCTTAGAATCTTATTTCGATCATGCTAAGATATTCTTTACAGGTTCAAAGTCGTTGTAAATCAATAGTCCAAAACAACATAACTCTTGGCATTTTCAAGTGGGTCTTGATCCTATTAACAGGTCGTCGATGGGACTCCATAGTATCGAAGAGTCCGTTCAATTCGCTTGAAGATGGTCGGAATAGTCCAACTGCCTAAATCGAGAATTCTTTGATCCTATTGAAGGCCCGTTCAATCGTATCGAATGTATCGTTATTTTATCATTTTATAGCCATTACAAACCTTTCACGCTACTCTTCTTGTGATTAACCACTCTAATGAGCATTCCAAGCTTTATTATGAAGATATGGATGAACTCTTATATTTTCTAAAGATTAGACACAAATCTATAGGTAAATCATTGTCTAAATGTTCTGTAGAATACCCATCTACGTTGATCCCCACATGGAATCAATTAACACCATTACTCGTAAGGTATTCAACATCTCTCTCATTACCTTAGCATCTCAATAAAATATATAATTGTCTGTAACTGATTCAAGGAAGCAGGAGAAAATCGACTTTAAGGATTGGTGGAGCACAAGAGAAGTTGATTCAAGCATTGAAGAAACATCTCAAGAAGGTGCTGCAATGGGGCCCATCCAACCACTAAGGGGTTTATTTTAGATTTCATATATATTTTTTTCTTGTATAGGATTGAATGTAGAGTTTGTGACTCAAACTCAAATTCGCCGGATACGAGCATGTATATGTTAGTCTCCATGAGAGCTTTCGGTAGGATTATACACAAGTCATTAGATTAAGACCGTACGCGTTATTAGTGAATGTATGAGTGTGTACGTGTTCCACCAAAATGAGTGTGTGTGTGTAAGTTATTTTGTAAGATCGGATATTTATGGTGAATCTATTAAAATATTAGTGCACTTATTTATACATCTATTTATCAATCACGTATGTTTATATATTAGTGAATCAATTGAACCCTTGAAAATTGAAGACCGAAGATACAAGAGAACATGAAAAATTAATAAGTGAAGAACAGGTAAATCATGATATGCTCTAGTGACCATAACATTAGACGATTTTAAATTTAATAGGTACGCGTTCATTTGATAATCATTTGGCCTTGGTTATCCTATTTAGCAGGTCTTGTAGTTTTTTTGAGGTGACGCAGCAGATGGATGGTGTGATAAAATCACTGTGGGCCTGGTATATGGTGTCAGTGTTACTGGTACCATCATAGCGGGCCCCACTGATCATAGCAACTCCTTTTTCTCCAAGCCGTCCATTTCTCGCATGGCATCCATCGTACGGAATAGTTCCTGTTTGGTGTCATTCGTACCCATGAAAAGTATGTAAAGTCTAATGGACGATTAAGACCGGTGATGATTGGACGGTCCACATTTTATAATGGACCATCACAAAACCTCATTGGCTCATTGCTTTGGAACATGCCAAAAGCTGCATTCAATTCCAATGAAGCTGACCTTCGAGTCAAAATCAAAACGCGTCTTCGTCATTATATCAGCTTTTCCAATATCTATATCCTCCCTCTTTCGCTAGATACACCCTTTTTTAGAGTATAATCTTACTCACTCTGCAGTATTGCATACTTAAAAGTGGAAACAAAGGGGTATTTCTATCAACCAGGTGGGGTGTGATATCCATTCCTTATTTAAAGTTTCACATGTCCTTGCAAAAGCATAGAGGATCTACGATTCCACGTTCACGTGACAAGAGTCCAGAGTCGTCCATTTATATATATTCTTTTAAGGCAGGATAAACTACAGAGGTTTGTAGGTTAATTCCGTGATTTATCTGTGGCATCCAGTCCGTTCATCATGTGTGGCCACTCATGTTCTCCTTGAAGCCACAAAATCAGATGCATCCACAAGTCACATGCACTACACTAAGTAAAATCATGACTTTCACCTCTAAAATCATCTAGTGTGGCCCACATAACTTTTTAAGTGGTATGATCTTTTGGGTTTATTCGACCTTGTGAGACACATCTTCTGAATGGATTGGATGTCATGTGTAAAACAAACTGGGCCCCACACACTATTGTGAAGGTTTTTAATGGTGGCATCAGCATCTCACCGTTGCTTGCTGTGTGGCCCACTTGAGTTTTTAATGGATGATTGCATCTCATGCACACATCATGGTGGGTCCCACAGAAGGAACTGGAGGTTCAGCTAGTGGATCCGGCCTCTCTTTTTTTAATATAATGCCAGCACATTTCTAAAGTTGAATGACGACATTGCAATGGTGGCAACTTGGTGGTCCACACCACGACTGCCCATACTACCCAGATGATCTCTCAACCGTCCATTTCGTCCCATCAAATGGACAGTCAAAAAGAAAATAACCTATAGTGAAAAATTCAATAGGCAAGTCAGATGGTTAAGATCGTATTTTCTATGTGACTGCCACGTCTCCCCATCCACTTCCGGATGGATAGGCTTGTATGCCACGTGTACGGCAAAATCATCATGGGCTAGACTCCTTTGCTTTTTTTGCTCCATCTAAAAAAGTGCGACTAACGTACACCTATACATGTTCCATACATCAGAACTGTGGTCCCATACTGTGGTGTACCTCTAAAATCATACTTATCAAAGAATCCCAACCGTTTAATTAATGGCCATCAAATGGTTGATTAAAATAAAATATTAATCCAAATTCGAAGGAAAAATCGTAACCATTAATTAATCCCCATCGGAGCATACTACACATTGTTTGATGACGATCTTATATAGTTAAAAAAAAAAAAATTCACTGAAACTTACACCGTTGATTTTTCGTCCAGGGGACTAATGCACTGCCTGTGGAGGCTCGTCATTTCGGTACCTTCAGATCGTATCCATACATGTGGCACAAGCGTTTGATTGTCCGTACCATGCATCCTACGGGCTCCTTCGTTGATTGGCCTGTACCGGAATCGTAAGTAATGAATCTCCCTTGAATATGGACCATTGCTGACTTTTTGTCTTCTATTGTACATTCTCATGCAACTGGTTAAGTGGTTTGAAATTAGATCATTTCACAATATGATTAATCAAATTAACGGTTTTGATCTATCTATTTCATGCTATGTACGATGAAATGACACGGGGGCTAGGTACTTTCTATGCCTCGAGAGGCACCGGATCTGGCCACGTCTGTCCCGCGTGACAACAGAGTCAACAAAAATCAAAGACATGATGATGTAGGATCCGTACAGATATATGGGAGATGCACAATTGTCCTCGACCGAGGATAGATATCATCCTCTGCTTCTTACTTTACATAGATTTGTGTCGGGGGGCTTTTATTCCACAATTAGGCCGTTGATTTGATGGGCCTCGTAGGCCTGAATAGACGGTTAACAATGAGCCACAGCAACTGTCCATATTCATCTGGAAGAAAATTCAAAAGTATTAGACGGCTACGATTTTCCAATCCCAGATAGAATCGTCCATTGGCGTGGCCCAATATATCAGCGGTTTGGATCACTTAAATATGGCTCCGCTCGTACATGTTAAAAGGCTCGAGGATAATACTCATCCTCGAGTCGAGGATGGTATGATTCCGACATGCATTGGGATACTTGAAAAGTCCAATATGATCCATCTGAACCGTCCATTAGATTTATAGGGATTTTTAATTGTCTATCACATAAAAATGAAACTAAAAGATAATTATGATCGTATGATAAACAGCCTCTAAAATTAACGATCTAGATCACTTATAAAAAAGCAGGACCAATCAGTATTTGTGAACCGTTTATTTATTGGGACTTCTTATACATTGCGTATGGTTCAAAAGAACCATTTCTCTCAGACCATCCCAAACATCCGTTCATGGTTCTGAAAATGGGTGGCTGTAGATAAAGCCCAACTTGTAGATGGATCAGATAATCCAGCCGTTTTGATATTTGCCAGACAGCCCATGAAATTAATGCTTCACCTAATGGACAGTCCGGATTGATCGGCCATGCATTCGTTGTGCGTTTTTTACATGGGATCAATCTAAGCCGTCCAAAAGTCTCATAACTTGACGGCCGTAGCTAAGTCGGTGCTCCTCTGGATTGCTCAATCAGATCGTATGGCTGAAATAGAGACGTCTCCTCTGAGGTATATTAATTGCGAATAGGAGAAAATAGTCGCCACTTTAATTTTTTTGCCACATCAGTAATTCATCGAAGCCGTTGAAAATATGGATCAGACCATTGGGATTACCACCCACAAAAATCTGCCTGATCCCCACATTAGGTGGGCCACAACTGTACTCGAGTCGGATCATTGGCCATGATCCGTTCATTTAGACGGTTTGATTGGGGCTGATGAGAGAACCTACCGTATTTTCATCTAGGTGATCTTTGTTGTACGGCCGGTTGTTCTCTACAGGAGACAGGTTGGTAGGAAGTACGGACATTCAGTGCTTGCGGTTGCATGCGCACGGTTTGTAAGAAATTATAGAGTCCTGATGCATCCAGTTGGATTTGGCAGAAATGGGGTTACTTAGAACCGTTGATCAGCTGGGATTTACAATGGATGGTGGAAGCTCCAAAATTTTACGGATTATAAGATCCTACCCATCAGTAATATGGGTTTCTTTTCTGGGCCGTAGCTGTATTTTCTGTCAACCGTCTACTTGTAAGCAACTAGTCAATGGTTAGGATCTTCCAAGTTAAGAGAATTTTGGAGCTTTTCTCATCCACGATAGGATCCATCTGTTCAATGGCTTAGATCATCTGATCATGAGCCTCATTTGCTCGAATTTATCTATGGTATTTGGTCTTTTGGTAAGAACTGCTACGAGTTCCATCTTCAGATGCCAAAAACAAAAAGCTGACATGATGAATGGCTATGATTTTCCAACACGGAAGGCGTCCAAACCTACAGTTTGTTTTATACTGCAGAGTAATTCTCAGATCTGGCCCACTAAAAATTTAGATTTGATGCCACTTGTACGGTGGATCTCACCAAATCCACAAATGGTTTCATATTTAATGAATCAAGGCCACAGATATTTTACAACTAGAATCTTTCAGGACGGGCCCATCTACGGTGGGGATCATCACAGCAATAGTCTGGAATCTGGATCATCTACACCCAAAATCCTCAAGTCCTGATTGCTGAGATCTTGTCTTTCATAAAGGTGGGCCCCATTATTCAGTGATCCAGAACTCTTATCTGGTGGTCCCCACACTGATGGACGACTGGAAAATCTGCTCCATAAAATAGCAATGGATCCAGTGCATATAGAGGCAGAGGATGTCCCATGCTCCCATGTCATTGCTGCACAAGTGCCATACTTGAATTAGATCCAAACCGTTCATTTGAATGGACACTAAAAGATATCTCTATCCCTTCAACGGATGGATGATTAAGAGAGAACTGGTGACCTTTTAGTGGGTGGCTATGATCTTTTGTATGGAAGAGTCTCCGAGCCCGTCCATGCAAGGTGGGCCAGGCACTTACAACGGTCTCTTTATGTCAAAATCAGGTGATCTGAAATTTTCAAAAATTTAAAATTTAAACTCTTGTCGAAACCAGATTTCGAACGAATTGTGACACAATCCAGTCCGTTGGAGCACACATGCTAAGTGGTCTATGTCATACGGCACCCATAATAAATTTCAGTGAACGGATGATTCAACCATCACTATCTGTGGATTAATTTTGAAGCGTAAAAGGAGAATTATCAACGGCTCGCATTAACTCTAAAAATCAGTGGTTATGAATTCATCACGTATATCCAATTGGGCGGCGACACGCGCTGTAGTTTGGATCCTAGTCACGACGCACGTATAAGCCCAGTCTCTTTTGGGCTCATTACATATATCCGTGTGACATACTCCTTATGTCGGTTTTGGTTGTCTTATTATTATTATTATTACTATTATTATTATTATTTTCAAAATAAGAAAATAAAATTGTTGAAATTTTTTCTTTTCAAACTTATAAAAATATATAGGAAAAAAGTTATAGTTTTTTGTGATGGTTGGTAACCATTTAATCGTGAACAGTGATGACTATACTTTGAATTCCAAATGGTGATGAAAAGATATTATTAGTGCTGAAAGTATGCTATTATTGAAAAGACACCTTAGAATAAGATATATTTTCATGTAAATGATCTTAAAGCAATTTTTATAATGTTATATAAATTTATTTTTGGGTCAATTCGAAAATAACAATTTCAATAATCTCAACTCATTATTTTTTATTTAATTTTTGGACGTTTTAAAAAAAAATTATATAATTCTAGAAGTAAAGCTGTAAATAGTTTTTTCAAATAGTAAACTGCAAACATTTATCAAGCGGTAAGCTGTAACAACATAAAAGTTAAGAGTGTAGCTATAAAAGCGTGTTCAGAATAGGGGTGCACATTTAACCGGTAGAACAGTGGAACTGGACCGGAACCGACCAAACGGTCCGGTTTGGTCCAATTCTAGAGTGCACCGGTTCCGGTTCCAATTCCAAAAATCAAAGAACCGGTTACATCGGTTCGGTTCTCGGTTTGGGTGTATGTAGAACTGAACCGAACCGTGAACCGATCCGTAGAACCAAACCGTGGATCCGATCCGTGGAACCGAACCTGGAACCGAACTTGGAACCAAACCAAGAACCCTTTATTTATTTCCATATTTGACTCATGATTTATGGTTTATATTGCACCATTTAATTATTTTCATAAATGTAATTTTGCACACCTTGTACAATATCTAAACCATTCATCAAATGGACCACAATATGGATGGACATGGGCTAGATAATAAAATTAAATATACAATTGGGCTGGATTATAAAAAGCCCAGAACCGTGGAACCGATCTGGAACCGAACCGGTTTTAACGGTTCGGTTCCGGTTCGGTTCTAGGGTGCCAACGGTCCAGTTTCGATTCCGAATATCCTAGAACCGTTAGGAACGGTTCGGTTCCGGTTTCACCTTAGAACCGGACCAAACCGACCCGTGTGCACCCCTAGTTCAGAATGCAATTTTTTCAATTTGACAAGCCGAAGTCTATATTTATCCATTTTTAGAGAAAGGGCTTATTGTATCATGTAAGCCAACTTATTGTAACCTTCTTACATTCTGATTTAATCACCGACGACAACATTATAATGTCCCTTGTGCTTATCTTTAAGTGATTGTTTCTTCTATTTTTTCGCCTCAATCCTTACATGTGATAGCATGATCTTAGAAGTGAGGTTGATCCAAAATTCAAGTGGGCCACACAAGATCAAGTGGTGGGGAATGGAAACTCTCACTAATCAAACCGAATTGAGCTTTCAACATGGGACATGGAATGGGTGCTACTCATAGCAGGACATAGCTAGAGATGGACAGTCGTGGCTGAGCCTCTGTGGAGTAATCTTGATGCATGTGTTTTATCTACATTGTTCATCCATTGTGACAGATCAATTTATGCATGAATTTTGAAACGAGGCCGATCGAAGGCTCAAGAGAATCACAAAATGAGAAAAATAGAAAAATAGTGAGGATTGAGCGACTATTGACGAAAACCTCTTTAGGGCCTGGTTGGCCGGACAGATTGGATGGTATTAGAGTGGATTGCATGGATTTTAAGGTAATTATAGCTGCGTCAGTGGATTGGTGCAAGATCTATGGGATTGTTATATCCCGAGATTGCAGTATCCGGTCACGGGCCAATCCTAGGATTAAACCTTTCAATCCCTTTCAATCCCTCAAACCAAACACGTCCCTGGCAGTTTTGAATGGATTAAAGTTGATTGGATGGGATTTAAAGATAATGATGGTGATGTTAGTGGATTGTCTTATATCTCGGGATCCTGTGTCTGTTTGGCCTGCCTGGTGCATCTGGGATCTATCTTCCAATCCCTTCCAATCTGCCCGGCCAAACCGGCCCTTACAGCTACAAAAGTTTCTCTTATCTTATAAAGTAGTTGGATGGCAGATAACGATCAGATGAGCCTTGCCCTAAAAAGGTTTCAACGTGGGCATTACTGTCACCACTACTTCCTGTGGTGTGGTCCAATCAATCTGACTCCATTTTGATCTCATGCCCCATAATATCTGTTAAAATAGATGGACGGCAGGGATAAATCACATACATCGTGGTGGGTCCCACAGAGCCCCTGTCAGGACCGTCCGTACGTGGCCCTAATACCCAAGGTTTCCTGTACGGTGGCCTACGTGAGTTTTAAATGTGACTTTTGAGCCGCGTCCTAATCTAAGCCGGCGAAATGGGTGGACAGGATTTGATAGGGCATGGACATCAAAGTGGGTCCCACATAGCATTTTTGTTTCACGGGTTCCACGAGGTGGGATTCGCCGGCGATTGCCGTCCGCACGGAACGTAGCAACTGCTCATTGTGCAGTAACTCACCATGCTACAGCGTGGAGATAAAACTCTCTGGGACCCACCTTGATGTCTGTCATCAATCCACTCCGTTCATTCGTTTTTCCAGCTAATTTTATATTCTGAACCCAAAATTTCAGAATATTCAAATCTCAATGGCACCACACCATAGAAAACAGTGGAGATACTGATGTCCACTGTTAAAACCTTCTCGGAGCATAGGGTAATGTTTATTTGTAATCCAACCCGTTAATAAGGTCTAACAGACATGGATGAATGGGAAAAGATAAATATCAACTTGAGAGAAAACATCTGTGCCACTGTTTTTCATGTGGCGTGGTCCACTTGAGCTTTACAATACTTTAATTTTCGGCTCCGGCCTTAAAATGATCTGATAAAAAACGGATGGACGGCGTGGATAAAACACCTACATAACGTTGGGCCCCACAGAGTTTTACTAACAACACAACCCAAGTCCTCCATTTGAATCTTACGGCTGGTAAGCCGCGACTGATAGGCAAGACGATTTCTTTACAGAGTGGCACATCCGTTATTCCACAGTAGATTAAATTCAGTTTGGGTAAATAAACAGACATTTCTCCGACACCATTGCCAGGGCTACTTGCATGTCTCGATTCCCATCTTCACACGCGCAAATACATGCCAATCTTAGGAAGTAAAATATAAATCCCATCCGTGAATCAAGTGGGCCCCACAATCAAGATGAATCGGGATAAATTATCTTCCTTATCATATATATAAGTTGAAATAAATATGGACACTTTATAATTAACACAGACCGTCAATACTTTTGCAAACATTAAGTAGTAAAAATTAAGTATTTAACGAAATTTATTCCTTTCTACTCATATAAAATGGTGGGACCTACTTAATCAACGGATCAGATTTGTTCTAAGCTTGCACATCTACAAGATTCCAAAGTTGCGCGTGGGTCCACCAAACCTGATAATTTTCCCAAACGCAACCCACACCCGTCACCTTCCTCACTCCTAGTCCTAGCTCATCCACACAAAACACTCTCTCTGCCTCTCTCTCTCTCTCTCCCTCTCTGACATATCATCTTTCCCATTCTGCCCCTCATTTTCCTCAAATTTCCAAACCAGTCCCCAACAATGGCAAACGAATCGAAGCAGGCCCCAAACGGCGGAAACCTTCTAAAAGACCTAAAAGCCCTCGTTTCCGTCCTACGCGCCAGACGGACGACCCTGTTCCTCACCTACGCCTTCATGTTCGTCTTCATCGCCTGCACCGTTCTCCTCGCTTTCAATCCTGGCCGTACATCGTCTCCGTGGATCAACCGCATCTTCTCCCCGAATTCGGATTCTTATAAATCCCAATTTTCTTCTCTCCTCTCTCGCTTCTTTCCCGATTCCCAGCGCACGATTCCTCATATTGCCCCTCCGCCTCTCTCTTCCAACTCGTCGAAGGAATTTCCGGCGCGGAACCAGACGCAGCTGAATCACGATATTCCGACTTCGAAGGGAGTCCCGGCTCGGAACCAGACGCAGCCGAGCCCGAAGGAAGACCCGGCGCGGAGCCAGACGCAATCGTGCCCTGATTTTTCGATTTCGAAGGGAGTCCCGGTGGAGAATCAGACGAAACAGAACCCTGATTTTTCGAGTTCGAGGGAAATCGCGGTGCGGAACCAGACGCAATCGTGCCCTGATTTTTTGAGTTCGAAGGGAGTCCCGGCGCAGAATCAGACGCAACAGAACCCTGATTTTTCGAGTTCGAGGGAAATCGTCGCGCGGAACCAGACGCAGCCGAGTTCGAAGGGAGTCCCGGCGCGTAACGAGACGCAATCGAGTTCAAAGGGAGTCCCGGCGCGGAACCAGACGCAATCGAGTTCAAAGGGAGTCCCGGCGCGAAACCAGACGCAGCCGAGTTCGAAGGAAGTCCCAGCGCGAAACCAGACGCAGCCGAGTTCGAAGGAAGTCCCGGCGCGGAACCAGACGCAACTGGGTATTTCAAGCTCGAACTATACGGCTGCTTTGATGAAGCGGAATGGGACGGCGGCAGCAGTAGCTGAAGTTTCTGGAAAGCAGAGGAATGGGACCGATCGGGGTTCTTCCGAGCGGAAATGGGAGAAATTGGCAGATTCTTTGAAGCATTGCGACATCTTTGATGGGAAATGGGTGAAAGACGAGTCGTATCCGCTCTATCCGGGAGGATCCTGTTCTCTCATCGACGAGTCGTTCGATTGCTTCCTCAATGGACGGCAGGATCACAGCTATCAGAAGCTCAGATGGAAACCCAATCGCTGTGAGATCCCCAGGTAAAAAAGAAAAAATAAATCAAAAGTAAAAAAAGAAAAAAAAAGATAAAATAGGATTTATCCCTTCTTAGTTGGATCTGATTTGTGAATTCTGTTTAGATTGAATGCGACGGATATGCTGGAGAGATTGAGAGGGAAACGGGTAGTTTTCGTCGGTGATTCCCTCAATAGAAACATGTGGGAATCGCTGGTTTGCATTTTGCGGAACTCAGTTCAAGATAAAAGGAAGGTTTTTGAGGCATCTGGTCGGAAGGAATTCCGAACAGAGGGTTCTTACGCTTTTGTATTCAAAGTAAGATTTTTCTTCTTCTTTATTTTCCTTGCCGTTTGTTTGATTCCTTTTGAGATTTTAAAAAATTATAATTTCGGTGTTTGATTTGTATTTTTTTTTTTTTAACATTTGGGTAGGATTATAATTGTTCTGTTGAGTTCTTCCGGTCACCGTTCCTTGTACAAGAATGGGAGGCTCCAGAGTCGAATGGAACAACGAAGGAGACGCTTCGGCTCGATCTGATCGAGCGGCATTCTTCTAAGTACAAGAATGCTGATGTGATCATCTTCAACACTGGGCATTGGTGGACTCATGAGAAGACTTCCAAAGGGTATTTGTTTTTTGGTTGATTTCAACTGAATTCCCTTTCTTCTTCTTCCAAAGATCATCACATTCGAGAACAAAAGCAAATTTTATTTTATTTTGTTAATTTTATAGGAAGGATTATTACCAAGAAGGTAGCCATATCTATGGAAAATTGAATGTCGTCGAAGCATTTCGGAAAGCTCTCACAACATGGGCAAGATGGGTTGATGCCAATGTGAATCCGAATAAGACCCAAGTTTTCTTCAGAGGCTACTCTGCCTCCCATTTCAGGTGAGCAAAACCAGTGTTTGATTTTGCTCTAGTCGGTGATTGTGACTGGGGGTGGGAATCTTGACACATAATTGAAAATGGTATTTTTAAAATTCCATTTTTCCATTAAAAAGGAAAAAAAGAAAAAGAAGGAAAGACACCCATCTGTTCTTTTATTTTGTTTTTATTTTTATTTTAATTTTTCCAGTGCGCCATTAAAGATCTGATTGGCTTGCTTTCCTCTTCTGTGTGTTATTTTCTATTTGGATTTAGTGGTGGGCAGTGGAATTCTGGTGGGGCATGCGACAGAGAGACGGAACCTATCAAGAATGAGAAGTATCTGGCGCCCTATCCGCCTAAGATGAATGTATTGGAGAGGGTTATTAGGGGAACGAAAACACCCATAAATTACTTGAACATCACGAGATTGACCGATTACAGGAAAGATGCACACCCTTCGATCTACCGGAAGAAGAAGCTGACGCCTGAGGAGCGGAGATCACCCGAGCGGTACCAGGACTGCAGCCATTGGTGCCTGCCCGGCGTGCCAGACATCTGGAACGAGCTTCTCTATGCCCAGCTCCTAATCAAGCTAGGGAGACACTGAAAATAGATAAAATATACACAGGTCAGGTGATTCAATCAGGGCCCATTTTGTATTATATGTTTTTGTTCACGGAATGATTAAAATAAGTCTGGGAGAGAATCCATGTAAAAGTGTTACTATAATGAGAAAGAGGTAGAGAGAATTGCGGTTTTTGTTGGAATGGTTAGAATAATCAATTTGTTTTTGTGTATTGGAGAGGGAGAAAACCAAGGGATGTTGGTTTTTAAGCCATCGTTATTATGATATTTGACCGTTGAATACTGTATTCTTTGGGCCTCAAGGTTGTAGATTGTAAAGCTATTCCGGGTTTGTTTATTTAATAATAGTGTTGTTTCAGTTTTTTTCTGTAAGGTTGTGGTGTTATTCATTTTTCATATCTTTTTCTTCTCAATTATGGGTTTTTTAATTTAATTTAATTTAATTTTTTATTTTTAATTTAAAATGAAGGATTGATTACTCAATTTGAATTATGGTGTTGGCTTTTAATTCTGGGTCAGCTTGGATGATGCTGTATCGGGCCTTAAAGTAGATTTTTTCTTTCTTTATTTTGGGGAAATTTCAGTATTTTATTTTGCTTTTGAATGGTTTTTGTTATATTTTAAATACATGTGGGTCTCATTAAGGTGAATATCAAACCTCTTCGGCAAATTCATTTGCCATGGGTGAGGAATTCCAATTCTTTCCTTCTGTACTTCATTTACGATCCATAGTAAGCTTTCCACTCCATACAACCTTGCAAGTAGAGAAATAAGAGTTGAATCAATGTGCTTTATGCTAATGGTCACATGAAGATTGTTAGAATATAGGATATGTATGTACAGTTGTACATATTATAGATAGTTGTATGGATGGATACGTGTATAGCTCTACATCATATCCTATACTCTAACAAAGATCAAACCCCTTTGTGTTTCCTTTGTTTTCTTGGGCTTGGACTTGTAAGTCAATCGGTGGCGATGGGTTGGAACTCTGCATCTTCTCTGGATAGCTTCTCATCCAAGGTAAGCTTTCTACTAAAGACACCAATTAGCAGAAATATAAGATCTGAACAGTATCTAAGCCTTATACCAACTAATTGGGGCCAGCTACACGAATCCTGTTTTGGCTACATGAATTTGGTTTGGAAGTCTATCTGTGGCAAGTCTGTGAATTGATAATGAGATTCCATGTTCATGGTGTTAGATTTATGTATAAATTGAAGCTACTTAGAAGTTTTTTTCCTCACCGAACCACTTGTCTGATTAACTTGTCAAAAATGTACATTTCTTCTTTTTATATTCTTGAACCCAGGGCATGTGTGATGGATGAAGTACTTGCGATACTAATAGGTACGGGTTCTCCTTTTCTCATCTCTCTGTATTTATTTATTTATTTATAAAATGAAAATCATGGTGTTTTCATTGAGTAGCTTTGGTGCTGCTATCTTTTTTATGTTTGTTGGCAATTTTAGTGATATTGCCGACAGAAGAGCATTCCAGTTTGTTGCACAATGCAATGTCATGGTTCATTCCCACTCTACAAGTGGCTGTAAGGGGTCATTTGGATGCTTGTAAAATCCTCTAGTTGTAAAGGGTTTACAGGTAAAGAGATTACAAGGGCTGTTGGGATGCCGTTAATTGCCTGTAAACACTTTACAGCCTGTACAAGCTTTAAAGCTTTTTCAGCTGCAATCTGAAACGTTGGAAAAATACCATGTTTCAAATTACGACTAATGAGATTACAGGCTAACAGCTATATTTTTTAAAAAATCTCTATGAAGGAGAGCATTGCAGGGAGGCTTCTCTCTTTCCAACAGCTCCCTCCCCCAGCTTCGGGCTACCACAAAGGCCTTCTTGCACAACCAGCACCCACCTTGCGCAGGTACCTTTTAATTTTAATTTTAATTTCTGTTCTGAGTGGCGCCAGAAGAAGGAAACGGTATGGGGTTCTCCACTCTTGTAAAAACGACATGGTGCATGCACTGTTTATGGGGCCCACCGTGATGTGTAGGCCATCCAATCCCTCTATTTTTAGGTTCCATTGTTCTGTCCTTTGGGCCCCAAAATCAGGTGGGCCACACCACAATCTAGACAATTGTAATGGTGGGTGTAACCGTTACAAACTGCTCCTTTTTGTGAGACCCACCTAAACACAGACAACTGCTTACCTATAAACACTTGGTCAAAAAGGATAGCTGTAAACACTTTTAAGTGATGACAACTCGAAGCTTTAAAAACTTTACCGGCATCCAAACGATCCCTAAGGTCAGTGAATCTAAACCATCCAACTGGTGGGTGCTACTACAGACACTCTGATCGAGCCCTAGTACCTAGGGCTGCAACTTGGGTGCAGGTCAACCTTTAACCGGTTGACCCAAGGTTGGGTTGGGTTATTAAGGTCCTTGTGTTTGGTTCTAACCTGATTTGAAAACGGGTCGGGTTTGAGTTGAGTGAATTCAGGTTGGTTAGGTTTCGTTTGGGAATAATCACATGTATTTGGGTTGGGTTAGGTCGGATCGAGTATAGAGGAATTCAGGTCGAGTTCGAGAATAGAGGAACTTGAGTTGGGTTAAGGTTGGAATTTGGTTTGGGTCCTCTTGAGCTGGGTTCAGGTCAGACCCAGATGGTCTGAATTTCGTAATCCATTTGAAGGTTATGCCTCAACTTGGAGGGCCTGTTTCGTTTCCTTCACCATGGGTCATCCATGGTAGGGTCCACCCACTATTCAACCACATGTGCCTTGGGAATGAACCATGAACGATTCATGGTGCAATGAGCCAGGGCTGGCTTCCTGGCCCATGTCGACTTTTCTCATCCAAAATCATAATCATTCATCATTCTTGCATGGCCATTAGGGAACAATTTACTCATAGCATCGGATTCCCATGTCTATGTTTCCAAAGCTCCATATATTTGATGGGATTTCTATTGCAAAATTCCTCAAGAATTTTATGAAATAACCAACATGCTCATCTAAAGAAGTGGTTTTTTTAGTATTGTGGGGTGCCCACTCTGTGAATATGATATCCAAGCCTTCCAACAGTTATGCCCCACCATGATGATCAGACAGACAAAAAATCAGACTGATCCAATCATTTGGTGGGCCACAACATAGAAAACAATGTAGCTACATGGCAGGCCTGATTCATGATTTTGTAATTTTAGCCTCTTTAGGTATTGCGCATCTTTGCTTCTCCAAACACATCCAAACTGAGTTAAATGAAATATCACAAACATTGCCATATTTTGGAAACTGCAATTCTCTCAAGAAAAATCTATCATCTTCGAGCTTGTGGCTTTAGCTTGAGTGGAAGTGAACTTCCAGCCTCGGTGGATCTCCGGATCCACTGAGGTGGGTGGATTCTTGACTGTGGGGCCCACTGGGATGTATGTCTTAAATCCACGCCATCCATCTGTTTTTTCCAGATCATTTTAGGTCATAGTCCAAAAGCTGAGGCAGATCCACATCTCAGGCGGATCACACCACAGGAAACAGTGGCGATTGACTATAACTACCCACCATTGAAAACTTTTTGGGGGCCACTGGAATGTTTATTTGCCATCCAACCTGTTGATAAGGTAACAAAGGCCTGGATGAAGGGACCAAATAAATATCAGCTTGATCAAAAACTTGTGGCCTAAAGATAACCACTGTTTCCTGTGGTATGGGTCTGCCTGAGAGGTAGATCTGCTTCAGTTTTTAAACCATGACTTAAAATGATCTTTCAAAACAGATGGACGGTGTGGATTTAAGACACATACATCCAAGTGGGCCCTAGAGCTAAAAAAATCAGGCAGGTTCGAAACTCAAATGGGCCACACCACAAGATCCGAAATTTGAAAAATAACCTTAGCTAAAGTAATTCCCACAATTTGAATGATTTGATTGAACTAATATTTGCTAGGTGTACAGTTTCAAAGTGGCCGATTATCAACCTTCACACTTGGTAGAGTATCAAATAACTTCCGCTTACAGGCTTACAGCTTTCTCTCCCACGTCTTGCAAACCCCTTACTCGCTTTCCACGAGGCACGCCTAATGCGGTACCCTCAATGCTTCGTGTGGGACGCCAGTTGCGTGTAATCCGGGATTACAGGAATACCCCTGCACCCTCATGTTTTGTGGGACCCACCATGATGTTTGTGTTATATCTACTCCGTTAGGCCATTCTCATTAGTCATTTCACTTAAAATATCGTCCCCAAAATGAGAGAGATCCAATTCTCCAGTGGTCCACACATCAGGAAAGTAGGGATGGAAACACCCATGGTTGAAACCTTCTTGGGGCCTACCGTGATGTTTATATGCCATCCAACCCATTCATAAGGTGATTCCCACATGGATGAAGGGAAAATCAAGATATAAGCCTGTTCCAAAACATTTTTGGCCCCAGATTAGGTTTCAATGGTCAGTATTCAATCTCCGCTTTTTCCTGTGGTGTGGTGCACTCAATTGCTGGATGTCACTTATGTTTAAGCCCATGTCCTAAAATGAGCTGCTGAAATTGATGGACGGAGTGGATATAACACAAACAATCATGGTGGGCCGTACACGTGGGGTTGCAGGGGATTCCGATGACCCAGTTTTAACAGGCAAGTCTCGTCCGTCCGCGTGGGGTGTTGGTTGGTGGGTTTTCCGCGTCAGAAATGGTAGGGCGATTTGCGCGAGTAAAGATTCAAGAGGGAATTTGGCCGAACACGTGTCTATGAACTGGGCCACTTATCAGGCGTTTTCCACCGTACAAACATGTCGCCCATCTGGGCCATGTATGAGAAAAAAGTGGCGATGGATCATTAATGGGCCACAAAAATTCTGGATCAATCTGATATTTTTTTTATTTTTTATTTTTTTTTTTATTTTTTATTTTTTTTAAAACTTCATCCGGGCTTATATGACCTTATCAACAGATTGGATGGCAAATAAACACCACGGAAACATTAAGGTGTACCCTAAGAAGTTTCCAATGGCAGGGGGTTCAATCACCACTATTTCTTTTGGTATGTTCACCTGATAATTGGATCATTCATTTTTAGGATAATGCCTTAAAATGATGTGGGAAAAATGATGGACAGCATGGATATAGAATAAATACATCAAGGTGGGCCCCACGTTAAGGGCCGCACCTTCTTGGGTGAGGCCGGGTCTCACCTAATCTGCTCCCGTATTACATGATTAGGACCCTTACAACAATCCATTGATTCAAACTGTTTATTAGGCCCAAAACACATTTCATGGGCTACCATGCAAATATCATACCATTTAACCATCTGATCCTTCAAAATGAACGGTTAATATTCTTTGATAGATCTATTTGTGGGCCAATCATAATATCCCATTCATGGCTTGGAAAAGGAGGGCTATAATAATGCAAAATCAAGGATGATTACATTAGTGTGATTTTTTAATGGTATACCAAAAATTGTGCTATGAACTTAACAGACGGTTCAGATATAAAGATCAGACTGTAAAAGTGAACCAATGCAATTAGGAGCAGTATAACTTATGGATCTCTTCGAATACCAACATCAGGGCATTTCTCATATGTATTATATATATTAATGATGGGACTAATGTGAGCTCCTCTCAATCGTACAATTAAAATAAACATGTTGATGAAGGCTCTGGATGCGTTGGCCCAGATCTTGGGCAAGCTCTTGAAGTGCTCACACACGATCAGTTGCACGTGTAAGTAATTTTTAATTCGGGAGTTAATTAAGAGTGGTAAGTGCTCGAGAGAATTCATATCATTTTGCGAAAAAAAGGGTGGCTTCGGCCCTACCATCGTATTAATGTGAAATCCACCCTGACCATCAGGTGTGCCAACTCATGTTAGACCCAGGTCTTAAAAATTATCTCCATCTGTGGTTCAGGTGGACTGCACAATTGAAAATAGGGTTTGATAATTGGAGCGGATTTCATATGCTCATCACAGCAAGTCCTGTAAAAATTAAGAGTGAATGTCTCTCTCAATTGTTTCATTAGTATGGCCTATCTAAATTACAAGTCAGCTTGATTATTTGGCTCTGGGCTTAGATTGAGATTAGATATCTAATGGTATGAGTGGATCTCGCGTACACATCTCATGACCCTCTCTCACCTGTTCCATTTAGCTTCTACCATGTTTTGGGAAAAGTGATATATTCACAACAAAGGGAGTGGATTAGGTGAGGCTGCACCTGATGTAGAGCAGGTCATGGACACTTTCATGTCACAAATGGATAAGAGAAGGCCTAATCAGAGGCAGAAGTCATCAAGATTGTCAGAACTTTAAAATAAACATAGCTCGCAAACTGGAATGAGTTACTCAACGTACTATATACGATTTTTGTATAGGATGAGCTACTTTAGCCAACCAACCTGGCTATCCCGGGTTGCCTATGCTGAATTTTCGAGATTCCATCATATAGACGGCCGAATTCATATTTAATTCGGTCTTTATTATAAATAGTAAGTTTTAGTTTGATTATAACTCTTCATCTATTGGGCTTTAGAAGTTTCGCCCAACATGAAAAGTGTTTAGAAAAATTAGGAGAATAACGTAGTTAAGCCACATAGGATAGAAAATTTACTATTTATAGTATGTTAGAAATTTTAGGGAGTTTTAGTTATAATTTAATTCTTAAACTTATTCCTTATCTTGGTATTCTTATTTAAAGGGTTCTATGCTCTTATATTTCATCATTCAATCATTCAAGAAGTCTCCTTTGTATATCTTAAAATTATTTTTATTTTTTTTTCCTCATGAATTCGAGAAGTCTCTGTGAAGAATCTAGAGAAGCTCTACGGATTCAGAGTAGTTATCCTTGAGGAAGACGGTGATCATCGACCTCATCACGTTCATCCTTGTGTCACTAGCCATGGGGCCATCTCGATGCATGTATGGAATATCCACATTGTTCATCTTTTTTTCTCATCCATTTTATCGGATCATTTTAGGACATGAGTAGAGTTGTACACGAACTGAGTTAGCTCGGTTAGCTCGACTCGACTCGAAAAAGCTCGATTCGACTTGGTTCAAAATTGAGTTCGAGTCGAGTTGAGCTGATTTTTTGAGCTCGAAAAAATTTCGAGCCAGTTTGAGATTGCCCGAGTTCGACTTGACTTGGATCAAACCCCAACTCAAATCGAACTCGGATCAAACCAGTTCGGTGACTCGGTTATTTTGATATTGATGTTGCTCAGCAAGTGTTTGATGAAATGATTCAACAAGTGTCGGCCGATGGCGTGGATATGAAAGAAATACCTTTGTATCTTGTTTTTTTATATTGCATACTGAGTGTTTGATGAAATACCTGTAAACCAATGTTGTTACTTTATATTCAATGAGAAATCGAAGGTGCACTCCATGTGTTTAAGAAAATGCCGCAGATGCTCGACCTTGGCTTGAAATCGGCACAAACTAGCCCGAGCTGCTGATTGAACCGAGCGGAGCTTTCCATCCAACTTGTTGATAGGTCACAAGGACCCGGATGAAGGGAAAAAACAAATAACAGCTTGATCCAAAACTATTGAGGCCCACAAAACGTTTTTAATGGTCAATAACTACTCTGCTGTGTCGTGTGGTCCACCTGAGATTTGTATCTACTAATTTTTGGAATCTTTAAATAAAATGATCCGAAAAAACAAATGGACGATCTGATATACAATACATACATCAAGGTGGGGCCCACAGTCAGGCCATACCATACCATGTTGTGTGAGGCCACGCCGCACCTCCTTCGCAAAAGTGGACTTCTTGAGTCTAATTGGTTGGACCACAAGCTACAGTGCATCATATGATAACTTTTAAAATATTAACTTCATGTAACATCCAACCTTTTCAATAGGTTAACCCCAACATTAAGATCATCTAGCTCAATGCTAAGTAGTATCTACATATTAAGTGATCTACACCATATGAAACAATGTTCAAATATTAGTAAATATTGAAATCTATGATTAACTAATTTTGGAGTTTTCCAAAAGGAATGCCAGCCTATTAGATTTATCTGCTGATTGGACCTTAACCTATAGTTCAGCTAGTTAGATTTGAAACCTTTAAAAAAAAAACAAAAAAAAAAAAAAAAAAAAAAAAAAAACCTTGAATTTTGATAGGGCCCATTTTGATGTATATGTGAGATCCACTCCGATCATTCGATGTGTAACCTCATTCTAGGGCCAAAGCCAAAAAAATATGTTGACTTGTGATTTAAGTGAGCTACACTAATGAAACAGTTGAGAGATATATCCACCCTTGATTTTTACAGGGCCAACTATGATGAGTATGTGAAACCTACACCAACCATTAAATAATATACCAAAAGTTAAACAGGGGCCAAAACTCAGGCCCATATATCAAGTGGGCCACATCAAGGGAAACAGTTTGGAAGCTGAGCTTTTCATGTACACCACGTGCGGTCCACTGGAATGGATGGGGCTGATTTTCAAGCCCTAGGTCCAACATGGGGTGACGCACGTAATGGTCATGGTGGATTTCACATTAACACCATGGTGGGGCCCACCCAAGCTGGCAACCCCTTTTTTATTTTCAGTGTGTGTATTTATTTCATTTAACTTGATTTAAGTAACTTAGATATTTCCATTTTACTAGTCATGGGTAGATAAACTAAATTATTATTATTATTTGAACATGGCCCAGGATTGGGTGGACCTATAAGATTTGGGCTGGCCTGGTGGTTCAGTTTAATCAAGTTTGAAGTGAGCTAATGGGACCTGGGCTTCACCTGTTCACCTTCGGAAAAGTTTGAAAATGTCCATCCTTTGGGAGCTACTGTGAAACTGGGAATAGACTATTATCCATGTCTATCCTGAAATTATGACAGGTGAAGTTCTCTTTAGCTATTCATTATTTATTTATTTATTTATTTATTTTATTTTTTATTTTAATTTTTCAAAAATCATGCCCCATCTGATTTTAAGACATCTTAAAAGGTGGGAGCTACCTGATAAACGGTCTAGATCTTCTACATATATGCTAACTTGGCGCATGGGTTGGCAGGCATACAGGATGCCTTGATAGCAGATTAGGTGAGACCCTGGATCCACCGAGGTGGGTGGGCCCCTGAGTGTGGGGCCTACTTTTATGTATGTGACTACATCCAGGCCATCCATCCGTATTGAAAGCTAATTTTTAGGCATGATCCGTGAAATGAAGCAGATCCAAATCTCAGGTGGACCATAATACAGGAAACAGTAGTAATCAACCATTAAAAACTTTTCGAGGGCCACAAAAATTTTGGATCAAGCTGAAATTTGTGTGGTCTCTTCATTAAGATCTTTGTGACCTTTTAGTTGGATAGTGTAGATTTAAGGCACATACATCACCGTGAGCCCCACAGCGAGGGGTCCCACCAACCTCAGTGGATCCGGGCCTTACCTGATATGCAACCGTTCCTAAGAAGATCTAGATGATGAGTCCATTGCTACAACCGTTCAAGACATGTAATAGAGCCAAATAATTATTTAAGAAAATAGTATGTTTTGTTCACCTATTGACGTGGAGCGGGCCACAAATATATTCTTAGTATAATTGGACCAATAGAAGTTTATCTGAAAGCAAAAGTAGTCTATCACAACCAAGCTCAATTTTACATAGGGCATTGCATAACTGGGCCTTAGGCATGTTTGGTTTGGAAAAAATCATTTAACATAAGAAGAAATTGTTGTTTGAAGTGTTGAACGTAAATTAACTGTAATTTTTAATCTAACATCGTCCCAAAACACATAGCCTATCAAGTGTTATGTAATGATGATTTCATAGTCAAATAACCAGCTATGACAAGCTATGTTGGTCGAATTCATCTATTTTGCAAGAAAATGCATGCATCTAGTTCAAAATTGTAATTTTAAGAAATATTTACTATTTAAAAAAAAAATCATTTTCATTGTATTTCCATTTTCTTGACCTAGTCTTGTTTATATGTTGCTTGTAATAATGTTAGGAATGGTCCTATAAAGCTCATTGAGATATTTCTATTTCCCACAAATTTGGTCTGTAGGAGAGATTTCGTTATTTTGGATAATTTCTATAGAAATTAGGGTTTTAGTTTTGTTTTTTAGCAATGTATTTAGAACTCTTATATTTACTATTTCATAAAATTATTAAAATTTCTCTTTTATTTCTTGTGGACTCAAAAACTACTATCATGAATTCAAGGTTTTGATTAATTGTGAAAGTCAAGTAATCTTCTTCTCGATTACACGCTCTTCTCTATGTCACTCATGAAACACATTAATACAAGTGCTTGAATGACATTTTTATTATTAAAAAAATATGAAATTGAAAGAAAATGAGACACTCATTGTAGCCAAATGCTTAGAGGTGGCAATGGGCCCGACCAAGTTATGCCAGGCCTGATTTGGCGGGTTACTTTTGACTCAAGTCCAAGCCCATACTAATCCCAACATTGCCCTAAAACGGCAAGAAAAACCTGAGCCCAAAAAATTAAATCCATATCCTCTGCTTGGCACGAATAGAAACATTCATATTTTCTTGTATCATGATTGGTCCACATTATAACAAACGTTGTCAGCACTACCTCTGCATTAGTGTGTGACGGTGTGACCTAATTAAATTGTAACAAACATGAATTTCTTGTTTGTGGCAAACAGAAGATCTAAATTTCAACTGCTTGAATATTTCTAACCTATCATTTTATCAAGTGGGTCGTGCATGCACAAAAACATACACATTTTAGAAGAACAAAATCAACTGTCTACATTAAAAAATCACAAGTTATCTATGATCTACACATGTATATATTAAGTGGGTGTGGGCCGGATTGGGCTAAAATGATTTTAGCCCAAGCCTGTATCAAGAAGATCAGGCCATGAATGTAGGGCCCAGATAATAGGTCCAATCACACGTGTCATTACATGTGGTGACTATGAATATGCCTAAGCCTACAAATCATGCCAATCCATGTATCTGGTGGGCCTGGCTTGAATGAAGAAAATGGACGTTTAGAAAAGAAATCACCAATCTCCTATATACTAATACGACATGCATGAGGGGGCCGGCCCCATTACAATTGGACCTGTGTCACAATTCATTGTGGCCCACCATTTTCAAAGTAGTCATGTCCTACACAAGTGGAATGTTGATAGGATAGATGGTAAGGTACTACAAACAGTGGTACCTTGCGATCATATTTGATTTTAACCTTCTTTCTATTAGTTAACTCACTCGTTCTAACCTTCTTTCTCCTAATTAATTTACTCATTATCTAGATTTTTTTCATGACCTTTTGTCTCAACTTTTTGTTTATTTCATGTTCTAGTTTTGGGGGACCCCTTACAGGCTTGCCTTTATTGCTTATCTATCTATGTACCTTTAATTACATTTTCTAATACATTTTATTGTGATGTTTGCCCGCTAGCCAAACAATCTCAGCTCCTTTTGTTTGTTCGTTTGTTTTTTATTTATTTATTATTTATTATTATTATTATTTTTTAATTTTTTAAGTTCTATTTCTACTATTGATATATTTCAATTAATTTATTATTATATTCGAGGACCATATTCTACCTCTTCTCGTTCTGGAGTTTATTATTTTTTAACTATTATCAATGATTTTTCTTGTACTACTTGAACTTATCTTATGCAATTTAAATAAACATCAAGTATTTTTTAAGTCTTTTATTACTGTTATGGAAAAAATGGATCGACCAATAAGATAAGGTTAGGTTAGAACTTCGTGTACTTCACTAGGTCGGTCAACAACCAATACAAGTAAAGGAGATGAGATCAGCTTCGACTTTTCGTCAGTCCTCGATAGCAGGACGGAAAATCCATTGATCTCCCCAAGGCTAAAAGGAACTCGAACTACTACTTGTCAGAGGATTCAGGTCAGCATAACCCCAAGTTGGCATAACTCCTCTTTTACTAATTCCGACCTCGTACCGACAGTATTTACCCAAGATCTCAGCCGAGGATTTAGAAAGGAAACAGCAACACGGATCTACTTGAGATCTAAGCCGAGGATTTGATCTTGGAAGATCCTCACAACATGTATGAGATTTGAATTCCTCTACAATACGCACCTACCAAATGGGAGATTGTCTTATGCTCCACTGCTATCTCCTCACGTATAAATAAGAGCACCCTCAATGGTGAAAGGTACACACAATTTCGCACCCTAAAACCTTAGGGGGGTGTTTGGAGCATGGAATTAGATGGTATTCAGTGGGATGGAACTTTAAATCCTTTGGTTTGAAAAATCATCCCTATTTGGTTCATCATAGGTTTCCAACATTGGATTCTGTGCATGAAGTAGGGAGGGTTAGGGAGGATTTTCCGCAATTCAACCAGGATTTGTGAAATCCACGAGATTTCCTCGTAAAATCATGAGCTAGGAATTTCTTACGCCAGGAAGCCTTGATATTTGTGAGGAATCTACCCCATCCATCTGTTTTACAAGATCATTTTAGGCTAAGCGACAAAAAATGAGGTAGATTTAATACTCAAGTGAGCCACACAAGAGAAAGCAGTGAGGATTGAGTGACTACCATTGAAACATTCACATGCCACAAAAGTTTTATATCATGATAAAGTTTTCTATATTGTCAGTTTATCCTGGCAGGAATGAACTTATAAACAGTTAGGATGACATATAAACATTAAGGTGGAGTTCGGGAAGGTTTCAACGGTAAGAAATTCTTTCCTCTCGTATGGTCCACTTGAGTTTTAGATCTGCTTGACTTTCGGTAGCATGTCTTAAAATGATCTCACAAAATGGATGAACGGAGTGGATTACTCACAAACATCAAGGTGGGCCCCACCTTACTTCTCAATGTAGTTTTCAAACCTGATTTTAAGCCCTGCATCCTACATGATCCAAACACCAAAGTGAATAACTCACTCCCATGGCATTAAGAGACAATCCACCCGTAAGTGCATTTATTGCAAAAAAGCAATTCCATCTTACTTAATACCATCTAATTCCATGCGCCAAACACCCCCTTACGTCCTAATGGACATAACCTGCCTATCTGACTTTGGCATTGAAAGGTCCCCTTTAGTAGTCAAGGTCATCGTCTTTATCTTATTGCAGATCCCGAGTGATCTAAGGATGAGGACCATATTTCTGCGGTCTAGAAAACAAGTCACATAAATATTGATTGATATATTGAATTTTTTTCACTTATTTTTTTAAAATTAGCATTATTCACTAACACTCTTTGGTCCATATTCACACATGAATGCAATTTTGGACTCATGTGCATACACATATAAATATATGAGCTACAAGGGTAAGCTTCGAAGCTTATAAATAATCATATAAATAATCATTATTAGTGGAGATGTCGGCCTATCATAATCTATCGGATAAAGCAGTGATGTCATTATATAACAGCTAATATTTCATACTAAATCTTCACATCCACATCTTATCAATAGATTATTTGGACCTTATCCAATGGCCCACTTAATACGTGGATGTCGCAATCACATAGCATATTAGGTCAGGTAGTGAGTGCCCATAAACCAAAAAGGTTACACCCTTTGGATGATGCTAACCTTTTAACCGTCGGCAAATAAATGGAAACCATAAGATGAAAAGGAGTTCCATCAATTAGAAGGATCCAACGGTCGGATCTAGGCAGCATTCGGTTAGTAGCCAATCAATAGAGGATCTTGCCTGATGCATGGTTCAGATGATAATACACGTGTCACATGTTGGGTATATGATATGGGTACCTATGCATTGGATCCCTTCCCTAGATGAAGTTGATTTTTTGTTAGATTGCCAAAATGCTTGGACTCATGGTTTTTTATTCAAAGGATAAGAACATTGAAAAAATACGTAAGGCTCCTTTGTTAGTTTTACACCATTTTATGATAGGCAGTGACTAATGCTAGGGGTGTACACGAACTGAGATAGCTCGGTTAGCTCGCTCAACTCAACTTGAAAAGCTCGATTCAACTTGGTTTGAAGCTGAGTTCGAGCCGGGCCGAGCTGATTTTTTAAACTCGAAAATGAGTTCGAGCAGGCCCAGCTCGAGTTGACTTGGATCGAATCTAGCTCAAATCTAGCTCAAATCGAACTAGTTCAGTGACTCGGTTACTTTACCATTGATGTTGCTCACCAACTATTTGATAAAATGACTCAATGAAATGTGGCTGGTGGCAAGGAAGGTTTGGTTGGTGGCAAGGTGGCAAGGAATGTTTGGCTGGTTGGTGGCAATAAAGGTTTGGCTGGTGGAAAAGAAGGTATGTACATGAAACAAGTACATTTTTTCTCTTTGTTTGTTTTTTTATTATTATTTTTATGTTATTTAGAAGGTATTTGAGAAAATACGTGCAAAACCATAGCCTCTGCTTGTAAAACAGTGGAATTTTGAAGTTGCAGTTAAAGTGTTTGTGGAAATGCCTCAATGGCGAACTCGGCTCGAACTCGGTCCAAGATGGCCTGAACTGCTGACCAAACCGAGCCAAGCTGGCCAATCAAACTCGAGGACCAAGCTGAGCCAAGTTCGAGCCGAGTCGAGCTAAGCTCGACTCGGTTCAACTGGATGTACACCCCTAACTAATGCTCCTCACATGTGGCACTCGTGTATAACTATCCATAACATCCAAAAATTGGACCCCATTTTTATAACAAATGTAACAAAAAATTCACACAGATCCTGAAAGCACGCATCCAATGCCCACTAAATGAATGGTTAAAAGTAAAATAGCGAGCGGTCCAAAATTGAAGGAAAAAAATCAGATGGTTAATATTAATCTTCTCAGTCCAAATTTTCCGTTATGCTCCATCCATAGTTAAGTCAGCAATTTGGATGGCTGAGATTTCCGTTCAACTAAAAAATGTATATTCTTCAAGAGCCACCACCATTTTCTAAATGATGAAAAACTACTCTATCAGTGAAAAGATTTAAACTTTTGAAGCTTTCAACTAAGATTTCTTTACATTTTTGAAGTCAAAATAACTTTTACCATTTCTAATTTCGAATCTTGGAATTGTTAAACGTTGCGTGTAGAAAAAGGCAACACAAATTGGCCTCGCTGCTGACATGGCACTTTTAAAACCACACTATTTTCCTAGAAAGAGCAATAAATTCCATTTAAATAGTAATTAATATGAACAGTTCGAGCTTGATCAAGTGGCTGCCACGTGTGTGGACCACTGCATGTTGAAGTAGACAGGGGACGCGGATTTCCTGCTAAAGTTCCTGCACTGGAAACCTAGTTGGGGCCCACCGTGATGTCTGTGAGACATCCACCCCGTCCATCGGTTTTGTGAGCTCATTTTAGGACTCTAGCCCAAAAGTGAGCAGGACCCAAGCCTCAAGTGGTCTGTACTAAAGGAAAAGGTGGGTAGGGAAATTCCTACCGTTGAAACCTCCCTGGGTCTACAGAGATGTTTGCATCCTATCCATACCGTTCATAACGTCATTACTACTGGGATGAACTGAAAACACAAATATTATCCTGATTTCAAACTTCTCTGGCCCCACGAGTATTTTAACTGTGGACGTTCAATCCTCTCGTTTTCGGTCCATTTGAGTATGGATCAAGCTCATTTTTGACTCTAGATCTTAAAATGATCTCACAAAACGGATAGACAGGGTGGATTTCTCACAAACATCACGGTGGGCCCCACCTATTTTCTGTGAAAGGCTTTCCCAGGAAATCCGCGTCCGTAGATAGGTGAGGTACCACGAAATTTAGTAGATTATGAATTTATGCTGGGGAGAGGATGCAGTGCTACCAAGATTATCTTAGTCAGCAAGCATTTAATACCTGCTGACGTGTACGAGATCAGGACCGTTTATCTAACGGTCCCTATAAAAAATAGGTGTGTACTTCAAAAATAATACTGATCAGGTAATCCTAACCACAGATATTGGGGAACTATTGATGATTTCAAATAAATAGTAAGAAGGAGATTTCAACCATCATGGACGGCTAGGATGGGGCCTATGGACGGCTATGATGGGGCCTAATGATCATTTTTATGCTTGTACGGAAACAGAAGAACATCCCATATATTATTGCATGCATGCCATGTGTACGATGTGCGACAATAGATTGTTTTAAAACTTAAAAAGTTTGATAGGGTAGGATGTCTACTGTATCACAGCTACCGAATAGGGGTGGTTTTTATCCCTGGGATTTCATCTATGTGATGATCTTAACCGTTCATATTTTTTGTATTCTATGCTAGAGGGGCCATGTAGATTTATTTTTTGAAAAGTTGATTTCGTAGGAATGTGATTTTGGAACATTAACGGTAGAGTTTGCAATAACCGAAGGCTAGGATCTTCAATTAGGCATAATTATAAGGTAATTAATGGCTTCTATACGGCAATAGTAAGAAGATGAACGGTTCAGATTTTCATCTAAGATACAATCCGGGGTGAAAACCCACTGAAACGGTACGGTGGCTGTACCGTATCGTAACCCCATTTAACATGGGAGAGCTTAAAAATTCGGACGTTGCCAAGGGCCGGGCTCGGGTCTAAAACTAAGAATTTTGAAAGGCCCGGCCCGAAGCAGTTCAAAATTCGGGCCAAGAACTACCACAGGCCCGGACCCGTTTCCGCCCCCAATGTTGACATAGGGGATAAGCATAGGGAAGTTATTCGGCTGCTTGTGACACTTGATACACATGCACTTATAAAATAGTACGCATTCCATAATTAACTCAAATTAAACTGACTAAATTCTGGAATCCATTATAAGTAAGTTATATTTTAAAAATTAGATTGGTTGAACAATCATCACCTCTGATTCTTGGACACTTGCTTTTTAACCATCCGATAAATATCTATTAATCTAATAGTTGAACATGATAAAATAAAGTTATTTTCTTTTTAACGATAAATCTAACCTGTATCCATATTCTGGACGGTTTATTTTGACTTAATTTTGTGACACGTATGCAATCTCTCAATAATTTCTAACTTCCCGCGTATCATCTTTCATACTCCACCAGAGTACCGAAGTATTTCTCCTGTACATAATGAAGTATGCTCGAATGCATCCTGTTGTATTAGAATAAGATACATCGGGACTCCAGCTGTTGGATGTGAGCCCTTTTCAATGGCAGACACCATTTATCTGATCAGACTCCCATTGGATGGGGCACTACCAAATGAATCTCTCAAATTGAATATTTTAACCCACTGATTATACAAAGGTTATGATTACCGTTCATGTTCAAACCGGAAGATAATCCATATTCATTTGAACGGTTGAAATAATCCAATTCGGATCTCTTATTATATTTTTTCTAACGTATGCAGTGAGACTTGCCATACAAACGGTTTGGATCATCGTAAGATAATCCATATTCATTGATAAAAGTGACTACATATTGTATTGTAATACGTCGTGATGTATTCGAGTATACCTCTTTACCTAAACGAAGAGTTTGATAATTCCACCCACATGTAAGCACACGTGCCAATATGGAAGACTTGTGAAAGATCTGAGCTTCACATCAGGTGGCCCACACCATTTATATCTTCTGGCACAAAATGAATCCAATTCTCAAATCAGGTTGATCACAGCATAATAAACGGACGGCTGAAAAAAGTTGTTTTAACCATCAGATTACTTTGTAGATTGTATAGCCGACCTAAGTGACATGGCCTGATTTCCAGGCATAAGATCTAAGCATGGTTTCCCACCAGATAGAAAGCTCAGATCTTGCATGCATGTTTCATATTGACACGTGTGGTTGCATGTGGATGGGCAGGATTATTCCACACACGCGTGGAATTAGCAAACATTCACTAATTATCATTAGCCAGGGCTTTCCTAACGTCCACAACGTGGGAGGTAAGTTCATCAACGTAGTTCATGCACACACCACCCATGCATGCCAATGTAGCATCAGGACAAGAGATCCAAGCCGCACATCATGTGGGTCCCAACATTTAGATCTTCTGTACCAGAAATTAAGCTGTTCCTCTCTTCAAATGGGCCACAACGTTATAAAGAGGAGACAGCGGGCAACTTAGAAAACTCTGTACGAAGTTATCTTACCCGTCCATTTCTTCTGTAAATCGTGATAAATTGATGAGCTGATCACCACCCTAGATTTTGCATCAGATTACCAAAATGGTGGGACTGACCACATTAATGGCTCAGATCTCATGACCAGCTGTCACGGAAGCACATGTGAGAGCTTGTAGCTGAGGTGTTTTATACACGCGGGTGGACTCAGCAAAGCTACTTACAGCGCATAACAATAATAAGGCTCGTTGGTCGGTAATACTATAATAATCTTATCCGTTGATATGATCTTATACTAAGTATACTAATAATCTAAGAGTGTTAATTATTTGATACTCGGCCAGAGGATGGTATTCATTTTCATCAATTCGACAATTGCACACGTGGCATGCATGTAACCCCATTGAAACCAATCAGATTAGCTGGCGGCTATTATCAAATCATAACTCGAATGCATAATCAGGACCGTTATTGTAGGGCCCATTGTGAAAGGTCCATGAATGGGACCAAAGCTATTTTATCAACCCCATTCATTCAATTGATGACTATCGAAAGTGAATGGTCCTAATGGATGGTTGAGATTACTCCTCAGCTGTGATCAGTTTCAACCGTTGCTCTATCATAATGGGGCCCACGATTTGGGCTATCTGATCACTGGATGAGAAATCTCAGGTTGGTATATATCACCATGATCTGGCCCATAACTATGTTGCATTTCTAGATGATCCCATACGAATGGAATGCATGGTGATTAACAAAATCATTACCATACGTTCGAGTTATGTGGGGCCCACCTTGATGTGTCAGTTCCATCCAATCCGTCAATTATATGTGAACCCCATATGAAGCATAGATCCCAGAATCCCAAACTCAGGTGGGCAACACAAAGGGGAAAACTGCGTGATGGCCACCCTAGAAACGTACGGATGGAGTCTATGGTTCATGTCATGCATGTGCCATCCAATCCATTCATCAGGTGAACCCCACTAGGATGAGTGGATGGATCCAAATTCAGGTGCACCCACTACGTGAATACACAGATTCTAGGCATTGATTGTACATTACTCCCTCCAGTGTTTTCCATGTGAGTTTTGGATCAGGATAATTGTGGATATATACGGTGAGCATGTGGTGCTATACCAAATTCACGGTTTGGATCCATGTTCAAATCACCGGTGTGACCCACACAGCTCGAATGTATGGTAATTACCGTACGTACGAACGTACATGACCATTCATAAATCAAAGAAGCAAATTCCCGAGAAACCGCTCATGCCATTACTCACGTCATGGTCTGTTGTACGTACCTGCGATGGATTTTACATCCGTACGCCCCTCTCTCAAGCACCAAAGACAAGTGCACCACACGTGCCGAAGGAGCGTTTTTTGCACGATCCGAAACGTTCATAGGCTGGCCCACATGGTATATCATGCGCTCCCAATCTAAAAAATAGCCCATCCCAATCATCAGACGAACAACACATGCATGTTGTATCTTAACCATTCCATACCGAATGTGAGGCCCACCTGATAATTGGACATGCAAGATTTTCGGACAAGGAAAATTTTCATCATAAGGCCCACCCTTTCAACGTCCTGGATCGCAAGTTTTATATGGTGGAGCTTCGTACCTAGACATGTGTAACAAAAGAAAGAAATAATTTCTGTATTTCAGTTCAATTCATACAAAGTACACGTATAGTATTCGTATTTTCTCCTGTATTCCTCCAATTCCCTGACCACGACTTCAATGCGCCCATCGTGCACGGACAGTTGTTACGCACAATATCTCCCACCGTTTAAAGACATCTACCGGGAATCCATACGCATTTTAAAATTTGAATTTTCAAAATTGCACTTTATAAAAGCGGAGTACGATTCTTACCCATCATTATGGGACGTTAGGAGATTTGTGCGCACGGACTCTCCGTGCACACCAAGCGCACGCAATCTTTTCCCAAAACATATTAGTAAAGACAAAACACAACCACATAAAAACCCCTGAAAATCAGACTATTTACACATCCACCCAAAGCCACCGCCCACTCAAGAAGACGCGGGCTGGTGAGGCTGTGAAAAGGGAAAGGACCGGTGTTTCGCGGGAGTACCAAAACCAGCAGTTATAGTAGATGCATCTACACCGTTGGATGTGGTGATGACCCGCTCACATGAAGGGCACATGGTGAGAGTAGTAGCTGGAAGCCGCGTGTAGAAAGGATTAGACGTTTTCAAGGCTCTTAATTCCTGCAGCTCCTTTTGTAGCCGTCTGTTCTCCTCTGTCAATGTCTCGCAGCACCGCTTTAAATACTCGCAGTCCACTTCCGTCTGCTTTAGTTTCGTCCTGTTTAAAAGGAACGTCAAGGTACTCCCATTGCATGTGCACCGAAACTTGGTGAGCACATATATCCAACCGTCTAAAATCTGCCCACTTTAAATTAGCAAGGTTTCAACGGTTGTGATCCCCCGGGTAAGTATCCAACGAAACCCAGAGAGAGAAATGTTCACCTATAATGATGTCTTTCCTGTCATATATGTCGGTTGGTAGAACATCCCAGCCGTTAAAAAGGTTTCCCGCACTAAAGATCAGTTGGAACAAAAATCAGACAAGACCAATCCGCTATTTAGGTGGGCCAATCCAATAACTTAAGTCAGACCATCAGCTGTCCATTGATTACAACAACGTAGGATGCTTGATGATTAGATCACCCTGTTTTTCTCCCGGGTAATCATGGTGTGGCCCACATTTTTTTCGGTTCAGATTTTCCGCCGAACTGACACGTTGGCTGGAAGAAAGCGTTGTACGTGAAAGTTCACATGCAACCGTGTATAAGAACATTTCTCATGTAGAGAACTGTAGAACGCCGTGTATACAAAAAAAAAAGAAAAAAAAAGGGTAAAATATTGATGGTTGGCAGGACCATCGGTCTATTGGCCCAGCCATATATTCTAAGACCCATGATCGGAACCGTTCATCTTATAGTCATCATCATGAATGACCCAACTTAGGAAATATCACTGATTGAATTTTCTGATGGACCCCACAAACGCCTGCAAAGAAACGGTTAATGCTGGAAGAAAAAAGGAAGATAAACGGTTCACACCCTTCTCTTCAAGGGACCTTTAACCAGATGGACAGAGCTTTCAAGGATATCTTTTGCGTAATGGGGCATCCAGCTACTCACAATACGTGGTGGGGCCCACGTTCTACACTTTTCTGTGGTCCACATACTACTAAACTAGTCTTTAAATAAAATAAAATAATTTAAAAAAAAAAAAAAAAAAACACCATACCTGGCTCTTCTGTTCTGAAACCAAACTTCTACTTGCCGAGGCCGAAGATTCAGTTGTTTGGCAAGCGCAAGCTTCTGTTTCTGCAATCAAAATAGGATATTTTTCAATCTCAAATCATAAAAAAGAAAAAAGAAATCAGAAATTTTAAATCTTTCGACGATTTGGGTTTTGTTGATTTTTGCTTACTGGATTGAGAGTGTTATGTTCTTTGAAGCTTTCTTCAAGAAAAGCCGACTGCTCTTTCGATAGTCTCAGCTTCTTCCTCGCCATTCCATTCTCTTCTTCATCGCTTGCTCTCGAAGACGCTCTCTCCGTCTCGATTTCAATCCCAGCAGCATCTCTATCTCTCTTCCCTCCGCCTCTGTAAATCGAGAAATCCACCTGCATCGAAGAGACGCTGTTCGGAGAAGAAGCCGGCGCTCCGTCGTTGAACTCATCCGCCGATGGGATGCGATTAACGTCGAAACCTCGACCGGAAGCCCCAGATTCTTGATTGGAAGGATAAAATAAGAAAACCCATCAAGACCCAGATCGTGGAATCGAGCAGAAAGGCGAGAAATCGATGAACGGTGGTGATTGGGGCTTATGGGCTTACCGTGTCCCGCGGACCATGGGAAGTGATGATGCGAAGAAGGGTGGCGAGTGGCAGGAAGGAGAGGGAGGAGGGCTAGTTGAACTGGTGGATCTGCAGAATCTCTTTCATCTGTTTCTTCTCTTTTTTCAACATCTTCTTCTTCTCCTTGTATTGCTGTATTCGACTCAAACCCTAACCCCATGCAAAATCCTAGCCGTTGGTTTGTTTTGATGGTTTTTTGCATGAAAGAGAAGGGCTTTTGAGCCTCTCCTAAGCTCAGGCCCAGCTCCATCTCTCCTGCAAATCAGAACAAATGAGAGAAGCCATGGAGAAAGGAGTAGGGTTTTTATAGAGATGAATTTTTTGATACACTGCTCGCATCTTTGCACAGTACACACGCGTTTTCGACTCTTCCGTGGGACCCATGTTCTTGGTAATCCAGACCGTTGGATGTTGGGTACTATAGTGGATGACTATCTAGAAGAGTTGTTTTAGAGGAGAATCTTTGATTTTTGGAAATAGTTCAATGCTCCACAATCAACTGAAATAAGTCTTGATATTGATAGGTTGGTTTTTCCAATCTGGATTTGTTCTGGTGTATGGTCCACCGAAGATTTTAAATCTCAGAAGACCAACGGTCTGGATTGATAAACCACGAGAGCCGGTTTCTATGAGAACGCGTGTGTACTGTGGAAAGATTTGCACCACGGATAAGATAAATCCTCTTTTGTATACCCTATCCGGTCTCCACACGGCACCCTTTTTCCTCTTGAAGAATTTTTCGGTACGCTGCAAGAGTACGAGGTACTGTAAGCCTGCAAGCTTGTAAACGTTTAATAAATATATATATTTTTAAACGTAAAAAATAGTTCTCTATGATTTATTGTCAAAAAATTATCTAAAACAAAAAATAAAAAATAAAAAATCAACTGTCAGATTGATGGAACTTTATTGAACGGGAAAATATAAAACAAAAATTAGATCGTTTCAAAAATTTTGGACGTTTTGGATCTGGATCTGCTTTAAAAGAATTTTTCCCACAAGATGGACGTTTTGGATTGGTTAGAAGGCAAGTAATGTGTATAGAAATGGTTGCATGAGTAGGGATATTCATGATCCATTGGACTATCAATCTTTACTTTTCTCTCCCGTGTGAATGGAGTTTGACCGACAATCACAGGTTGACAAGCGCACGTGAAAGAAGAAAATCAAACAAAAGCAAGGGTTGATATTGTTTTGAAAGGCAATCTATGCTAATGAAAACAGGACAAAGAAAAACAAAATGATAGAGGCTGTCTCACCACACCATTAATGGAAATCATGGCCAAGCACCCTTAAATCATGTCACATCTGTACTTCAATCATGAACGGTTGACATGTGGGCCGTATAGTGGCATGCGGATGGTGCATAGCCCGAAATTCTCACTAATTTTAGTGGTCCATCCACTCACTTTTGCCTGTTGAATTTTGACCGTTGGTGGTTACTTTTCTATTGTTCATTTGATGATCATGAATAAACGGTCAGGATCGTTGGACCCATCTGCAGTCTGGTCCATTTTAGACAATGTGTATTGATAAAAATTCATTTTTCTTTGGAAGAGTATTATAAGACAAGAACTGACAAAAATACCATGGCCTATGGTGGGATTCTAGTGTACGGTTAAAAAGAAAATAGTCAACTATCCGAGTTCAACAAGCAAATATCCATTAATCATGTGATATAACTCTCCAATAAATTGGATTCTTGGGTCATGAAATATCTGCTGTGGGTCCATCTCTTGAACGGTTTGGTTTGATTTGAGCTTATTTAAAGTGCACAACTGTTGGGTGCACGAGTATGAGCATGCAACTCTTTCAGAGTACCAAAAAAAGCATCATGGGATTAATCCTTCCTGACTCAAACCCACCTCAAATCCATAATAAGAAAGCTTACATTTATCAACATCGGACGCGACACCTCATAAGGAATTCTAACTGTACTCGCTGGAGTACACATTGAAAGTACACTCTCTCCACACGTGGAAAATAGGCACACGTGTGAATGATCAGAGCCACTCTCCAGGCGACCCTAACAGAGTAGCTTCCATATCTGAAAAACCAGAACTACATGATTATTATGTGGGCCATACCTGATCAAAGTAACAAACGGTTCAAATTCTGGGTGAATGTGTGGCCGACCTGATGATCACACTGGCCTGATTTTCGATGCACGGAAAATCGACAGTGTGGACCACCTAACGAGCCGGTTCCACGTTGCAAGTTTCTGATGTGTGGGTGCACTTCCAGCAAGTGCGATTAGCATTTATGGCAGAAATAATCGCATACCGTGGCTGTATTTGATCTTTCACATGCTGCCATTTTATTCTGGACAACGTGTCATTTTTTTATAATATCCAATCCATTTGAAAGGTGGGCCACACCATGATGATCACAGGATATGAAAATCACAAAGACCCAATTAATAAATGTGGCACACCGATGCCCTGAGCCATAAAAAGGACTATCCATAGGTTTGAAGTTATATACCATCCAATCATCTGATCAGTCTGATTTTCACAGTATGTGATTATCATGTTGTGGCCCACCGATTCAATGAATTGGATCTTCTATATTAGTAACAAGTTGGCAGGAAAACAGATACGGTTATGCGGATTAGATTTTTTTTGTAGAAAATGGCAATTAATAAAGACCACTGTCTACACCCGTCCTTTCAATGCATGCTCCTATTTTTCACCTTTGGAATCAAAAAGGCCTAACATACAATGTATTTTATTTTCCATTCACGTGTGGCCTATGTATGATATCTGAGCCATGAAAATGATGGGCCGCAACATAAATATCATCTGGGACAAAAACCATGATGATAAATTCATCAATCGGGCTACGCTATTCAAATCAATTTACCTCCGTCCTTTTAATCCATCCATGTGGTCCATCTAGCGAGTGGATTATTTCAATTTTCAGAATAGATGATGGTCATGGTAACGCCCACCATTTTAATGGTTTGGATTTTCCACTGAAGTAACACATAAACGTTAAATAGAACCGTTTTATGTAATCATTTCTTATAATTTCCGGCTAACAATACTGGCTAGTAAAGTGCATGTAACATCCAAGCTGTGAATAAGGTGGGCCACACCACGAAGATGATGTGGCGATAAAATCAAGTTGGTCCATTTATCAGGTGGACTGCGACTCAAACCTAAATTTTGGATAGACCCGATACCTACCGTTCAAAACTCGGGTCCAATCGCACCGGCACACTATTTGTACATGTAAAATCCACTCCGTCCATCATGTTCTAATATTGAATCTTAGCCTTAGAGGTGAATATCATCCTGATCCACAACTCAGGTAGGCAACACCAAGGTGAACAATGGGGATAGGATGCCAACCATTGGTTTTTGAACGTACAAAATTCAACCTGATCAAAAACTTATGTGGGTCACACCGCGTGGATTTAGAGGTTTTAGAATCAGTTTTACATTGTTCCAATTCGTGTGGTCCATAGTAGATTTTTTATCAGGATGATATTTCGTATGTACGGTTTAAATAAGGATTCTTGCCTGATGGACCGAGTGGATATACATATACAAAATGGTGGGCCCCATAGGTTGCAGAGGATTCCCGTCGGGTTCCAATCCTCATGGTGGAGTCCACCTCAGACACGCCTCAAATATGCCACACGTGCGCGAAGTTAGTCCATTTCAAAGTTACGTGGTTAGTAAGTAAACGTTCCAAACTGTGGGACCCACTTTGACTGGTCTAAAACTTCTCAACGATCTGAATCCAACGCACAAATGTCCATTAATCAAAGGTTAGGATTGACCCATTAATTCAAAATCTCTGACGTACGCTTCCACGCGTTGTTGTGGATGGACCACAAGAACTCACTTGAATGAATAACTTTGACCGCTGATTTTTATGGATGAATCAGGACCCTAAATTTTAACGGTTTACTTTCGACTTCAAAAATCAATGATCAGGATCATCCTTTCAGAACGACTATCGGACCGTTGGCACAGATAGACGGTTCCAATCATCAGATCATCTCTCCATGTGTGCTCTATGGCATGAACCTCATACCAAAATGGCTTTGACGGCCTCCTATCATACACGTGGCAAGTGTTATAATCTATCAGAAGTCCATCTATTCGATCTTACGATGGACGGTCCACCTCTCAGAAAATCTCACAAATTAGATGATGCTAGACATATGCACGTGGACGGCTGAGATTCTCTGTGTGAACATTTGAACCATTGGTCATCAATGACAGCGAAGGACGCTTCCACAGTCGACCTTGCCACGTGTCAGATCGAAGGAACCTAATAATACGACAGAGACTTATCCGTAACATCATAGATGCATTATGAAGTCTTCCACCTGAGACTTTTCAAATTTGTTTTCTAGTTCTCAACTGGGACCCACGTTGCAGTAATCCAGACCGTTGATTTATAACGTCCTAAATATGGACCATTCCTTCGTTTTTATTCTTTCTGTTCACGTGGTTGTAATTGGATCCGGGTCAACTTAATTTAATCGGGTCCGGATCCAGATTTTGGCTGCAAATCTGATTCGCATCTCAGACCCGAATACAAGGGATTCGGGTAGTAATCAGAATACACACGAGTGCATGAAAGTATTCGGGTCCCCTTGTACCCGGGTAGTAATCAGAGTTCACACGAGTGCATGGACGTACATCTTCAAATTTCAAAGCTTGGAAGTATCTGCTGCAACAACACGACCGACAGCATTCCTTTACATGATCGGTGATGCTAAATGTGTCAACTTTGCATTATGCACACTCATTGAGGGCCTATTTGGATCATTGACTATCATTAGTCAAAAACTCATATTATATTAATTTATTATTAATTAATATAGCTAAGCTGTCAAATCATTATAATCCTCTTGAATCACTACAAAGAGACGTAGATTGTGGAAGTGTGTTCACGTGGTAAATGTTTATGAGCCCCACTATCTCATATATGTGTTATATACATGATGTCTATTAATCTTGCGATATCTTTGTATGGAATAAGCGTAAAAATAAGGCAAATTCGAACGTCCAGTGGACCACACTTTAGAATGTTGGAAAAATGAGTTGGAAATATCAAAAAATAAAAAATAAAAATAAAATAAATTATTTTCATTTCATAAGGCTGAATTACGTGAAATTTACATTGTCCTTAAAACGTGATTCGGCTCTTTATCAATTGTTGATGGGTTATAGGAGAATTGCTTACAAGATAAGACAAGCCTATTTGGATCATGCGTGCGGTAATCATGAAGGGTTTACTTAGGAACAATTCAACGCAACAGATCTTCAGCTAAACATAAACAATGGACGTGTTTACAGTATTCTGTGATGGAGATGTTATTTAGAAGATCTGATGGATGATGAGAGACCTGTTAGAGTTGATTGAAATTTGTACCGAAATGGTCCAATTAATATAGGCACCAGGGATTGGACCATTGTTAAGTAGTCGTCAATGGTTCAGAACGTTTGAAAAACGTTTCTAATCGTTGATCATTAATTTGAGCCGTCTCTAATCATTAATTTGAGACGTCTCTGATTGTCGGATCGATATCATTAATTACAAAATAGATGGACTACCCACATATAGTATATATTAAAGAATTTACATTTATGTATATTTAACCATGAATTCTTTTTTTGTTAGCTTGTTAGTATACCCCACTATCAGTTCACACATCACCGTTAGCCATCCCCACTAGGGAATCGATGCCAATTTAACCACGATAATTGTTTACATACATATTCATGGTTAGAAGTGAACCATGCAAGAAGGGTGTAATGTACAAATACCTAATTTTACTTCCAACTATAGTAGTAATGACAATCATCACCCATTCACGGCACATTACGGTTGCTATAATGACTAATCCAAACAGGCCTTCACTAATTTGAGTCCACAATTCAACTTATCCCAGTTAAAGTCAATACCACTTTAGCAATTAACAACGTCATGCACATGCTCTCCAAGCACTTGACTAGGTGTACATAAGATCTTATCTCTTCTTTGTTATTGGCCTAACCACTTGCACAAGATCCATTATAATATCATGAAGGGCCTAGGGATTCACCCATACTTATGGGATTAAGTACTTATAAGAGCATGTATGCTTTTGATAATGATAATCATGGTGTAATATTTGTTAATATGAATGTAGTGCTCATGGTGACTAGTGTGGAAATTTGATTGTATTTGGAGGCACAATAACTGGATTTAACAGCCAATTTTTAGACATTTTTATATTAATGTTAAATCATCACCAAAATATAATTATATTGTTGTTTGAATTTTAATTTTAATTTTTTTACAATAATTAAATTAAAAACAATGCAAAGATTATAATATTAGCACTGTATTACTGAATCGACGGATCTTTTATGCATCAATAATGAAGATTCATTACCATAAACTAAAAGACATATCTGATTGGGAAGACATCTTAATACCTTGATCTTGCCGACAAGAATCTTGATCTTCCACACCTCACACCCTTTAGGAGAACATTCAATGGGACTAGGGTTTTCTCTCTTGTATTGGTGAGGGGATTAAGACATCTATATATAGAAAAGATGGCTAAAAGCTTATCCATAACAATTCTCCCTCCAGGATCTCCACACCGTAGGTTTCCATATCTGGCTTAATAACCAAGTATAGAGACAGCGGTTCAAGCATCCCGCACCAAATCTACCTACAATGATCACAACTGAGGTGGGGCCCACTGAATCACTCACTTTGAATAATCTAATGGTCTCAAATCTGAACCGATGATAATGTGTGGCCCACCTGATAGGAGTCTTACATACAAATCACAATTCTTTCAAATTGATAAGAAGTTTCGAAGAATAACCATTTGTTTTAATTTTAAAAAATCATATAATAAAATTGATGAATGTAGTTAATGCCATGTTGATATTGCAATGACCCCACAAAGCTTTTGGTTACATGGGCTTCCTAACACGAAGAAGGTAGGAAATTCATGTCCATAATTCCATGGAGGTTTTTTTTTTTTTTCTAAATTTTTTTTGCCAAGGACCATCGTCATGACTTAGGATCCGGCCTATATCACCACCCACTATGGCCCACAAACTGAGTGGTCTTACAATTAGGACCATGCATGATGTGGACTCTATGATATACAAGACAATCCAATGATCTTATGCTAAACGGATGATTTTGATAATCAGCATCAGTAAAAAAAAAAAAAATAATAATAATAAAATAAAATAAAAACTGTAAAATATAAAAATTGAAGGATAAGATAATCACTGGACTAGATTATATCATAACAGCCTATTTATGGAAGTAACCATAATATAAATGATTCATATCTTAAGACTATCTCAGCATGTGGGCCCAAGTGGGTGGCGACACACTCTAGGCAAATGCATGTAATCGTCCCATATTACGTTCTTTATAGCTAAAAAGAAAAGCTCTTTTACGTAAAAAGCATAGATATGAGCACCATCTTTGCGGTGAGATCATTGAAACGGAAGTCAGTATGACTCACTTTAACTCAGTACTAGTCGTGTGACTTAAACCCTAATATTGAAACCAATACTACTCAAAACAATACCAAATAAGATGGTTTTCAAAACCCAATCATTTATTATTTAAACAAAAACCAATACCATGGTAAATGAAAAAATAAAAAAATAAACCACCATGCTCAAGCCAGTTTGTCTATGCAGACAGTTAAATTGGTGCCCTGAGTTAGACCCAAGGTTAAAATCGGTGCATCAATCGCAGTGGATTAGGTGCAGCCCAGCCTCACACAATACAGTGCGGCTTATACGGTGGAGCCCACCTTGATGTATGTATTCTATGTTGGCATAGTCTTTCTATTTTTTAGATCATTTTAGAGCGTGAGCCAAAAATTGAAGTAGATTAAATTCGGAGGTGGATCTATCATAAGAAACAATGGTGATTGATCATTAATATGGGTTTCAAAAGTTTTGAATCAAGCTAATATTTATTTAATTTGCGTGAGCTTATCAATCGATTGGATAGCAAATAAATGATACAAGTTTAAGGTGGGCCGCATGATGTTTTTAATTGTAGGGCGTTCAATCACCATTGTCTCCTATAATAAGTTTCACTTGAGATTTGGAGCATTTTCATTTTTGGGTTGTTATTAAAATGATCTGATAAAACCAATAGATGGTATGGATAAATTATGAAAACTTTCATGCAAAATTGCCAAAGGAAAAGGAGGGAGATAGCTTACCTATCTGTGCGCCATTGCTGTAGAATCGGAATGCAATCCCTTCCTTACACCCATCGACGGTGCACCCTTTGATGGTGTTGGACTGGGGACCCAACCTGTTCTTATAGCTATAAGGGGAGATGAGTTTAAAACCCATCAAAACTCCTCTCCCTAAAAGGCTCCATACGAAATTAGAAAGCTTATTTTATTTTATTTTATTTTTATTTTTGGTTAGCTAGTTAGCACCACCCACTGTCAGTTCACACTTCTTTTATTTTATTTTATTTTTATTTTTGGTTAGCTAGTTAGCACCACCCACTGTCAGTTCACACTTCGCTATTAGCCACCCCCCACTAGGGAATCGATTCCAAGACCTCAGGGTTGAAACGAGGTATCTTTCACTCAGTCTACCAACTAGGCTATGGATCAGGGTGTAAACTGGAATTTCAGTTCCCTTACAATACTGTGTGCGTATCACAATAGTAGCACACCACCCCTTACACGAATTCCGCATGTATCACAAGTTAGTGCCTAGTGGGGCTGGCTAGTGCACCCAATCACATTATCCAAACTATAGGATAATCCAAACCATTGATCAATAACAAGGTGGGCCCCATGGTAAGGGCCACACCTAATCTGCTCCCGGGTCCAGAACTGTCAGTTACCCTAGGACCCAAATCTAATCCTCCTAATCGGGTCTGGGTACGGTACACAGCACCCGACCCGAACCCGAAGACTATCCACGTGTCGGCCAGCGTGGAAAGTGTAAGATGGTGCATGTAGGCCTCGTGTAGGCAACTTTGTGACGAAAGCACATCGGATTCGACCTCATTTTAGCTCTTTTAAAGAGTCAAAAGGCAGTCAGGCTCCTCGACGAACTTGACCCATGATCGCGTGCACGAGCGTGTGGCTTGCGCGGTGGTCCTACTTCTTACCGGTTGATACCGGTCAAGTCTGCATGTACTACCTGCTACTGCCGGTTAGTCACAAACATCATGCCTTTGAGATCATTGCCATTACTGAAGTCACGCAGATTTAAATGATGGAGTTGAAGGGCAGGCATGAGAGAAGCATGAATTCGGGGGAGGTGTTGTGGGGCCCACCATCTTTTTGACCTAGATAAGGCTCTTTACCGACGAAATGCTCCGTGCAATCGGGACTACTACCCTCAGATCTTCCATCGGAGCACACGTGTGAGAAATCCAAGCTGTTGATTAGACTTTGTCCCCGGGACACCACGTGGGGCGCACGTGTATAAAAAAATGAATGGTTGATTGGAATTAGACAATGGCCCACATCGTAGATACACGTGTGCCCACTTCATGATAAGATTAAGTAGATATTTGTAATGGCATCTTGCACACGTGTGCCTTGTCTCGCCACGTGTGAGGACAGTGGTAGAAAACGAAGTCTGTGCAAATGGGACTCTCAAATTCTCTCACTCCGATTAATCTCAACCGTTTAATAGATGTCCAACGAATTAACGGTTAAAAAAAGAGAGGATTTTTAAAGATCTTTTCATCTAAAAAAAAAATACTTGGGTCAGTTCAACGATCAGAATCAACGGATAGTGACCTAAGTTTGTATGGATATTGAACACATGCAACTATTGTATTAGTAACTTTCGGTCCAGCTAGAGAATAATTGGCAATATCATTTGTGTGTATGGCAGCGAACTGGTCTAAAAGGGTCCCCACAATAAAGATTGCATGGTGCAGAAATCAGCCCATCCACTCATCAAGTGGGCCACACATGTCTTGAATTAAATTGATGGTTCTCATAATTTTATATTGTGTGGTCCAGGCGATGAGTGGATTGGTCGGAATTTATTAGGACAGATCATATTTCTCCTATTTTTTAAAAATCAAAATTGTCTATCCAGAGTCCCTAATGGTGGGGCCCACCTATGTTGCAACGTATTCGCATGTAACTGTAAGCTCTGTGGAGCCCATTGTGAAGTCTGTGTTATATTCAGTCCGTCCTTCGGCTGCACCAGCTCATGTCAGGAGTGGGCCACACCACAAGAAATAATGGGATTGAACGCCACCCTTGAAACTTTCCTGGGGCTTACAGAAGTTTGGGATCAGTCCATATTTGTGGTTTCCCTATCTCCACGTTGGAATCACCTTATGAAGGGGTTTGATGGCATATAAACATCATGGTGAGCTCTGCAATGTTTCAACGGTGAGAATTTCCATATGAACTATTTCTATGGTGTGGCCCACCTGAGTTTTGGATCTTCCTCGTTTTTTGGCTCATGTTTTAAGGTGAGTTTTCGAAACTAATTAATAGTGGTATGGAAGTCACACAAACATTGTGGTCCCCCGGTGCATTAAATTGGCTTCCTCCTTAGATCTCCCTTGTTCAACGGATTTTATATATCACTTATGGCCTGTTTGGATTTACGTATAGTATTGTTCTGCATTGTATTTTTATATGACAGAAGTACAGGACATAGAAGAGTTGGTATTCTTCCATTTTTCAGAGGGAGAATAGACTGTTTGGATCAAAATAGAATCCGAAGAGTATACAAAGGCGATGGATTAGTTGATGTTTGGAAAAGAAGTATATAGGCGCGATGCTAGTCCAAAACGATTTCATCATATATTTCACATGTACATAACCGTCATGAGTGCCCTAGTTGAAGTATTTATACTAGTCAGATACAGAAGGCCGACCATAACTGTTGTGAGAGAATTAAAAAATAAATCGATTATTTTATACAAATGAAGATGAGGTGAGGATATTAGATTTGATATACCATTAACCCACCGTGATAATCATTTTCTGTTGGCTAATGGGTGGTCAAACTCAAGATCCTACATAGAAAGTTGGGCCAAAGAAGAAGAAGAAGAAGATTAATAGAGAAGTACGATGCATTAAGCATATCATCTCTAATAAATTAGTGCAAAATGTGAAGACTCCAGTCCAAGTCCAATAACAGAAAATAAAACCCTGTACATATAGTTTCAATTCACGCAACCAAACATCCATTCCTTAATCAAAGATATGAATGAACCACATAATAGTTGCATATATAACCAACACCCCAAGAAGAACACCGATCATGATGTTCATTGTCTCGCGATCCGCATTTTCATCAGCCACGTCAACACTACAGGATTCACGTTTGTGCACCCCACCATGGCTATCATCAACAATCATCACTTCCTGAATCGGAGCACTTTCTTCACCCGCTCGCCTAAACAGGCCTTCAACCATCATTTCTGACACAGTATTCTGCTCCTCACGGGTCCTCCAACCTGCTGCCTGCTCGAGGGTGGCCTACAAAAATGAGAAGAAATCATTCTTGGTTGGATTTGGTTTAATCATAACTGATCATTTGAAATTATCCCTGAAAGTAATCTTGCAAATATATGTCTTCTATGCCTTGTATTTCTTTCACTCCATTGTAGCCTCAACATGACTTGAACGATTGACGACATGACTTAGAACGATTGGTATCTACAACCACCGAATTGATGTACATGTGCACAACAGTTCTCCCATATATCTCTGGAACTCTCCCCGCAAAGTCCACGTAATACTTTCCCATTACTACCTGAAATTAGATCATCGTTAAAATTATGAACTACCCTATGAAAGTAGCACTACCAATGTCTCTGTTAAGACGTACAGTTATAATACAAAGCAAAGATTCACTGGGTATCATTGAAAACAATCAAATTGATGGATAAACACAATTATAGCCGGCATCTCACCTGCTTATGAAGTTTCAGTCTTTCCCTAAATTGTATATTAATACGACATGATTCACAAAATCATTCCTGCTGTAACTAAATATGTATTACATTACTCTTCATTGGAATAATAATTCTACGCTGTTGAGATAGTATAAGCTGATATAAAAAACTATCTCACTTATAAATACAATATGAAAACACAGATCATCAGCAAACCCATTATAATCATGGATATATCATCACATGCAGAACTAAATAACTAGATATATCATCATAATTGTAGTTGATCGCGTAGAATTATACTGAATTTTATCAATTTCTTTCTGAGCTTCTTCTAGTGATATCAACGTGCTTGATTCACGTCCTACATCACTGATCAAAATGTTCAAAATCATTTTCAATACTATAAATATTTATTTTCCAAAGTTGGTTTTTAACCTTCTAAATCAAAGGCTAACGTGGCATTTCTAGTGTTGCAAGGGGCGGTCCGATTCTATAAAAAGGAGATTAGAAAATCTATTAAAATACACTAAATAAAATTTTTTAAAAAAAAATACAAAAAAAAAACTTTATAATTTGCAAGAGCATACCACCAAAATAATTACATATCTCGCAACCATTCTTTTTCATCTTTCATGTGTCATTGGCAATATGGATCTATTCTTTCATAATCTTTTGGACGTGATTGACGGTGCCGATGTATTATTTGAAGTAACAACTTAATTACCCGGTCGTCCATTTTCCTAATATCATGTCTTGACACGTGTCATTCAAAAAACAAAAGTGGGTCTGTGTGTTTGGACATAGACTGCCAATAGCTGTCTTAAATGTGCTCGTGCCTCGTTGAAGAAGTGTGATCTGCACCGTTCAAGTGCATATTTTATTTGCATGTCTACGTCTAACAAAGATACAGACAAGGAAGAGGTTGCGTATCAACTACTGCACTACACCCGAGTACGCGGATTATCAAATAACTTCCCGTCATTGAATTCAAGAGTTCGTTTTGCCGACCAGTCACAGGCTCACAGCTAGAGTAAAGACCGCGAGTGGGCCACCTGACAGTCACGTGACGTCGGTGTTAGAGCGTGACCCGCACAGCGCATGTGCCGGAGATATGATGACGTGGCCCAATAGCAGATGGACAGCTTGAGTACGGCACTCAAGACACCTGCGCTGATGCGAGGTTTGTGTCCGCCTCGAGGGACAATTTCAAACAAGGTCCGTAGCAACCATGATTGGTAATTTCGTACTGTACAGTAAAGTTCTGCTACAATACATACCTAGTTATGGCGATATGTACGTAAGGATTTTAATATTTGGATTTAGGTCGTATTTTAATGATCTAAACCGTTTATATGGTGGACCACATCTTGGATGGGGATACTTAAAAAGAAAAATTCTTATATTGAAATATTTCAACCCTATGATCTTTTGACCCTTTGAATTTTAATGCGGACGGTCTTCGAAACCTTTGAATTACCCAACCCATGCATAGGGCCATCAGGGACGCGGATTGCGTCCTACCCCCGCCGGTCTCCAACTGGGAACGGGCAGCAGCTTCGAGTAGCCACCATGATGTATGGGTCTTATCCACACCGTCCATTCATTTTTTTCTTATCATTTTACGTAATATTCTAAAAAATGAGGTAGATCCAAGGCTCGAGTGGACCACACCATTGGAAGCAGCAGTTATAATTATTCTCACCATTGAAAATTTTCTAAGGCCCACCGGGATGTTTATTTTCCATCCAACCTATTCATAAAGTTACAAGGACCCGGATGAAGAGAAAATACAAATATCAGCTCCATCCAAAACTTCTGTGGCCCCAAGAAGTTTTGGACCGTAAGAGTTTAATCTCCACTTGAGCATTGGATCTGCCTCATTTTTTAGTTTTTATAGTCAAATGATATGAAAAAAAATGTATGGACGGTGTGAATAAGACCTATACATCACGGTGGCCACTCAAAGCTCCTGCCCGTTCACGTCCGGCCATTAGATAAATGTTTTGAGTCGTTGGAAAAGTGCCCCAGGCCAACGGCTGCAGTACCGAGATATGCTGTACGTGGGACGTGATTCAATGTGCGGCCCCTAATGTGAGGCGATGGAAAGCGTGTGAGAGATTCGTACGTGCTACACATGTATCACAGATCTGGACCATTCATCAGGTGGGATAAATCGTATGCCTATCATGGACAGAAAATAATGTTGGTTCACTGGTTAGATAGGTCAAAATTGTTAGAGAAATGGGCAGCTAGAAATAAAAATTTCATCGGTCAAGATTTAACATACACGTTTGGTTCATTGGATTATTATATGAGCTAATTTTGGGTATATGATATGTTCATAGTCTGCCCTACCTAATGAATGGATCGGATCTTTAAAAAGTATACTGTGCAAAATGATGTTGCACACGTGTTGTGCTTCACACGAGGGGTACGGAATCCCGACTCTTCTAGCAGGCGTTGACAAAGTGATCGGCGGTGGGACCAACAGACAATAATTAACGGCTGATTGAATTGTCACAGCGGACGCGGAATTCCTGCCAAAGCCATTCGCAGGAAGTTCCTACGTTGGAAACCTAGGTGGGGCCCACCTTGATGTTTGTGAGAAATCCACACCGTCCATCCGATTTTGTGAGTTCATTTTAGTATATGAGACCAAAATTGAAAAGAATCGAACTCAAAACACAAATATTAGCATGGTTCAAAACTTTGGTGGTCCCACGGATATTTCAACTGTGGATGTTCAATTCTCGTGTTTTCGTCAAATTTGAGTATTGAATCGGGTTCATTTTTGATCTAATGTCTTAAAATGAACTCAAAAAACTAATGGACGGGATGGATTTCTTACCAACATCACACCACATGGGTTCCCAGCGCAGGAACCTACTGCTAAAGGGAACGGAATGGCTACTCGCCCTGACACCAGCCAATGGCTGGTAGTGAGTGCTATGTGGGCCACACCATGATGTATGTGTTTCATCCATGCCATTTATCTGTTTTTACAGATCATTGTACAGTATAATTTCAAAAATGAGATATATCCAAATCGCAAGTGGACCACATTACAGGAAACAGTGTTGAATGAGGGTCGACCATTAAAAACATTTTGGGGGCATAAATGTTTTGGATCAAGCTGATATTTGTTTTTTCTCTTCATCTGGGCCTGTATGACCTAATCAACAGATTGGATGTTAAATAAACAGTATAGCGGGCCATAGGAGTATTTTAATAGTTGATATCTAATCACTATTTCTTTTATGTGGTGTGGTCCAGTTGATATTTATATCCTTCTCAGTTTTTGGACCAAACAATAAAATGATCTTTAAAAATAAATGAACGGAATGGATTAAATACATACATCATGGTGGGGCTTACATAGCACTGGCCACCAGCTGATGTCAGGGGAGTAGCCAAGCCGTTTCCACTGCGAACGGCTTTTGCAGGAAATCCGCGTCCTGTCACGGCGGGTTCGGCGGAAACGGATTGGCTACTCCCCCTCCCACCCGCCAATGGCTAGTGGTCGGTGCTATGTGGCCTATCATGACATATATATTTCATCCATGCCGTCCATCTTTTTTTCTAGATCATTTTAAGATATGAGGTTAAAAACGAGTTATATCACAAACTAAAATAGACCACATTACAGGAACTATTGTTGAATGAATGTCGACCGTTAAGAAATTTTTGGGGGCCATGCAAGTTTTGGATCAAGCTGATATTTGTTTTTTCAATTAATCTGGGTCTGTATGACCTAATAAACAGATTGGACGTCAAATAAACAGTACAGTGGGCCTTAGAAGGATTTTAATGGTGGATATCCAATCACTATTGTTTTCCAGTGGTGTGGTGCACCTAAGATTTATATTCCTCTAAATTTTGGCATAAAGCCATAAAATGATACGTAAAAATGGATGAACCGAATGGATGAAAGAAATACATAATGGTGGGGTCCACGGAGCACGGAGCACCGAGCACCAGCCACGGGTCTGGTGGCAGGGGGAGTAGCCAATCCGCTCTCGGGTTCGTTGCCGACTCTTTTTCAGGGAGAGTTATTTGATACTCTGGCAGAGAATGACACTTCATACGCAGGCATATCGAAAATTTCCAAGTTGCGTACATTTATGTTTTATGTGAAATTAGTTGTCGCTTTTGAGCCAGAGTCAGATTGGTGGAACAATCCTAAGATGGACGTTGGATGTTTGAATTAGTCATGTGGCACGTGTGTAATTTCTAAGTGTAGGCGTATCATCCAATACACTTTTCCAGAGTATCACGGTGGGTCTCTAGCTTCTCAGTCCGCGGAAATGCCAACTCGCCTTACACGTGATAACCTGTCGTACGTGACTGCCACCGTAACAGCTTACCTACGGAAACGGATTGGCTACTCCCCCTGCCACTAGCCGGTGGCTGCTGGTCGGTACTCTGTGGGCCCCAACACGATGTATGTGTTTCATCCATGCCGTTCATCCATTTTTACAGATCATTTTAGAGATTGATCCAAAAAATGAGAGGGATATTAATCTCAGGTGGTCCACACCACAGTAAAACATTAGTGATTGGATATCCACCATTAAAATCATCCTAAGGCCCACTGTTCTGTTGATTAGGTCATGCAGACATAGATGAAGGGAAAACATAAATATCAGCTTGATCCAAAAATTTTATGGGCCCCAAAAAGTTTTTAATGATCTGTTTCATTCAACACTGTTTTCTGTAATGTGGTCCACTTAAGATTGGGATATATCGCGTTTTTGGTCTTTTACCCTAAAATGATCTAGAAAAATAGATGGACGGCATGGATGAAACACATACATCATGGTGAGGCCCACAGAGCACTGACCATCAGCCATTGGCTGGTGGCAGGGGGCCCAATCCGTTTTCGGGACTGCCACCGTACCAGCTCGCCTTGGGAAGGGAGCGATTAGGTGCGGTCCCAACCTCACCCAACACGGTTCGGCCTTTTCCATGGGGCCCACCTTGATGTATGTAATCTATATCCACGCCATCCATCCGTTTTTCCATATCATTTTAGGGCATGAGCCCAAAAATGAAAAAGACCCAAATCACCGATGAACCATGCTATAGCTAGGAAACAGTGGAGATTGAACGTCCCCCGTTAAAAACTTCCCATGTTCCACTGTAAAATTTTCGTAACGTTTATCTGTCATCCAATCTGTTGATAAATAAACCTGAAGAAAGGGATAAAACAAATATCAGCTTGATCCAAAACTTTTGTGGGCCATTAATCATCAATCACCACTGTTTCCTACGGTATGGTACACCTGAGAATTAGATCTGCTACATTTCTTGGGCTCACGTCCTAAACTGATCTGGAAAAACAGATGGACGGCGTGGATATAGATTAAGTACATCAAGGTGGGCCCCACAGTAAGGGCCGCATCTAATCAGCTTTGGCTTAGGGAGTAAATAGCCCAAGGCCGCCCGGGCAACTGACGGGCCAAAACAAATAAGCCCAAGCCCAGCCCGTGATGATTACGCGTGGCCTGCCTGAGTCCAATTCAATCCCTCAGTCTGGCCATCCATTTTTATGGAAGATCTGATCCGTTGATTAGGTGGGCCATCATTCCTGATAGATGAAAAAATATCCTTGAAGCTTTAAGGCTGGGCCAGGCTGATTGTCTCTTAGAGTAGCCTGAGCATTACTGAAGCCATCATTCGGCCATTGTTAAAAGACTCTGGCAACTTTGGCTGACTTTTCTAGTCTCGAGTCGACGATCCTAACCATCTGATTGGTGGGCATGAAATGGACGGTGAAGATCGTCAAGTCACGGTCTGGTTTGATTGTAATTGGGCCTAAAATACAATCCTGGGCCAGGCCCATTTCTGATTAGGCTTTTAAATAAAGACCCGCGGCCCACCCAGGCATTAACATCAGGCCTGATCTAGTACTCAGATTGACAGTTTTGCAAGATTCAAGATAGGGATTGATCTGCTTTCAATATTAACCGTACATCAAGCTCAGATATATACCTGGACATTGTTAGTAAGATTTTTCAATCGGGCACATAAGCAATCCATGGCCCTCTATTGAAGCCCTAGCCGGACCAGTTTGGGAATGAACCTGAAAGATCTATACCATTCGAACACGTGCATGCAAATCCAGCACGTGTGAAAGATCTACACCATTCAAACACGTGCATGTAACTGTGGCCCCAAAATTAGGAAGGTCCTTTATTGGCCATACTTTTGGGTCATGGACCATACTATATGAAGAATGTTATATTAATATTATGCCTTGAATAAATGATTAATTCATTTGCTGTGTTAGTGTATTTGGAGCTTTATCAAATGTGATATATTTGTGGTTTATGGATAATAATTTCTCTAGCTATCTTTGAAAACTTGAGATTGAATAAATGGCAACTGGCCAAGGGAGAGTTGTGCACCGATGATTTTAATATCTTTGTTTTTAATTTTTAATTTTTTTTTTTTATAAATTTTAAATTTTAATAATTTTTTTTTTTTTTTTTTTATAGCTTGTTAGTACACCCCACCGTCAGTTCACACTTTACAGTTAATATCTTTGTTTGGCCATGACTTCTTAGAAGATTATAGGATGAACTTGTAGTCATACTTGATGCAGTTATCCTTCTTCAGAGGATACAAACAAGTTGAGATAGAAGGTCTCCACAATTAGGGTTAACTACAAATTGGTACCTTTGCGCTGCCCCCGCAAAGAATAGAGGTGGGCTTCGGTCCGAATCGGATCGGATTTGGCCTAATCTAGTCCGGTCTGAAATTCCATTACGTAGACCCGAACTCGACCCAATCCGAGACCGGATCTGGGTCATTTAACTTGGACAAATCCGATGCTCTAATGACTTGACCTGAACCGAGTTCGACTCGGTCAGGAAACCAAGTCGGATCGGGTTGGATAGGATTCAGATCGTTTGATATGGTGTGGTCCACTTCAGTCTTAAATATATTATAATTTTGTTTTCAACGCCTAAAATGATACGTTAAAATGGATGAACGGCTTAGATAAAACATATACATCAAGGTGGGCCCCATACAATACTATGAAAGAAGTGGCGCTTTATCTTGACCCGTTATCAGGACGTACTTATGTTAAAGTGCAGCGGCTTTTTTTGAAAAAGTACATGACTTGCTGTATTGAGTTTAGCATGTTCTATGGGTCAGAAGGTGGGTCATGTGTTATATCCAAACCGTCCATTCATTTGGCGAGCTCCTCTTAAGGCTTTAGACTAAAAATAAGATATATCTAACTATCATGTGGATCACCCAAATTGTTTAATAGTGAAAATCGTTCTCTGCTACTATTTGTGGTGTGGTCCACATGATCTTTGGATAATATTTATTTTTTGGACAATGCTCTATAATAATCTCTAAAAATATATGAACGGTGTAAATATAATAAATACATCACTGTGGGTCCTTTATAACTTTGATATCCTTGAACCGTTCGTACAACTCAGAGCTCGAGGAGCGTCCGACGCTCGAGGAGGCCAGACGCCAAGCCAGTACAGCTGTACTGGCTACTCCCCTTGCCACCGGACTTGGGTGCTCTGTGGCCCCATCATGATGTATGTGTTTCATCCATGCCCTCCATCTATTTTTATAAATCATTTTAAGTTATTAGAAAAAAAATGAGGTATATTGAAATCTCAAGTGGACCACATTATAGAAAACAGTGTTGAATGAATTTTGACCATTAAAAATATTTTGTAGGCCATAAAAGTTATCGATCAAGTTGATATTTATTTTTTCCCTTCATCTGGGTCCTTATGACCTGATCAACATATTTTATCCAATCTATGTGTTTTATCCACATTGTCCATCCAATTTTAGAAATGTTAGGGTAAAAAATAAAAAATATATTTTATACTACCCACCCGCCTATCGGTTTGGGTCTGTTCGGTGCGGTTCAGGTATTCGGGTCTGGTCCGTCCAGACCAAGGTCTATTCGGATCTAACCCGAAAAAAAATCGGATCTGGAAATTACAACCTGATTAGGTCCGATCTTGGCCCTTGGTTTTGTTCGGAACGGGCCGGATCAGGTCGGATCCGCTGGATCGGGTCACAAATGTACACCTCTAGCAAAGATGTGTGAGTATTCATAGATATTAGGGCTGAAAGTAGGGCGGGTTGGGTTGGTGCTCAACCCTAGCTAGAGGTGTACATGAGTTGAACCGAGTCGAGCTTGGCACAACTCGACTCAGTTCAACCATTAGTTGACCTCAGCTCGAACTTGGCTCGGCTTGGACCTCGAGCCTAACTGGCCAGCTCAGCTCGGTTCGGTCAGCAGCTCTAGCTAGTTCGAGCCGAGTTCCAGCCAAGTCGAGTCGAGTTCCCCTATGCAGCGGTTTTACAAGTATTTCATCAAATACCTTGTAGGCAACATCAAAATCAAGAAAAATGAATATTTGTTTCACATACATACCTTCCTTGCCACTAGCTGACACTTTGTTGAGTCATTTCATCAAACATTTGGTGAGCAACATCAATATCAAAGTAATCGAGTCACCGAACTGGTTCAATCCAAGTTCGATTCAAGTTGGGTTCGATCTGAGTCGAGTCGAGCTCGAACTCGGTTTGAAATTTTTTCGAGCTAAAAAAATTAGCTCGACTTGGCTTGAGCTCAGTTTCGAACCGAGTCAAATTGAGCTTTTTCGAGTCCAGTTGAGTCGAGCGAGCTAACTGAGCTAACTCGGTTTGTGTACAATCCTAACCCTAGCCGAACCCAAGGTTCCTATACCTCAACCCCAACCCAACCTAACCCAACCTCGGGTTGGGAATTCTTAACCCAAACCCAAACCAAGCGGGCTCGGTCAAGTTAGTCGGGTGGATACATGCTAATATTTTCGTTATTATATTAGTCTATTATATTTCAATTCATGTCTTATTTTTTGTACCTATGATTTTTTAATTATATATGTAATTATTTATCATAAAGAACTTCATCTTTTCTAAATAAACAAGTCATGTTGTGTAGCACACAATTTATTTAGGAGAGAAATCTGGTGTATCTTGTTAGCTTGAGTAATTGGAAATAACATGGACTAATGAGACCCGATAGCACTAGAAATTCATGTGCCTTCAACACAGACGATCCACACACAATTATATATCGATCGGGTTCAGTTCGGGTTGGGTTGGGCAACCTGAGACTGAAACCCAAGCCCGACCTAAGTTTTATTAGGTTGGTGTTTGTATAGCCCAAGCTCGAGACCGAACCCAATACATCCTGCTTGAGCCCAACCCAATGTCGGGTCGGTCGGGTTGAACCCACCCGACTTTCAGCCCTAATAGATATGGGCTCTTATTATTAGACTTGTTAGATTCATGCACTGGTAGATCACTTTAAATCTCTAAATAAGAGTACCCGTCAAGCATGAACTAGATTGAATGTGTGCTAATTTTGATTAATGTTTAGACCTGAGAATATATAAGGAATTCGAGATCTTGGTTTTATGTGCTCTAGTTAACTTTATGAGGTTAGATTTGTGGCTGACATTTGGGTGGTGCTGGGAGGATGCTTCAAGGTCCAATTAAGGCTCGCATAATCTTATGGTTTGGACAGTACATCAAGTGTTTTATAAGCTAACCAAAATACTTGATATTATTAAATACTTCATTGAGGTTTTCGTAACTGTTAATTTCAGTTTAAATTGTTTATTTGTTTTGAATTATATTTGATGGACATCCAATGGTTAAGATCTATTAATTTATTTTTTAGACTTGTATAAAATATTGGGCTAAAGATGGGGTTATAAAAGTTAAAGGACTTAGCCAATTCAAATATATGGATAGGCAAATTTAAGTATTTGAGATATGTCAGGACATACTAAAACCTACAAGCTATATATACAGACACACGCTAGGCTTGGAAAATGCAATAATATAAAACATTATATATTTTCAATAAAATATATATATCTATATATATATATATATATATATATATATATATATAATATATATATATATATATATATATATATATATTCTTACTCGTGCCTTGCATACTCATGGTGGTACAGTGAATGAGTTTGGGTTTTCATAGATCACATGGCCCAATTGAATTTTGGGTTTGTGTAATTATTTAAAATCATGTCCTAACATGAGCTGGTCCAACCATTGGATGGACTGGATGTCACAAGTATGCCTTGCAATGGGTGGGCCATGGGCCTCCATTTTGAATTGGTTGGGCCTGTCCAACGGATGGGCCTATCTAAATAATGATTATGAATGGTCAGGCCCAGCCCATTGCCACCCTCCATCACAAAAACATTGCAGTGGGCCTCGCAGAGATTTTGTTTGCATAGCTCCAACAATCCATTGGAGGAAAATCACGTCATATTTCACTATTTCAAGATCCAGGCCGTTCATCAAGTGGGGCCCACCGCTAGTAAAAAAAAGAAGAAGCAATGATAAATATACCATGACAACACAATCGAATAGCCCTTGCATGCATTTTTCATTCTTGAGTTTGAAGAGCTACAAATACATGTTATGAAAACACTCTTATTCCACTCTTTAATTACTATCACTTAATTTTAAAACCTAAACACTTACTCGTCTCTTTTGACGAAAATACACTTCTAATAACACCTTCAAACTCACCCTTAAACACCCTCTTAAGTGGGCCACCTTAAACATCATCCATCCAACTTAATTATTCTTTTAACTCTCATTAACCCTCTTACAATCTGTTCTGATCTGTCCGTTAGTCCCAGTTAATGGGCTGATATTCCCCATTTTTATCATCGATGCAGCGAAGCTATCGAAGAAATCATTTTGGTCGTTGATGAAACGGTTTACAATCACGAGTGTGGGGTCCCCATCTGAAAACAGCTCTTGATCAGATTGTAGAAGGCCGCGTCCGTTTTGAAGGTTAACGAAGTAGCCATTATCGAAGCCGGTGGTTGGCGATGTGGGGTCGAGATCGGTCAAGGCGTCGTCGGTCCCAGTTGGTTGGCATGATTGTCGAAGAATGGCCGAGTAAGTGGAGTCTAGCGTGGGGTCCGGGTTCGTTGTGCCATTGAATCCATACAAACGGTCCTTGTAAGTGATGCACCGCGCTAGTCCGAAAGTGTGGCCACCTACACAAATAAACCACTTTCTTGGTTTGATCTTTAGTGAATTGATGCGGGGAAGGACGTGATGAGGTCAATCACCATCTTCCTCAGAGAATAATTATTCGGAATCCAGGGAGTTCTTTGGATTCCTTGAAGAGATTTCTCAAACCCACGGGGTATAAAAAGAAATAAATTTTAATAAAATCAAAAGCTTAATTAATGATAAAATTGAATTTACAATCATTCAAATAATGATATCAAACTTAGGAAGAAGTTTCATAATCAAACTCCAACTCAAACTCCCTATAAACTTAGCTTACTATAAATAGTAAACTTATTAAATGTAACTTACAATAAATAATAAACTTATTATTTATGAAGGGTCATGATTTCTACTAGATTTCGTAGTTTTTTGGCCATAAATAGTAAGTGTTTAATTTAGCCTAACCACATTATTCTCCTAAAATTTCTAAGCCATTTTGATGTTGGGCTGAAACTCAAAGGATCAAAAGTTATGAACGAACTAAAACTTAATATGAATAGTAAAAACGAAGTTAAAATGGACTTTAGATCGTCAATACGATAGAATCTCATAAATCCTGCATGGAAACCCGACATAATGGGGTTAGTTGGCTAAAGTAGTTTCTCCTACCCCAAAATCATATATATATTATTTGAATAACTCATTCTGGTTTGTGATATACACTATTTTTAGAGTTTTGACGGTCCTGATCACTTTACCTCTAATGGGCCATCTCTGGTGTATCTTTGCAATGAAAGTGTCCGTGACCCGCTCTACCTCATGAATGGCCCATCCATGGTGGGGCCATTTGATTAGAGGAACCATAGAGAACGAATGGCCCAATTGTAATATAAGTGTGGTTTTAAGACACAAGACGAGTTTGATTTGACTCATCCGAGTTGACTCGGACTTATTTAGACCCTATATGGTTTGACAGCCTGAGTCAACCCTGACTCCTCTGAGTCATGACTCAACTCAGGACTGAATGAGTCGGGTCTAGTTACTAATTCAAAATTTCAAACTTGCATTCCACAACGCATGTTAAGATCCCTTCCCACCATTATTGGATGGCAGGAGATATGTGCATAGTCACATGGAGAGAAGTTAATGAGATCCAGGCCGTCCATCAGATGTGCTGCCTCCCATTCATTTTGAAAACCAAAAATTGGGTCCGTTCAAAACTCATGCAGGCTACCATAAGGCAGAGTTTGGATAGGACACGCGCCGGTAATTGTATATGGGGCCCATTGCAGTTTCCATAAGCCATCCATTCCATTCACGAAAGTACTCAAAAAAATTCATGCTATTCTATAATTAGGTGGACCACACCATGTGAATTTGGATGTTTTAGGGAATTTTTTTACACACTTTCTTACAGTGTGGTCCACCTGAGTTTTCTATTAGTGTGATGCTTGATATCAAGGCCCTAACATGTGTGGTCCATCTAATGGTCAGGGTGGATCATCTCATCCACACAAAGTCGTCGATCGATGCCATCGTTTTCAATTCCTGTTAATTTCCACTGTGATCACATAATCCTTTTTTTTTTTTCAATTTAATGGTACATCCAAACACATAATTGGAAATTGAAATCTCACCAGATAATGCGACGAGGTCGGTAGTGTCGAGGCCCAGGTCGGAGAACTTTCTTGTAATGCCGGTTAGGCCTTCGAACGGTCCTGGAAGGTTGTTGGCCCCTGCTTGGTTAGCTGTGGTGCCATCCCTCCTTCCTAATAGTACATTCCATGAGGGTCCTCCTGCCTGTGAGAAAGGTTCATTTGATTATTGTCTATTGGTTGACGACGCATACAAGGAAAGACATGCTACATGATTAAATGATCATATGATCGTGGGGTGTGGATCTTTGGTATGTTTGGGGCAGTCTATCCGTTGGTCGGGATTAGAGCTGTATACAAGCTGAATTGAGTTGAGCTGGCCCAGCTCGGCTAGCAGAATATCTCAGTTTGAACTTGATTCGGCTTGGTCCTCGACCCTGATTGGCTCGACCTAGCTCAATCAGCAGCTCAGGCCAGCTTGAGCTCGATCCTTGGAGCTGAGTTTAAGTCGGAGGCTACAAGCTGAGTTCGAGTTTAGGTTTAAGGGTTATATATATATATATATATATATATATTATATATATATATATATATATATATATATATATGGAAAAGTTACCATGCGCTCGACCTCGCTATAAGCTCCCGTGAGGTGAGCTGTGTGGGCCCTACTGTGATGCGTTTCGACCATCAACACTATGCATTTGATGGGTACCCTTTAAATTATGGGATACCCCAAAAATCAGCCGTATACGGAACTCAGGTAAGCCATATCATCTAAAATTATGTGAAGACACCGTTAAAACATATAAAAGCACTTAATGGGGCCCACTTGAGTTTTGCATGCACCTGAAACTTGGTTTGAACCCTCATTCAAGTGGGACACACATAATGGATGGGCTGGATTTGCAAACCACATGTCGGTGGGCCCTTAAAAATGGTTATGAATGTTTTAATGGTCCATGACCCCTCTCCACTTCTGTATGTGGTGTGGCCCACAAAAGTCACGGATTGACTTGATTTTTGAGACCTAGGCACACGATGGAATTGTGCATCTGACTGATAGAGTAGATGTTCGAAATGCATCACGGTGGGGCCCACACAGCTCGACCTCATGGACGTTAAAATCAGCTTGATAGGCATAGTACCTTTTCATATATATATATATATATATATATATATATATATATATATATATATATATATATATATATATTATATACACACAAAATATTTATATTAAGTGAACTCGATTGGAGTCTAATTGAATTGAACTAAGTCAAGTTTTGAGCTAGGTCGAGTCAAGCTTGGTCTGATTCAAACTCGACTTTGAAATTTTTTTCTTTAAAGCTAAAAAAGTCAGCTCGACTTGGCTGAAACCCAATTTTGAGTTGAGTTGAGTAATGCTTTTTCGGGTCAAGTCCAATCGAGTAAGTTAAGTTACAGCTCTAGTCTGGATTATCAAACCGTAAACATTGTTTGTGAGTATTGAAAGTTTATATATATTCTAAACTAAAAGTAAGAGTATTTATGTAATTTAGAAACATTTGCTGCTTAGCAATCAATTGGCGTCTTTTACTCAAACATTATCAAAGATGAACATTTTTCTAGATTCAAGGTGTTGGGTGTTGAAAGAATACAATTTCATTTCCTAAAATACAAAATTAGTATTGTGTGTATCAAGGTAGGTACACAATGCATACCAGATTGACGGATTCAGTGGCTGCAATTGCAAGAATGTCCGCACATGAAACCATGCCTGGGCATACGTACTCCACTGCCGTTTTGATGTCGTCTACAACGTCATATCCTCGGGCTGAGTTGATATTTGGAAGGGCATCCTTCTCACTCTGTATCGTATCGCTGTTGTCTAACAAAATGGACGCATCACACCCCTACCAAACATAGAAATTTTCACTTATTCAGTACAAGCTATTACTTATAAATGAAAGCTCAGGTCTAGGGATGTACATCAAGTCGAACCAAGTCGAGCTAGCCTCAGCTCGACTCTACTTGACCACTAGCTGACCCCAGCTTGAACTTGACTTGTCTCGGTCCTCGAGTATGACTGGCCAGCTCGGCTTGGTTCGGTCAGCAGCTCGGGCCAACTCGAGCCGAGTTCGAGCTGAGTTCGAGTTGATTTTGCCTATACAGCATTTTCACAAACACATTGTCTGCACCTTTAAAATCTCACTGTATGTAAAACAGTGGCAGTAGTTTACAAGTATTTTATCAAACACCTTCTAAGCAATATTTTTTTTTTTAAAAAAAAGGTATTTGTTACATATACATCATGAGGTATGTGTTATATCCAAACCGTCCATCCATTTGGTGAGCCTGTCATAAGGCTTGAGAAGAAAAATAAGACAGATCCAAAGATCAAGTGGACCACACTGCAAAAAAGCAGTGTGAGATTGAACATCTACCATTGAAATCCTTTTGGGGTCACAGCAGTTTTGGATCAATATAATATTTGTTTTTCCCCTTCATCCAGGTCTTTGTGACCTTGTGAACACATTGGATGGAAAATAAATGTCATGGTGGGGCCTACTAATATTTTAATGGTGAGAGCCACCGTCCCACTGCTATTTATAATGTGGTCCACTTAAGCTTTGGTATCACTTATTTTTTGGATCATGCTTAAAAATTATTTCATCAAATGGATGAACCGTGTGGATATAGTAAATACATCATTTTGGGGCGTGTAACTTTGATCTCCTTTAAACGGGTCTTGGCACGACACGTACCCACACCAGCCAGATCGGTGGTGTGTGGTACACCAGCCAATCCGCTTCCGGATTGGGGATGGTCGATAAGACTAACTTGCATGTACAGCACACACGTGTCATTTTTTTAAAATTTTAAATTTTTATTTTTTTTTAAATTTAAATTTTTTGCAAGAATGGGTGGACGGCACGGACAAAATACATGAGGCCCACAGGGCACCGACTTAATAGCCATTGCCTAGTGGCAGGGTCATTTCCAGTCCGTTTCCGTGCTGAGTCAACAGGAAACGGATTGGCTACCCCCTGCCACCGTCCGGGTTGGCGGGTGGTCGGTGCTTTGTGGCCCCAAAATGATGTATATGTTTCATCTACTCCGTTTTTAAAGATCATTTTAAGGCTTAATCCTAAAATAGAGAGGTATATAAATCTCAGGTGGACCACACCACAGGAAAACATTAGTGATTAGATATCCACCATTAAAATCATCCTAAGGCCCACCGTAATATTTATTTCACATCCAATATGTTGATTAGGTCATACAGACCTAGATGAAGGGAAAAAGCAAAGATCATCTTGATCCAAACTTTTATGGCCTCCAAAATGTTTTTAATGGTGGACGTTCATTCAACACTGTTTCCTGTAATGTGGTTCACTTGAGATTGGGATATACCTCATTTTTGGTCTCATACCATAAAATGATCTGAAAAAAAATATATGGACGGCATGGATGAAACACATACATTCGTGGTGGGTCCCACCGATCACCAGCCATTGGCTGGTCGTAGGGGGAGTAGCCAATCCGTCTCCGAGTCAACATATCTCAAGCGGTGGGACCCACATGAGTCCGCGGTTGGATGATTGTTATTTTCCATCTGACAAACACTACAATGGATGGTTACAGTCCAAAAGTCACACTCTATATAGATGATCTATACCATTGATTTTTTTTAAATTTTTTTTTTTTTTTTTTTCCAGTGATTTTAGACCGTAAACATCAGCTTCCAAATACCAACAAATAAGATCACCCACGCTGTGTATATTTTGGACCACCAGCCATCACCGTTGGTTCCCGGAAGTTATATGGTTTTAATGGTAAGGAATGACTGCATGTGTGCAACATCCAACCGTACATGTTGGTGGGCCATGTGTATGAACAAAGAAAAGAAAGATTAAGAAATTGAAAAGAAGTTGAGTTTACATCAACGAAACAATCATGGAAATGAAGCCTAACGAGACTGGCGCCGATGCGGGGATCGGACTCTAACGCATTTTCGATGACACCACGAACAATGGTGGAGACGTCTGGGCATGCGGTAGAGTGAAACGTGGCACTCAGCTGGCCGTTGGATCCAACGAAGAGGAGGGTCAAGAGCAGGGTTGTATCTACTAAGAGACAGGAAGACATTTTTCTCCTACGTCTACAAGAAAATGCTTGTTGGGTGGTTGAAAAGCATCAAGCCTTTGGGCCTTTATATAGAGAGGGAGGAGAGACTTGAGTATGAGGATTTTCTACTCGGCCGACGATTTGAACGTACGTTCGTAGTTTTACTTTTTAAAAGAAGAACCATACATGCTTTTGAAAATATTGCTATTTAGCTTAATAAAATCCAAAATATTTTTGTTTGGACTCTCCATCTCTCTCTCCCAGTCTCTTGTAAGACGTCTATTAAATGGCCACACGTGATCTGATATCTATGATTGATGCATGGGTAGTTTCATTATCACGAGATTTAACCCTAACATCTCTTTCCGTCCTTTTTAAAGGTCTTTATTATGCGAGCAACACATGATCTAATATTTTTGTTTCGACTATTTTTGGTTAGACTCTCTCTCCTTATCTGTTTCTCCTTATCTGTTTCTGGTAAGACATTTATTAAATTGGTCTCGTACAATTTAATGGTTAGAAATAATGTCTTGAAAATAATAGATAATATTTGGAAAAAAATAAATAATAAAATAAAGTAAAAAAGATTATTTCTTTGTTTGAGTCGAAATGTAAATCGATCACTCAGCTTGAAACCAAATCCGCCGTTCTTGGACCTCATCCTAAGTGCAACAGTAATCTTGGACAATTGGCCTTCAGGATATAACAATTATGACCTAGTCTCAACGATGTACTCATTGTTCACGGGCTCGAACCAGCATGTAGAACTTAAACTCGAAGTGAGTTGACTCGACGACAAAGTCAGTAGGTAAAATACTAAATATACATAGACTTATTTTAAAGAACTAGAGAGAAATTGTTGGTTTTTTAATGATTAAAAAAAAAGGGTCTATATATAGACCACGATTAGGTGCTTAAAGCACCGTTTCAAATGGGCCGGTTAGGTCTATTAGGTTTGAACCCAACTAGTGCAACCACCAAAATAGAAGTGTCCTTGGTTGAAAATTCGCGTGAAATTGACAAGTGCAAGTATACTCACAGAGTGCATAACAAAAACCATTAGGACGTGTTTGGATTTCGGGCCCTCGTGGTAGTGTATTGTAAAGTTGCGTAAATTGTACGTGTTAGGTGTTTGATTTCGAATGAAAAAGGGGGTGTACACGACCGACCCGAGTACCATGCCGAACCAGGAAATCGCTTCCACGCGTTACTGCTGTCAGAGTAGAGTGCATCGGTATGAGCAACGGAGTCATTGCACTGCACCGCCATTTCAAAGGAAAAAAAAATTGTACTTTGTTATTCCTGCGGACCATCATTCCTAGGTGATCTCTCCATCACCCTACCTCTCCATCCTCACAGTCCGTGCTTGAGAACTTCGTGTGGTTACCTAAAGATCGGAAATTGGAAGGGGTTGCGGTAGTGCATGTTCTCTGCATGTCATGGTCATTGAGTGATTTTTGCATAGCATCATCGGCGACTCGCCATTGACACTTCCGTCATTCCACATCCGGTCAGTTTTACAGCAGCGTCGTAAGCTCAGGTTCCCACTGCGTCCAGGTATAGTGCATTGAGACATTCTGAGGATGGGTTTCGATCATACACTGCCACTGCCTCTTTGGGGAAGACAGGTTCCTTCCCGTTCATTGGGGGATCTTATCGATTGCATCTTCTTCCGCGAAATCACCGAAATATTGCACGAATCACCCAATTTTTGTTTTTTGGTTTTTTCCTTGCATGCCTATAAATGATAGGGGAGTACATGGTATATTTCCTCTCCCTACTATGATGCACACATCCCACGCCATACTTTTGAAATTAGGAATCCCTCCTACTGTGCCATTGACTCATTACTGCGTATCTACCAATACATGTAGCAGATGGATTCACCTCCAGTAACCTGTGACATGACTTGTGCATGTCAAAGGGACTGAGAGTTCTGATCGCTTCTGTACTCGGAACCATATCGAGAATGGAAATATAAGACAAATTTCCATGACGGTCAGACACCATTAGCCCATTCCTTCTGAAATATTGGAAGGTGTCTTGTGAGTCCCAGTTGCTGAACTTCAGTTAAGGTAATATTCTTATCTCAAATTTATAGAGATGTGTTATGGATCATCTCGTTCTAGAGAAAAAGATGTTTCGTATGTGGCAATGATGAAGGCATTGTTGGCACATATGAAGGCAAAGTTTGCGATAAATGTGTGTTATGATTAAGAAGAAATTTGCGTTATGAAGAAGTTTGTAAGTTAATATTGTAGGACTGTGAAATACCCCATCTTCCTACCACATACAATACGATCATGTTCATCCCAACTTACTGAACCATCCTTTTTCTATTAAACATAGTCTAATTGTATGAATTTCCTGCATTCTAGTCTTGCAGGTGTGCGAAACTGTCAAAGTTATCTCTGCTTTTTAACAAAAAAAACTGTTAACATGTGCGTATGAAACAGGTCATTGTGGTATCTTCTACTAATCTGCTTTTCTTTTCCGGTATTTAAAAATACCTGTGTTGATTGACCGATTACTCTCTCCGATTATGTATGTGGTAACATCGACTCTATCATGTTTTACGCCTGAGTAAGAATGGTTACACTATGCTTGAATGATTAGATGTATCTGAAATAGCTGAACTTACCTGTAAGGATACATATTTCTTAACACATCTGAAATAATGTGCTACTAGGAAATGTTTGAATGGTAGCGTATCATGTACCATCCCTTTTTATCTTGTTATTACACCTCTATAAGCAAGGTAACATGAAATAGAAATAGGTGACTATAACATTTTCAACGATGGGGTCTGACAGTGGTGACTCTAGCTGGGAGGGGTCTTCTAATAGTGATTGGAACGAAACTGAAATAGTAGCTGCATTAACTGCAATTGCAGCTTCCGCCTGTGTTATGGGAGCTGCTGAATACTATCTTCGTTATTGTATGAAATCATTGTCTCGAGAGTGTGAAATATATAGAAATAGATTTATTAACAGAATCATAAAGAAGAGCGACATAGACTGTCTTGCACAACTACGAATGGGCCGTAATAAGTTTTTCGAGTTGTGTTTTTTGTTGAGAGATAGAAATTTGCTGTCTGATACAAGAAGATGCAGTTTAGAGGAACAAGTCGTCATGTTCCTGCATACTGTAGGCCACAACGTGTGAAACCGTTTTATTGGTAATCGATTTTCACATTCTGGAGAAACCGTGTGTCGACACTTCAATAGAGTTCTTGATGCAGTAATTGGACTCTATCCGGAATATGTCAAGTTCCCCAGGTTACATACTCCGAAAGAGATATCTGATAATCCAATGTGGAGCCCATATTTTCAGGTAATATAATTTAGAATTTTATATTTACTGAATGATGATAATGTTGCATCATGAATATCAACCTAAAAGTCAAAACTATGTGGCTTGTAGGACTGCATTGGGGCACTTGATGACACTCACATACCGACATATTTGCCTAAAGAAGAAAGTTCAACTTTTCAAAATCGAAAAGGTTACCTGTCCCAGAATGTAATGGCTGTCTGTACATTCGACATGAAATTCGTATATGTGCTAGCGGGTTGGAATGGGTCTGCCTCCGACGCTTGTGTCTTGCAAAATACTTTAACTCATCGACCCGATTGTTTTCTTGTGCCTCAAGGTAAACAATGTTTGTCGACAGTTTAATATAGATATGTAGGATGCAATTTATAGCTGCTTAATAATTACATATCGCTGTGTGTAGGAAAATATTACGTTGTCGATGCCGGATATGCCTATGCTCCTGGATTTATGGCACTTTATCGACGTGTTCGTTATCATTTGAATGAATTTCATACAAGGAGGAGGCCTAGTAATAAGAAAGAACTCTTTAACTATCGTCATGCCCAACTGTGAAATGTAATTGAACGGTGTTTTGGTCTTCTAAAAGGCCGATTTCATATACTCTGTATAACACCATAGTTCAAATTTAAGACCCAAGTGAAAATTGTTATCTCGTGCTGTGTTTTGCATAACTTCATCCGTGTTAGTGGTGAAGATGGGTTTGTTGAAGCAGTTGAGGATATTGCCGATAGTGGTGAGGAAATTTCGCCATCACCTATAGAGGTCACTAATGCCGAAGAAGAGCGCGCAGACTCTATTGTGACGGAGCGCGCGAGAGAGCAATGGGCAAAAAAGAATGATGACATTGCGGAGCAAATGTGGAATGAAAGCCTTCCTCGGACCCGGCAGTGACGTTAATTTCGTTGTAATTTCAGTGAGTGTTTTGTGCTGTTCATGTAACAACAATATTGTAAACTTGGATATTGTTTGGTTTGGATTGTTTGTTACCTTTATTTGGATAGTTTACATGGATTTCATTATATGTCAGTACTTATCGTATTTTATATGTCAGGTCTCATTGATTTAATCCCCCCGGTTGTTGTCTGGACCTTTAATTTATGACTTTAGTTAGATCATGATATTATCGACCCATTGACTGTTATGAGCATGCGTAAGTAACATGAATTTCCTACGGAGCTCAAACAAGATGGGGAAAGATAAGAAACAGGCTGCCACCCCCTCAAAATGTACAAACTCTCCCAGGAAGAGTATGACATCACCAAGCAGTATCTTCGGTACACCGGTTAAAAGAAGCTTGTCCCATCCCCAGTCAGTCTGAATACCCGTATTGTAAGGAGTAGACAAAGTAACAAATTAGTGCGCATTCAATGGAGCGAAGCGATGGATACTGCATTGGCAGATGCATTAGTAAACCAGGTAACGCTAGGTCAAAAAAGTGACATGGGCTTTAAACCAGAAGCCTATAGGGCTACCATCGTTGAAATGTTAAATAGATGTGGTGTAGAGTTAGAGAACAAACATATCTCTAACCGTCTCCGTACATTGAATAGATTTTACTAGGCAGTAAAGGATATGCTGGAAGCCAGTGGTTTTGGCTGGGATGCCGACCAGAAAATGGTGATTGCTACTGATGATGTGTAGACCGCCTACATTGAGGTATAAAGTAACAATTATATTACAGTCGTCAATGATCACCCATTTAATGCTATATTTGTCAGTTGTTACTATGTGCTCAGTGATTGTTATATTAATAGGGTCCTAATATACTGATGTAGCCTTACAGTCTCACCCGTATGCCGAGAGAGTGCGTGGCAAACACATCGAGAGATTCAATGATTTGCAGACCATGTTTAGAAATGACTGTGCTCAAGGCTCTTATGCCAGCACAACGTACTCTTCTCCTCTTTTTGGCCGATGTCGCGGTAGAGCTGACCTTGATTCTGATGATGATTCTGATGGTAATGGGACTGATACTGTTCATCTATCTTCGGATGAAGATGGTGACGATGATTCTGGTCCGGCAATTCGTCCCAATGACGGAACACATCAGCGGTAAAAAAGGGTCAACACAGGTTCTATGGAGACCTCACGTGGGTCTATAAACAGTCAAAGCACCACAACTGGCATGACCCGTGGCCAAAGGGGTAAACCAAGTGAGCACATTGGTGACAAAATAGGTGAAGTGGGCAAGGCCTTAGGTCCCTTACCATAACGATGGCACAGGGTAAAAGTATGACCCGACTACAAAGGTTGTTGGGTATACTAGAGGAAGTTGACGGCCTCAGCTATGAGGATCAGGTCCGTGCCGCGCGGTTGTTGGAAGCAGATATAGTTAATGCTGGATTTTTCATCAAAATGGGTCATGAAAGGAGGAAGGAGTGGGTACAGAGACTTCTCGACCGCAATCCTCCAGAGTGAACCACATTATGGGTTTGGTGTATTGGGCATCTGAAACAACTAAACGTTTTTTTACAACTATCGTGTGTATATTTTGGTGTGGTTTTTGGACTTTGAATTTTTGTGTTTTTGGGTGGAAATTTTGGGTACTCAATGAGTACATAATTGACTGCAATATGGGTGAACTTGAAACATATCTAACTGATGGTGACACCATCTTTCATCTTTCCTGCTTGATATTCTGTGTTCTCAGTTATCTGACTACAATGGGGTTACATTTGAGGTTCATATGTTCAGATACATCAGAGCCTCTGATTTGGCATATATGAATAGTCGACTGTTAGGAGAGTTTGACTGTCATGGTTATTTCATTGGTCTGCAATTGCTATGAAATTGGTGATGATATGTTAGTTTGTTTTGCCGTGAACAGGGTGAATTATGATGCTTCCCCGTTCTATTTTCTGATATATGAATTCAAATAAATATATTATTATGTGAATTTGTTTGAAGCTTGTATCCGTAACAGTGATTGTATTAATCTTTGACGCAACAAAAAATTTTCAAATTCATGAAACTGAGGAGGTGAGACTATTCAGCTAATCATGTGAAGGAGGATCTCTATTTACTCTTCACAGAACTAACGACTAATTTAGTGAATTATTCAAAAAATTTGTCTTTGTTGTCCTGTTTAAATAGCTATACAAATCTACATTAGAGGGGTCTGATAGAGCTTATTTATTTTGTCAGGAAGGTATGAAGAAGTTCTATGTCGTCTTTGTGGGAAGAGTTCCAGGGTTGTATGACAGATGGGAGGTTGCACATGCGCAGGTTGATCGATACCCAGGATGTAGACACCAGTCGTACAAATCATACGATGAGGCTAGAAGGGCTTGGGAAAATTTTCAGGTACATTATAGGCTGTTTCCCGGCTGAGGCAAGTAACGGTCTGGGAGGTTGTTGTTCAATGAAGTCAAATATAACTCATACTAGCAATCCTGTCAATTGATTTATATTTCAGTTTGTAATGATTACTGTAGTCCAATTGGCAGATTGATCGTGATCAAACAATTTTCAGGAGATTCAAGTCGGAAGCTCGACGTGATCATGAACCAGCTATAATTGAGGAAGATATTGTAGGGCTGCAGGTTTCGGATGCGGCAATACCGGACCTGAACAGGGACTATAATTCGTTTGTTGATGGTTCTGCTATATAGAAAGTGGTGATAGGAGTATTGCTTATATATGTGGTAGTTGTTTGGATTGTTGCAAATAACATATCATAGGGGAGGAGTAACAGGTCACGATAGCTGATCCAAGATAATAGTGGAGCATGGAGATGATAGTCCGTGCTTCATGTGTTCTCTATCCAGACTTTGACATATGTATATAACTTATGTTTGGTCTGTTTTGAATGCCTGATTTGAAGTTAACAGTGACATCATCATTTTAATTTATTTCAAAACACAGTATCGTTCATTCCGTAGGAATCTATAGTGTATTCTGTGATTGTCTATCCCACTTGGTTTCATATTATCAGATTTTCAATGCTGCCATGAAATCGGATTGGTGAGATGACCTTGCCACTGGCCTAGTGTCAACTGGTCGATGCTCTACGGGCCCCACCATGGAGCATTCGTTTAATCCATTCCGTTCATCTATGTTTTGCAGATCATCTTATTGCTTGCTGCCAAAAATTGGAAGGGATATAAATCTCCTGTGGATCAGACAATATGAAAACAATCGTGATTGAATATCCCCCGTTCAAATCCTCGTAAGACCCAGAGAACTGTTTATTTGATATTCGAGTGTGATTCCTGTAATGTGATCCACCTGAGCTTGGGAAATGGCTTTATTTCCGTATAGTGTCGTACAATGATATGTAAAGATAAATAGACGATATGGATGAAACCCCTACAGTTGATGGTGGGGCCCACAGAGGACCGACCACTAGCCATTGGCTAGTGTCAAGGGTAGTCATGTGTCCGTGTAGTGTAACAATTTCTCGTACGCTATAATCACACATGCATGATAGCAGAACGAAGACTCTGTTCCCAAACATGGGCACTGTTGTCCGCAACGTATACATGGACTTAATGAAATCGTAACCAAACAGCATGGTTGTTGACCATCATTTCAATGTGTACCATGCTACAGTGACTGACATACCGTGACATGATAGTTGTACAATGCAGCACAATACTATACATGAATCCAAACACGCCCTTAGCGTGAGTGTACTCTTAGTCCACACATAGACCTAAACCCAAACTCGGCTCGGTGCAGCATGCGTGTATGCATGCACACATGACACATCACATAGCCACAGCCACAGCTTGACTCAACGTGTGCATGCACTACCAAAAAAATGGGCAATAGAACTATGGCTACGGTTTTAGTCCATAACACGACCGTAGTTGTAGGTGCCATAACAATAGGTCTGGAGCCTATAGCTACAGATTTAATCCGTAGCTATAGGCTACAACAGCTACAGATATAATCCGTAACAATTATATCTGTAGCGATAAGCATAAACAGCTACGGATATTATTTGTAGCTAAAAGTCCGTAGCAATATGCCAAATTTAATAATGGCTACAACTGTCAGATTATCGGCTACGGTCAATATTCGTAGCTATTTTGTATATTTAAAAAACCAAGGCTACGGATTTAATCCGTAGCCATAGATCTATAGCTACGGTCAATATCCGTGCTATAATCATTCATTTATTCAATTACCACCTGCATAATCATTCATTCATTCAATTACAATCATTCATTCAATCAATCCGTAGCCATAGACCTATAGCTACGGTCAATATAAATGCTATAATCATTCATTCATTCAATTACCACCTGCATAATCATTCATTCATTCAATCAATTACAATTATAATTACAATAATGCTGAAAATACAAATCTCGTTGAGTCTGTGTGCACTCGCATATGGCCAGGTGCATCCTTCATCCACCATAGATAGAAAATGAATGCGAGTATCAGTAGTCCACTTGCACATCCGACAGCTATACCAATAACTTCTCTTATGCGTCTTCTGTAATTATTCAAGGGTGAACCACCACTAGAGGACTCTACAACATAAAAATAAAGAATCAGTCAATTGAAGAAGGATGAAAACTAAATGCAAGGAAAACATAGAAATAGGATAGTTGAGAACCTAGAGAATAGGTTATATGTTATATGTTATAGGTTATAGATTATATGTTATAGGTTATACTTTTTGGGAATTGAGAATTGGTTAAGATTTAGGTTTAGGAAATCGGGTTCGGGTTTGGGTTTAGGATCGGGTTTAAGTTTGGGTTTTCAAGTTTAGATTTAGGTTTAGGTTAGGGAGTTGAGATTAGGATTAGGTTTAGGTTTAGGTTTAGGGATTTGAGAATACATTTAGGTTTTAGGTTTAGGTTTAGGTTTTGGTTTTGGTTATAAAGGTTTTGGTTTTGGTTATAGGTTATAGGTTAAGATTTAAGTTTAGGAAATCGGGTTCGGGTTCGGGATCGGGTTTAGGTTATAGGTTAAGGTTTGGGTTATAGGTTTAGGTTAGGTTTAGGTTTAGGTTATAGGTTATAGTTTTTGGGAATTGAGAATTGGTTAGGGTTTAGGTATAGGAAATCGGGTTCGGGTTCGGGATCGGGTTTAAGTTTGGGTTTTCAAGTTTAGGTTTAGGTTTAGGTTAGGGAGTTGAGATTAGGATTAGGTGTAGGTTTAGGTTTAGGGATTTGAGAATACATTTAGGTTTTAGGTTTAGGTTTTGCTTTTGGTTTAGATTATAGGTTTAGGTTATAGGTTATAGGTTATAGGTATAGGTTTAGGTTAAGGTTTAGGTTTAGGTTATGGGTTTTGGGATTTAAGAATAGGTTTAGGTTATAAGTATAGGTTTAGGTTGGGTTATAGGTTAAGGTTTAAGTTTAGGTTATAGGTTTTAGGATTTGAGAATAGGTTTAGGTTATAAGTATAGGTTTAGGTTTAGGTTATAGGTTTAGGTTAAGGTTATAGGGTTTAGGTTATAGGTTATAGGTTATAGGTTTAGGTTTAGGTTTAGGTTTAGTTTTTAGGTTTAGGTATTGGCTTAGGTTATAGGTTATAGGTTATATGTTTAGGTTAAGGTTTAGGGATTCGGGTTTGGGTTTGGGTTCGGGTTTAGGTTATAGGTTTAGGAAATCGGGTTCGGGTTTAGGTTTTAGGTTATAGGTTATAGGTTTAGTTTATAGGTTAAGGTTTGGGATATAAGTTTAGGTTAGGTTTAGGTTTAGGTTATAGGTTATAGGTTATATGTTATAGGTTATAGTTTTTGAGAATTGAGAATTGGTTAAGGTTTAGGTTTAGGAAATCGGGTTCGGGATCGGGTTTAAGTTTGGGTTTTCAAGTTTAGGTTTAGGTTTAGGTTAGGGAGTTGAGATTAGGATTAGGTGTATGTTTAGGTTTAGGGATTTGAGAGTACATTTAGGTTTTAGGTTTAGGTTTTGGTTTTGGTTTAGGTTATAGGTTTTAGTTTAGTTTATAGGTTATAAGTATAGGTTATAGGTTAAGGTTTAGGTTTAGGAAATCAGGTTCGGGTTCGGGATCAGGTTTAGGTTTGGGTTTAGGTTTTAGGTTATAGGTTATAGGTTTAGTTTATAGGTTAAGGTTTGGGTTATAGGTTTAAGTTATAGGTTATATGTTATAGGTTATAGTTTTTGGGAATTGAAAATTGGTTAAGGCTTAGGTTTAGGAAATCGGTTTTGGGTTCGAGATAGGGGTTTAAGTTTGGGTTTTTAAGTTTAGGTTTAGGTTTAGGTTAGGGAGTTGAGATTAGGATTAGATGTAGGTTTAGGTTTAGGGATTTGAGAATACATTTAGGTTTTAGGTTTAGGTTTTGCTTTTGGTTTAAGTTATAGGTTTTGGTTTAGGTTATATGTTATAAGTTTAGGTTAAGGTTTAGGTTTAGGTTATGAGTTTTGGGATTTGAGAATAGGTTTAGGTTATAAGTATAGGTTTAGGTTGGGTTATAGGTTAAGGTTTAGGTTTAGGTTATACGTTTTGGGATTTGAGAATAGGTTTAGGTTATAAGTATAGGTTTAGGTTTAGGTTATAGGTTTAGGTTATAGGTTATAGGTTTAGGTTTAAGTTATAGGGTTAGGTTTAGGTTTAGGTATAGGCTTTGGTTATAGGTTATAGGTTATATGTTTAGGTTAAGGTTTAGGGATTTGGGTTCGGGTTCGGGTTTGAGTTTAGGTTTAGAAAATTGGGTTCGGGATCGGGTTTAGGTTTGGGTTTAGGTTATAGGTTATAGGTTTAGGTTATAGGTTAAGGTTTAGTTTTAGGTTAAGGTTTGGGTTATAGGTTTAGGTTAGTTTAGGTTTAGGTTATAGGTTATATGTTATAGGTTATAGTTTTTGGGAATTGAGAATTGGTTAAGGTTTTGGTTGTTTAGATCGGGTTCGGGTTCGGGATCGGGTTTAAGTTTGGGTTTTCAAGTTTAGGTTTAAGTTTAGGTTTAGGTTAGGGAGTTGAGATTAGGATTATGTGTAGGTTTAGGTTTAGGGATTTGAGAATACATTTAGGTTTTAGGTTTAGGTTTAGGTTTTGGTTTAGGTTATAGGTTTTGGTTTAAGTTATAGGTTATAAGTATAAGTTATAGGTTAAGGTTTAGGTTTAGGAAATCGGGTTCGGGTTCGGGATTGGGTTTAGGTTATAGGTTATAGGTTATAGGTTTAGTTTATAGGTTAAGGTTTGGGTTATAGGTTTAGGTTAGGTTTTTGGGAATTGAGAATTGGTTAAGGTTTAGGTTTAGGAAATCGGGTTCGGGTTCGGGATCAGGTTTAAGTTTGGGTTTTCAAGTTTAGGTTTAAGTTTAGGTTAGAGAGTGGAGATTAGGATTAGGTGTAGGTTTAGGTTTAGGGATTTGAGAATACATTTAAGTTTTAGGTTTAGGTTTTGCTTTTGGTTTAAGTTATAGGTTATAGGTTTAGGTTAAGGTTTAGGTTTAAGTTATGGGTTTTGGGATTTGAGAATAGGTTTAGGTTATAAGTATAGGTTTAGGTTGGGTTATAGGTTAAGGTTTAGGTTTAGGTTATAGGTTATAGGTTTTGGGATTTGAGAATAGGTTTATGTTTAGGTTATAGGTTTAGGTTAAGGTTATAGGGTTTAGGTTAGGGTTTAGGTTATAGGTTATAAGTTTAGGTTTAAGTTATAGGTTTAGGTTTAGGTTTAGGTTTTAGGTTTAGGTTATAGGTTATAGGTTATATGTTTAGGTTAAGGTTTAGGAATTCAAGTTTGAGTTCGGGTTTAGGTTATAGGTTTAGGTTTAGGAAATCGAGTTCGAGTTCGGGATAGGGTTTAGGTTTGGGTTTAGGTTATAGGTTATAGGTTTTAGGTTTAGTTTATAGGTTAAGGTTTGGGTTATAGGTTTAGGTTAGGTTTAGGTTTAGGTTATAGGTTATAATTTTTGGGAATTGAGAATTGGTTAAGGTTTAGGTTTAGGAAATCGGGTTCGGGTTCGGGATCGAGTTTAAGTTTGAGTTTTCAAGTTTAGGTTTAGGTTTAGGTTAGAGAGTTGAGATTAGGATTAGGTGTAGGTTTAGTTTTAGGGATTTGAGAATACATTTAAGTTTTAGGTTTAGGTTTTGCTTTTGGTTTAGGTTATAGGTTTTGGTTTTGGTTATAGGTTATAGGTTTAGGTTTAGGTTATGGGTTTTGGTATTTGAGAATAGGTTTAGGTTATAAGTATAGGTTTAGGTTGGGTTATATGTTAAGGTTTAGGTTTAGGTTATAGGTTTTGGGATTTGAGAATAGGTTTAGGTTATAAGTATAGGTTTAGGTTTATGTTATAGGTTTAGGTTAAGGTTATAGGGTTTAGGTTATAGGTTATAGGTTTAGGTTTAAGTTATAGGGTTAGGCTTAGGTTTAGGTTTTAGGTTTAGGTATAGGCTTTGGTTATAGGTTATAGGTTATATGTTTAGGTTAAGGTTTAGGAATTCAGGTTTGGGTTCAGGTTTGGGTTTAGGTTATAGGTTTTGGTTTAGGTTATAGGTTATAGGTTTAGGTTAAGGTCAAGGTTTAGGTTATGGGTTTTGGGATTTGAGTATAGGTTTAGGTTGGGTTATAGGTTAAGGTTATAGGTTTTGGGATTTGAGAATAGGTTTAGGTTATACGTTTAGGTTTAGGTTGGGTCATAGGTTAAGGTTTAGGTTTATGTTATAGGTTTTGGGATTTGAGAATAGGTTTAGGTTATAAGTTTAGGTTTAGGTTGGGTTATATGTTAAGGTTTAGGCTTAGGTTATAGGTTATAGGTTATAGCTTTAGGGAATTGAGAATAGGTTTAGGTTATAGGTTTAGGGTGTGGTTTTGGTTAAGGGTGCGGTACCTGCTAATAAAGAAATAAACACGGCCTATCCAAATGGCCAGGCCCCTTCAATGTTGTCCATAGAAAATAGACAGCTTCATCATGATTATAACAGCGGTTCCCGCCTTCCAGGGACCCCCGCTCATTCGGATAGCTCCGACGCACATCCGGGTCTGCTCCATTAATTTTGAGCAAATACATAAACACGGCCTGTCCAAATGGTCAGGCCCCTCCAATGCTGTCCATAGGAAATTGACAGCTTCATCATGGTCATAACAACAGTTCCCACCTTCCGGGGACCCCCACTCATCCGGATAGCTCCGACGCACATCCGGGTCTACTCCATTAATTTCGAGCAAATACATAAACACGGTCTGTCCAAATGTCAGGCCCTTCCAATGCTGTCCATAGGAAATAGACAGCTTCATCATGGTCATAACAGCGGTTCCCACCTTCCAGGGACCCCCGCTCAACATCCGGATAGCTCTGACGCACATCCGGGTCTGGTCCATCAATTTTTACAGACTTATGCATGTCCTGCTCATGAGCATGCCTAATATTGCCAATGCATGAGATTCAGCACAAATACCTTTTCATGATTCAAAGAAGGGAACTCGAGGCTTTTCCTTACCTTCCATTGTATGCTTCCAAGGTGCAGATGGCCCCTGAAACACACATACATCCTAGGAATCGCTTCTCAAAACCGCAGACTGTTTTGTTTTGAAACTCGTTCATCTCACCTGAAAACCTGCCACATAATAAATAATTGTAACCACAATGATAACTATTGTGAATGCACTATAATGAACAAATTATTATTATTATAGATAACTGTAATTACAACATAGGTATCATGCACACGATACCTCGTTTCAACACTCGAGGGATCGATACCAAGACCTCAAGTGTTGAAATGAGGTATCTCCACTCAGTCTACCAGATGAGCTATGAATCTGGGTGTAAGAAAAATAATCTGTTTGTTGACACCTAAACTGTTTGTATGAGCCATCTTGATATCCAATTCATAATTACTGTTAACATGAGCTCATAATGCAATAGAGATCAAGATCTTCTTCTTCTTCTTTTTGAAAGCCATCAAGATCTCTAATTGCATGTATTGACTAAAATGAGATGAAATCAATTTTGGCATCTACCAAATACGACCTGATTATTCTAAATTACAAACTCATTAAGAATTCCATGTAAAAACTGGAAACTAAAGACGAAGTTAAAAACTTGGGTGGAAAATGGGTTAGTGCAGAATTTATACAGCTCAGTTCTGAAGTGCATAACTTGTACTAATCCACTATATATCAAAACCCTTATTCATAAAAATAAATTGGATTACAGAAGATAAGTAAAAACCATATAAAAACATAGGTAAAAATTATCCAAATTCCAAAAGGCAAAAAAATAGAAAGAAGAACAAGGAAATCTCTCCACCTCCATCACAGTAGAAATACACAAAATCAAGGACCCACATCCGTTGAGAATTTACATAGTGCGGCATTGTACAGCTACAATTTCCAAAATGCAAAATAGGTGTACAATCACACCCACAAATGAAACTACATAAAACAAACCCACCACCATTGATTGACTTACATACACTTATTTTCCTCCTCTTTTTTTTTGGAATTTACACAGTACAGCATTGTACTCCTCCAATTTCCCAAAATGCAAAATGGGTGTACCACCACACCCCTAATCCAAACATACAAAATCAGGGAATCCCCTCCTTTGATTTTGGATGCACCCATTTTCTATCTTTTTGGGAATTGCAATAGTACACCTTGGTTGGTTTTTTTTTTTTTTTTGAAAGAATAATAGTACACCTTGGTACTACTTCAAATTCCCAAAAAATAAAAAATAAAAAATGTAAGCAAATTAATTAAGGTGGATGTAAATATCACATTTCCCTAAGAATTCCCACATACATCCTACAAGAAACATAAACATCTAGCATCAAAAGGTTATGAAAACTATTTTCAGCCATCAAAAGCTCTCACACAAACACAAATGAAGAAAAAAAAAAAAAGGGGAAACGACCATCATTCACCATTCATTTCCTCCATGTATATATCTCTCTCTTTATACCCCACCCAACTCCCCAAATCACCCACTCAATCCACCAAAAATCACCAAACCTAAAACCCTAATCACCAAAAAGAGAAAAAAGAAAACCATCTATGTCATCAGATTATAAAACTCGTCAACAAAAATCAGGTCAGGCCTGTCATCAGGTGGGCCACATTATATATGGAAAAAATGATGGTTTTTGAAACTCAAGAAGTAAATGCATGCAAAAACTCATGTTTTTGTAGTACCAACTGCTTCATTCCATTTTCTGGTTGATTCTAATTCAAGCTAAATTGTTGGATGTAGATCGATGAGGCTGTTACCTGGCTCTGGTTTCTAAACTCCTCTGTTTCTCATTGCCTCTCTCACTCTTGTCACTTTGTTCCATTGGCCAGCACTTGCATACATGTTTGCTAGAAGAACATAATCCCCACTTTCAAAGAAGTCTCTCGTCTTTGAAAAAATACATATAGGATTCCTTTAGCATGATTCAATTAGCTCAACCTGTGATTGCCTCTGGTGAAGACCAACAACAACCCCCTACAAAAACAAATCAATGCCATCAATTAACCGAACCATTAGTTACAAAGAACAACAACAACCAAAATACATGGTGAACAGAGTAACTCAATATGTTGAAAGTGGTGCAATTTCTATGAGGTAATCTTTTAATTCACATGCACTATGAGGGCGTCATGGGAGATGCTAACCTTTGAATATCTAAAATCATCTTATAATCTCCCAAAGCGAAAACCACTTCATAGATAATAAAAAATGGGCTTTATCTCCAACGCAATGTCTAACATTAAAAAACCAATTTAGAATATTAATATTTTCTTCTGGGCAAGCCACTCTTGTAAAAAACAGAACAAATTGTATATCAAATGAAACGAAAACTCTGAAACACATCCTAAGCAAAGTAAGGTGAGGGGTGTTGAAGTAAGAATGGATGCCATGTCAGGTGTACCTATTCCAGAAACATCACTGAATCTTTCTTAGAAAATAATAGGCAAGAGAATTCTAGGTACTTAAACAATAAATCTTGTATTGAAAGAAGCCAAGCCAACATTTACAGTATATTTCAGGGAGATTTTTAGCATATGCTGGGTAATAGATGCATGGTGCTACAACAAAAAGGTGCATTTAATTCCTCATATGCGCTACTCTGCAGATCCAGCGTGATAGGTAGCTAGCCATGCGAGGGATTGCAAACAAAACAGGGAAGAACTTTGTAGAAAATCAAGTTTAGATAAAAAGCTTCCTCTTTAGAAAATACTCATCTGAAAGTGTAGCTTTCTCCAATACAACAACTTGCCGCAAGCAATACATGTTCATGAATAAAGTTCAAATTTAATAACAATTGATGTTATAAATTAACGAGGTACTAAAGGTTGTTCCATCTAATAATGTTAAAGATGTTCTGACCATAGAGTTAGAGGAGCTAAGACTAGTAAGCTGCATGACTTGAGGGCAAAACTATATAATAACCTTTGGCCATTTTTTGATGTTGTATGCCGTTCGGTGAGTGGATTGGGCTAATTTTTGTATCAGGTAATCATCATAGTGTGGCCCACCTTTCGCCTGGATTGGATATTCTATACAGGCACGTTGGAAGGGAAAAAAAAAAGATTGCATCTGACTTCCCCTCATGGCCCCCTAACAATAAATGACATGAACAAAGAGCTCAAGAAATGACATTACTGCATTAAAACCATTGGATTTTGCATAATCTGTAGTCCCAAATGGATGGAGCATATACCTAAAATCATACTGATGGGATGATCTTAGCCATCTGACTTCCCCTCATGGCCCCCCAACAATGAGAAAGCCCTCCCAACAAATGAGAAAACCATGAGCCAGAAAACATGCTGAGAGTGCTTTTGGATATGAATTATTGAATTAATTCGTGTTTAAAGTGAATAATGGCAGTTGAAATCTTGCATGCATCCAAACATAGCAGTAAGATTATCTAAATTTAAATTCTGTTACAATTCATAAACAAGATAACCAAAAAGATTACACCACATAATAACAACACTACATTGATAACTACACTGCTACAAACAAAGTACACATGAGAGACTCCTCCCTGACATTGCAAGAAAAAACCAGCATTCTATGGATCTTAACTTGTATAAAAATTTAAAATTAAAAAAATAAAAAATAATACACTAATGCAGACTTTAATCCTAATTACTGATAATGACACCTAATTCCCACACCCAAACACTCTCAGCAGCAGCTTTGCAAATGTGAAAAAAACCATTGCAAACAGCTACTGGAGATCCCAAACTAAAATTGCAAAAAAGACCAACAAGGGATATTGAAAGCTGGATAAAAGAATGAACTCTTTCCAAGATGAGCTCTAAAAAAATGAACTCTTGACCAAAACAGAAAAAAGAAAAAAAAGAAAACAAGAATAGAAGTCTCTATAGTCTGAAATTTTTTTCTCAAAAGAAACCAATAACAAACTCTTGACCAAAAAAGAAATGTCCTGTGAAGCATTTAATGATCACTTTAGCTCCCTATTTCCAATCTCTTACTCAGAAAATTAGATGAGGCTGCAATTGACATTAAAAGCATGAGAAAAGCAATGCGCACTTGCACAACCTACTCAAAAAACACACGCAAATCACATAATGAAACATAGGTGATGTGCTGCTCAACATCCATCAATAGCTTTGTTGCGCAGCACGCCAACAACGCAGTGAGCCTAGATCCAATCTCAGGCCTCACCCAAAAATGATAAATAAGAAGAAATATAAACTATAAATTAGATGAGGCTGCAATTGACATTAAAAGCGTGAGAAAAGCAATGCGCACTTGCACAACCTACTCAAAAAACACACGCAAATCACATAATGAAACATAGGTGATGTGCCGCTCAACATCCATCAATAGCTTTGTTGCGCAGCACGCCAACAACGCAGTGAGCCTAGATCCAATCTCGGGCCTCACCCAAAAATGAAAAATAAGAAGAAATATAAACTAGAAACCGATCAAAGCAATCCAAAACAAACCACAAGACAAGATATACGTGGAAAAACTCCAATCTAGGGTAAAAAACTCATGGATGCAAACTTCCACTATAAAGAACGAAGAATACAAGATAATATACTAACCTCTCCCTTGGAAGTACAGAGAAAATCCCTTGCCCACACCTTAGAAATATTTTCCAATATTCACCTTAACCCTAGAATAGCCCTAGGGACCCCAATTTATAGTTTTGACAACTTCCCTTTCTGCATCCCAGTTGTGAAAGGACTTGCGACATGAAATCCACGAAACTCCTTTCCGCATCCCAGTTGCGAAAGGACTTGCGACACGAAATCCGTGCATGTGGGTCCACTTCTCAACAATCTCCCACTTGGAGACACATCGCCATAAACCTTTGTCTTCTTCATCTGGAGTGCACCACATCCCTGTCTTCAAGCCTGAAGACCAATCAAAGCTGAACAGAGCTTCAGCTTCTCTCGTGTGACCGCCTTGGTCAACATATCCGCAGGAGTCTCACTTGTATGAATCTTCTCCAGAGCAATCGATCCATCTTCCAGTAATGAACATATGAAGTGATATCTGATGGCAATATGCTTGGTCCTTGAATGGAAGGCTGAATTCTTGGCCAAGTGTATGCACTCTGACTATCACTGTACAGTTTGCAATCTTCTTGCTTCTTACCCAACTCTTCTATGAAACCTTGCATCCACACCATCTCCTTGCATGCTTCTGTAGCCGCAACATATTCTGCTTCTGTCGTACTGATAGATATTATCTTCTGTAACTGAGAGACCCAATTGACTGCAGTACTACCCAGAGTAAAGACATAACCTGTAGTGCTTCTCCTGCTGTCAATATCTCCTGCCAAATCTTAATCCACGTAGCATTGTAGCTTGATTTTCGATGCACCATAGCACAACCCTACATCCTTAGTACCTACCAAATATCTAAGGATCCACTTCACAGCTTCCCAATGTTCCTTCCCGGGGTTGTTCATGAACCTGCTAACAACTCTCACTGCTTGAGCAATGTCTGCCTCGTGCTCACCATAGCATACATGAGACTCCCTATAGCTGACACGTATGGGACTTTAGCCATGTAATCTCGTTCCTCTTGCATCTTTACCCCTTGCTCCTTAGATAGCTTGAAGTGGTTGGCTAATGGAGTGCTAACTGGCTTAGCACCTCCCATATTGAATTGATCAAGTACCTTGGCTATGTACTCTGCCTGTGACAACACCAGTTTCTTATTTTCCCTGTCACGCTTTATCCTCATGCCTAGGATTTGTTTTGCAGCTCTTAAATCCTTCATGAAAAATTCTTTAAACAGTTATCTTTTGAGATATGAGATGTCCTTCATGCTTGAATCGGCCACAAGCATATCATCAACGTATAGAAGAAGGATAATGTACGATGTATCAAACTTCTTCAAATAACAACAGTGGTCTGCATGACATCTCCTAAAACCGTTTTCCAATATGAAACTGTCGAACTTCTTGTACCACTACCTCGGGGCCTGCTTCAGGCCATATAAACTCTTCTTCAGTCTGCACACCTTATTCTCCTTTCCTGGTACTACGTATCCTATCGGCTGATGCATATATATCTCTTCTTCAAGGTCCCCATGAAGAAAGCTGTCTTAACATCTAGCTGCTCTAGATGTAAGTCCTCTGTAGCCACTATACTCAAGACCATGCGAATCGTAGACATTTTCACTACTGGTGAAAATATTTCAGTGAAATCGATACCTGCCTTTTGTTGAAACCCTTTCACAACTAATCTCACTACAAGAAAAGTCACTTTTACCAACGAAAATTTTCGTAGGCAAAAGTCTTATTTTCGTAGGCAAAAACTTTTACCCGCGAAAATTTTCGTTGGCAAATTCCTCGTTAAAAGTCCGTGAGGAACACCTTTTACCCACGAAAAAAAATTTTCGTGGGCAAAGGTAAGACTTTTGCCGACGAAATTTTTCGTAGGCAAAACATTTTACCAACACTAATTTCCGCTAGTAAAATTATTGACAAAACTTTTTACCTGCGAATACTTTTGTAGGTAAAAATATTTACAAGACTTTTTAGCTACTAACAACTTCGTAGCTAAAAATATTTACAAGACTTTTTACCTACCAACAATTTCGTAGCTAAAAATATTTAAAACACTTTTTACCTACCAACAATTTCGTAGCTAAAAATATTTTAAAGACCTACAACATTTTCGTAACTAAAATTATTGACAAAACTTTTTACCTGCGAATACTTTTGTAGGTAAAAATATTTACAAGACTTTTTAGCTACTAACAACTTCGTAGCTAAAAATATTTACAAGACTTTTTACCTACCAACAATTTCGTAGCTAAAAATATTTAAAACACTTTTTACCTACCAACAATTTCGTAGCTAAAAATATTTACAAGACTTTTTACCTACCAACAATTTCGTAGCTAAAAATATTTAAAACACTTTTTACCTACCAATAGTTTCGTAGCTAAAAGGTATTTACAAGACTTTACCCACAAATATATTCGTAGGTAACAATACTTAGAAAACTTTCGCCTACCACCAATTTCGTAGCTAAAAATTCATTTACCAAACACTTTCCTGCGAATGATATTATAGGTAAAAATACTTACAAAACGTTTAGCCACGAATATTTTCGTAGGTAAAAACTTTGACGAGACTTTTCCCTACGAAAATTGTCGTAGGTAAAAGTTTTTTATTTTTTTCTCACAAATTCTTGATATACACCTGATATACAGCTGTTACAAAATATTTCTTGATATACACCTGTTATGTAATATATTTCATCATATTCACATTCACATCCATTTAACTCTAAAGTACATAAATAAATTCATCCAAACATAAACTACACAAGACATTGGAAAGCCATTTCCAAAAAAAAAAAAAAAAAAGAAAAGAAAGTCAAAGAAATAAATAATGGAAACTATATATAGAGTGGAAAATTGAACTTACCTGACACGCATGCCTTCGTCAATATTTGTTGGTGAAACTTTATCGCCCAAACCAACAACAAAGGGTACAGAAAGAATTAGGTCCATCAAAATGTGCCAAGATTCTTAAGTTATACCAACCTGAAATAACAAAACATCGCATAGAAAATATACTTTGGGAATTTGCTTAACATTTATTACATACTTTGCTTCCTTAGAATTCAGGTTTATTATTTTTGTGCATCTTGCAACCTGCTCAAAACATAAATAAACACCACTTGTAATTGCAAAAGCTTTGTGCTTGTTGGAGATAAACATTAACCATGTTGGAGACTGCGCTACTTTGTACTTGTTGTTATTGGAACCAGTTCCAGACCATCATTTAGTTGTGTTTGGCGTGGATGGGCTATGTTGGACAAGTTTAGACCCTGTTTGATAGATGCCTAAAAATGAGTTCATCTCATTTTACTTAGCAGTAATTATGTATTAGAGATCTTAATCTCTGACACATAATTTCTGTTAGCAACATATAAACAACATATCCGGTCCACATGCCTCTACCTGTCTGCAGACAGTGAGTGCATCCCAACATGGTTATTTAAGCAATTGAGTATTTGAGAGAAGCAGCATTGGAGTCCAATTGCAAACACTGAAAGTGACAAAACCACAACAGCATACATAACTTTAAAAGAAGAAAGATATGTGAACCAACAACCGAGTATCGATAGAAGTAATGAATAAGAAACGATTAATCACCTGCCAAGCTGTTTGGGTTGTCTCCAGACCACTGAATAACAAGGCAACTCTTATTAAAGTGAAACCTGAAGGCAGTGTGATGCAGTTGTCAGTCGCAAGATTCAATTATCTGGTCAGAAGCCTCTACAATTCTGTCTTACTAGCTTTTGTGTTGATACCATGAATCGATTTCCAAATACATAAACAACCACTATATCTAGAAGAAATGTTTCAAATAATTGACCAATGCAGTCTAATGTTGTCACTCTCATAATCATAATGATATAAAAGCCAGGGATCCTTCGATATTTTGTGCTACTATGCTACTAACGATCTACAGTCATCAATCGGCAATAGGTGATCAAACAAGATACAAATGATGATCAGATCCAAAAGCGACGCTTGAAAGATCTCAAAATGTCAATTTATAGGTAAGGTCAAGTGACACATTGAAAGACTTTTTTTTTAAAAAGAAAGCAATGCAACAATTCAATGTTGAATCTAATGGAATATTTAGCCAGTTCTTCTCCATGGGGATGTACAGTTCTTGGTCAACACCAAGTGAAGATTCGTAACCTTTGTAAAGTTAGAATAACAACATGTAATAAATGCACAAGACTCCTTGAAAACAATGTTTCTTAGTACTCGACAGAAATTATCTACCAAACATAGAAAAGACAGTCTGATGAGAATATTGTAACAAAGAATTTCTCACATCTTGACAGAAAACTCCCTTGAACTATTCAAAAAAAAAAAGCATCAAGAAGAAATATACTCCATTCATATAGATTTAGATGGCAGTTCTTGAACAGTTTGTTTTATATATGATGGAATTACCAGCTTTCCATGCTTACCGATATTCGCCATGACTACCAAAAAAGCCATGATGTTGATTAAGTGCATTTTTTTCACATTACTTACAAAGCTTTGTTGTACATTAGCAAGTATATCTGTCATCAGTTTAGGGAAATGAATTTACACCAATTACATTTTTCTTGTTTCAATTAGAACTGGAAACAAACAAAATAATCTTGTGGACAGAAAAGTATTAACCCGCCCATCTCAGTTTCACTCATCAGTTTAACTTTTTGTGCTCCCCTGACGCTCGTTCAGTTCAAAACAAAGTCACCCAATCAACAGATTCAACCAAAAATCAATTTGGGGTACTTGAAGTTCCAAATGCTGCACTAAAAAATCGAACTGTGCATGCAATCCTCCACACACACACACCTCCACAAGGAGCCACCTGGAACGTGGATGGGATCCAAGCCATGTATCAGGTGGGACCCATCTTATAGATGACCTGGCCAAAAGATCAACACGCTCAACTATCAACATGTTGCACAAATAATAAAAATATAGGGCACCCTAAAGAACTTGCAAGTTTTTTTTTACCATTCACTGTTTTTGTACATGTGTGGCCCACCTGAGAGTTGAACAGCCTGAGTTTTTGGCCAAAATGATCCTGCGAAGTTAGTCCTACACCTCATACACAGATTGAATGTCCTACGCATGTACTAGGTCAGCATTTGCAGCTGGGTGGAGATGCATGCGGAGCTAGAAAAATTCTACAAATAAATTCATTTTAGAGAGATTCAAAACACGCTACACAAAGTTTTAAGTTTTCTGCAGACAGTGAGTGCTTAGTGCATCCCAACATCCACATTTTTCGGAGTGCTCCAAATGCCTCTACCTAATAAAATGTAGTCATTTCCCAACGTTCTCATTCTGGGGTTGATCCAAATAGACTTGTAATCTTCCTTTCTTTCTTTCTTTATATTAATATTAATTCCACTTAACCAATCAAAAATGTCTGCAGATTGTGGGTGGAACTACATGGCAAAGACAAAAAAAAATAGTACGCAGCCCGTGAATTTCTGTAAATTGACGGTGATTGTGGCACATATAATAATCAAATGAAAAGCCTCATTTCAGTGTTTAAGACGGCACATGCGTCATGTCAGGCTCATTTCAGTGGTTATTGCAAGAATGAGAAAACAAAACATCCCTGAAGAATTGAAGATATCAAGAAAATGAAAATAAAAATTGTAATAATGTTGGGGACCATCAGATCAATGACCTGGACCACTGAACCATGGCCCCACTCACAAAATCCTGCAATTCAGCAAACCAAACATTTGCTGATGTGCGGGATCCTGTAATACCTCCACTATCAATTGCATCAGGCTTGCCACAACCCATTGATTTCTTGAGAAGATGAACAAAGAGCTGAGAGGTTATTTGAATCTACCCATCCCTTCCAGCACATTGATAAAAACATCATATTCGTTCTTCCCACAATATGGTTATTCAAACAACTCCTTACTATATGAGAGGAAAGGGGAATCCAAGCACCTTAGGAATTGCATAGACTTTAGCTTGAGGATCTGCCACCTGAGTCACCTCTGAAGATCCAAACCTACAGGCATCTAATATTCCCAAGTTATGCTCTGATACCAATTTCTGTCACGCCCCAAACCCAGAAATCGGATTCACAGGAATCCAAATCGCTGAATTTGGAGCCGACAGCCTCCGTAGTACCCCATTCTCGGCTCCCAGCGCCCATACGCCAGATTCCGATCCTGAGATCCTACAAGGAGGATTTTCAGTATGAATTTTTTGTAATGGAGCATAACCACAAGCATAACCAAGTCACAAAATAACAACACCACATATCCACTATATCAAAAACTTTAAGTACAATGCTGAAAGGGAAATACACAAATCAAAAATCAAGCTCCAGAAGACCGCTGTACGCTCCAAGCTCAACAATGCTGCAACCTAATATCACCTGCACGCATCTATCGTGCATAAGCTTATAGAAAGCTTAGAGGGTGGTGTAAGTGTGTGCACAAGGTAAGTGCCAAGTAAGCAATATCAGAGTAATCAGAGTAAGCGGGAATACTAGCAAGCCCATAAATCATACAATATCAGAAATAAACAAAAATATAGACAAATCCATGAGTCAATCATTATCAGAATACGCATTATAAAACATCTATGCAAATGAAGAGTCATAAAGAGTCAAACATCAGATGCCAAGGATGCGATGCAGTACGCAATTCCTAATGAGTGCACGAATACCGTCAGTCGTATGTAGACCGTATAAACGCATAAACATAGTAACCTGGAATGCCATATGTAGTAGATGTAATGTGCTGTGCGATGCGAATGGAATGACCATGCTGGAGTGTGAAGTCGGGATGATAGTACGTAGTATCGCAGGCTACGGGATCCACCACAAGGGACTTCTATCCAAACCAGTCCCATACCTAAATTTGGATAGTCAGACTCAATGTGGTAGACTCCTGATCTCAGGTTAGTCGCGCGCCCAACCGAAATCCTACCCATGCGAAGGTACACGTAACAAATAGTTGCGCACCACCAGCCCGAGTGAATAGTGAATGAATGAATGAATGAGTATGCAACTCCTGCTCAATAAGTCCACATATCAGTACGGTTCATCTCTGGGATCATCACCGGGGTCTATTACACCCTACGCCAGCTTGCCGCCCCTATCCGAGCGCACAACTGGGTAAGTGAAAGAGACCTCACTATCCGCCTGCCAATGTCGGGCCCGGCTCGTCGATAGCGGACCCATTCCTCAAGCTGGTCAAACTCAACCTAGATATTGCCCCCTCACTCAGGCGGGTAAGGTCACACCCCCTTCCAACCGACCACGACACAGTGGGAGACGCGACCTCCTGGTATTCGGCCCTCGTGCGCTCATATATCCACTCGGTCTCGACGTTGGAGTCATCTCCTGGCCACGGAGGTTTAGGGATTTTCACCCAGGGACATCTATGGCGCCCGTATGCTAGAACCAAACATTTTCGGTGTCCCATCTGGCCATCCACGATATGCCTGTGGAGGCTACGGCCCTGATGTCGCTAGGGCGTACAGTAATCATGATGCAAGATGCATGAGTCATACAATCCAGTCATGCATCACTCCTGCGCATACCGTGCGCTCATGTGAGATAACCTCCGCCTATCAAGGAGTCTCATAACAACATGCTCACTGACATATGTAATGATCAACCACATCTCATAACAAACATGCAGATGATGCGTATGGGCATGTATCATGATGCTATGCTGTCACATGCTAGTAATCAGTATCAATAACCAGCATCAACAATCTGCCTCGATCGGTAATCGGTCAATCGGCCACGACAAGCAGAATCGGCAATCGGCCACGTCAATTGATAATCAGCCATGATCGGTAATCGGTCAATCGGCCACGACAAGCAGGATCGACAATCGGCCACGTCAATCGAAACCGATAATTAGTACCAATAATTAACATCGATAATCGGCATAAGAGAAGGTCACAATGAGGACATTTAACCATCATTGCTCCCAACAGTGGCCTACATAGAGTCGAACATATAGTGGGCCCCACAGCCCCCCCACACAAAGGGCTAATATACATCGCAATGGGCCTCACCCAAGGGCCACATCACATCAAGACTCACCATATGGGCCGGAAATACCTCACAATGGGCCACAACATATGGGTTGGAAATACATCACGATGGCTATGGCATATGGGTCAGAAGTACGTCACAATGGGTCTCGCCAAGTGGGAGGTGGGCCCTGCACACGGGTCTCGAATACATCAAGTGGGCCACATCAATGGGCCATGCCAATGAACCTCATATACATCAAGATGGGCCTAATCACATGGGCCTCAATATACATAACAGGTGGGCCCTGCACCCGGGCCTCAAAACACGCAACAGGTGGGCCCCGCTCATGGGTCAAAGGTACATCAAAGTGGGCCCAACGGATGGGCCACAAAGTACATCAAGGTGGGTCTCAACAATGGCCTCATACATGTACCAAGGTGGGGTCCACTTAAACTATAGATCTGTCTTATTTTTAGTCCCAAGCCTATGAGACAAGCTGGCCAAATGGTTGGACGGTTTGAATGCAACACATGCATCATAGGTGGGGTCCATATGAGCTATGGATCCGACTCATTCTTTAGCTCATGCCCTGAAATGAGCTTTCAAAGTGGAAGGATGGATTGGATGTAACACGTGCATCATGGTGGGTCCCACAGTCCAGTGACATGGACGGTGCGTATAAAACACATAAATCAATGGTGGTTCCCACCGTCCACTGCTGTGGACGGTGTAACTACAACACAACACATATATCATAGTGGGTTCCACCGTCCACTGTGGTGGACGGTGTGGATGGAACACATACATCTTGGGGTCCACGTGGGGCCCGCCATAATGTTACTTGCCGTCCAACCTGCTCATAAGGTCACGCTGGCCTGGATGGAAGGAAAAACAATTTTAATATTGATCCAAACTTCTGTCAACCCAAGAGGGTCCCAAGGGCGGACGTTTAATCAACACTGTTTCCTGCTGTGTGGCCACCTGATCAGTGGCTGGATGGAGTGGATAGAACACGTACATCACGGTGGGTCCCACCGTCCCGTGATATGAACGGTGCAGATCAAACACCTAATCATGGTGGGATCCACCAGCCGTCCAGCTACTACTGGACAGTGCTACAAAGCACGGGCGCCTGGGTGGGCTCCACCGTCCGCCTGGACGGTGGGAGTAAAACACCTGCATCACTGTGGGTCCCATGTGGGGCCCACCCTAATGTTTACTCTCCATCCAAACCGTTCATAAGGTCACACGGTCCCCTAATGCATGGGGAAAAATAAATTTTAGCTTGATCCGAAACTTCTGTGGCCCAAAAAAAAAGCTTCAAAGGTAGGCATTAAATCACACTGTTTCTTGTGATGTGGGCCACCCGAGTTCCTGATGGAGATGATTTTTGGGGTGGGGCACACTGCCCTAAGGGGCCACCAAATGCACGGTTTTGATGTGAAGTGTACATCATGGTGGGGCCCACGGATGGGCCGTGGGACCTCTGTCCGTCCGCCAACACACATGGACGCCTGACGTCCTTTCACTTTCTCTGATAGCAGCGGCAGCAGCTGCTGCTGCTGTTTAGTATATATATTTTTTTTAAAAAAAAAAGAAAACTAAAATCTTGGGGTTTTTCCTACGTGGGGCCCACTGGAAGTAGATCCACCTCATCCACCGGCTCCCATGGCCCTAGACAAGCCAAACAAGCCCAATATCGGAGGTGTTTTGGAGTATAGAAACATCAGGTAGTTTTTCAACGGTGAAAACATCGTTTACTGCGCTATGGCCCGCATGAAAGTTGGATTGGCCCCTCTTTTTTTGTCTCAACGCCTAAAATGGTCTGGGGAAGAGAATGGACGGTGTGGATAAGGTTTATACATCAATGTGGGGCCTATATGAGTGACCCACTCCAAGGGTTGAACCAAACCAATATATGTATTATTATTATTATTATTATTATTATTTTTTTCTCTGGTTTTCATTTCATGTCCAGCGTCTCTGGACGCTGGACAACTTTGCCATGACACATGCGTTGATTGTGGGCCTTGCTCGGGATGGCTATTAAATGCACGGATGGTGGGGTCCATTTGGGTGGGCCACACGGCCACCTCATCACATGCAATAGGGAAATAAAAAAAGAAAGAGAGAGGAAGAGAGAGAGGAAGAGGGATCTAACCATAGAAGACACCCACCTTAGATCTTCTTGGATTTTTTTCTTCCATTAATGCATGCTAAAGATGTAATGGCTGGACTTCAACGGTTAAGATCGGCTTAGGATGGTGGAGATAGAAGATGGGAAGGTGGGCCACACTAGCTTCCTCCCATGGAAGCTCTCTTGCTTGGACGTTTCTCTCATGGTGTGAGAGAGAAAATGAAGGAGAGAGAGATGATGGGAGGGGAGTGATGGGGGTGGGTAAGAGATGGGATGGGAAGGTTGACTTTAGGTGAGGGTGATGTAAGAAGGGAATGGGTGCTTGTACTTGATTTGATGGGATGGAGTACTTGACTTATGACATGATTGATGGGACATTCTCTTGGGATTTGCAATGCGGCGTTTTTTTCTCGAACTGAAAGCGAGCCGACATCTTCTAGCCTGGGTATCGGGTCGGTGCATGAGTCACGGCATTGGAACCGCAGCGACGGCGCGGTCGCCAAGGTATAGGTTTTAGGTCGAGCCGACTTTGGCATGCAAGTCTCGTCTTAGGATCGTGCGCAATGTTGGCTTTAGGTCCAGGATTGCCGGAATTTGACCGGAAGGATCGTGGGAGTCGATGGAACAGTAGAGACTAAGATACGGGTCTTACAGCTCTACCCACCTAATAAAAAATTTCGTCCTCGAAATTTAAACCTCGATATAACCAATACAGAGCTCTCAAAGGGAGGAAAATTCTATCGCAAAATATACCAACATAATCGAACACCTAAGAGATGGGGATAATGTCAATGAATCTCAGCCTCATGCTCCCAAGATGCCTCCTCAGCTTTATGATGACCTCACTGAACCTCGGATCCCGTATCAAATGATCGAAACTGTAATATTATGCAGCCACATAATCTTAACGGTAGGGAGCTATGTTAGAAAATTTGTAGGGAGCTATGTTAGAAAATCTCTAAGTTATTTGAACTTGGGGATCTAACCATTCTAGATTCTCAACAATCATAGAGTGTAGGGTAGCTATCAGCAAATATGTGATGTTATCTTCAGGTATTCCCAAGTTATGCTCTGATACCAATTTCTGTCACGCCCCAAACCCAGAAATCGGATTCACAGGAATCCAAATCGCCGAATTTGGAGCCAACAGCCTCCGTAGTACCCCATTCTCGGCTCCCAGCGCCCATACGCCAGATTCCGATCCTGGGATCCTACAAGGAGGATTTTCAGTATGAATTTTTTTGTAATGGAGCATAACCACAAGCATAACCAAGTCACAAAATAACAACACCACATATCCACTATATCAAAAACTTTAAGTACAATGCTGAAAGGGAAATACACAAATCAAAAATCAAGCTCCAGAAGACCGCTGTAGGCTCCAAGCTCAACAATGCTGCAACCTAATATCACCTGCACGCATCTATCGTGCATAAGCTTATAGAAAGCTTAGAGGGTGGTGTAAGTGTGTGCACAAGGTAAGTGCCAAGTAAGCAATATCAGAGTAATCAGAGTAAGCGGGAATACTAGCAAGCCCATAAATCATACAATATCAGAAATAAACAAAAATATAGACAAATCCATGAGTCAATCATTATCAGAATACGCATTATAAAACATCTATGCAAATGAAGAGTCATAAAGAGTCAAACATCAGATGCCAAGGATGCGATGCAGTACGCAATTCCTAATGAGTGCACGAATACCGTCAGTCGTATGTAGACCGTATAAACGCATAAACATAGTAACCTGGAATGCCATATGTAGTAGATGTAATGTGCTGTGCGATGCGAATGGAATGACCATGCTGGAGTGTGAAGTCGGGATGATAGTACGTAGTATCGCAGGCTACGGGATCCACCACAAGGGACTTCTATCCAAACCAGTCCCATACCTAAATTTGGATAGTCAGACTCAATGTGGTAGACTCCTGATCTCAGGTTAGTCGCGCGCCCAACCGAAATCCTACCCATGCGAAGGTACACGTAACAAATAGTTGCGCACCACCAGCCCGAGTGAATAGTGAATGAATGAATGAATGAGTATGCAACTCCTGCTCAATAAGTCCACATATCAGTACGGTTCATCTCTGGGATCATCACCGGGGTATATTACACCCTATGCCAGCTTGCCGCCCCTATTCGAGCGCACAACTGGGTAAGTGAAAGAGACCTCACTATCCGCCTGCCAATGTCGGGCCCGGCTCGTCGATAGCGGACCCATTCCTCAAGCTGGTCAAACTCAACCTAGATATTGCCCCCTCACTCAGGCGGGTAAGGTCACACCGCCTTCCAACCGACCACGACACAGTGGGAGACGCGACCTCCTGGTATTCGGCCCTCGTGCGCTCATATATCCACTCGGTCTCGACGTTGGAGTCATCTCCTGGCTACGGAGGTTTAGGGATTTTCACCCAGGGACATCTATAGCGCCCGTATGCAAGAACCAAACATTTTCGGTGTCCCATCTGGCCATCCACGATATGCCTGTGGAGGCTACGGCCCTGATGTCGCTAGGGCGTACAATAATCATGATGCAAGATGCATGAGTCATACAATCCAGTCATGCATCACTTCTGCGCATACCGTGCGCTCATGTGAGATAACCTCCGCCTATCAGGGAGTCTCATAACAACATGCTCACTGACATATGTAATGATCAACCACATCTCATAACAAACATGCAGATGATGCGTATGGGCATGTATCATGATGCTATGCTGTCACATGCTAGTAATCAGTATCAATAACCAGCATCAACAATCTGCCTCGATCGGTAATCGGTCAATCGGCCACGACAAGAAGAATCGGCAATCGGCCACGTCAATTGATAATCAGCCATGATCGGTAATCGGTCAATCGGCCACGACAAGCAGGATCGACAATCGGCCACGTCAATCGAAACCGATAATTAGTACCAATAATTAACATCGATAATCGGCATAAGAGAAGGTCACAATGAGGACATTTAACCATCATTGCTCCCAACAGTGGCCTACATAGAGTCGAACATATAGTGGGCCCCACAGCTCCCCCACACAAAGGGCTAATATACATCGCAATGGGCCTCACCCAAGGGCCACATCACATCAAGACTCACCATATGGGCCGGAAATACCTCACAATGGGCCACAACATATGGGTTGGAAATACATCACGATGGCTATGGCATATGGGTCAGAAATACGTCACAATGGGTCTCGCCAAGTGGGAGGTGGGCCCTGCACACGGGTCTCGAATACATCAAGTGGGCCACATCAATGGGCCATGCCAATGAACCTCATATACATCAAGATGGGCCTAATCACATGGGCCTCAATATACATAACAGGTGGGCCCTGCACCCGGGCCTCAAAACACGCAACAGGTGGGCCCCGCTCATGGGTCAAAGGTACATCAAAGTGGGCCCAACGGATGGGCCACAAAGTACATCAAGGTGGGTCTCAACAATGGCCTCATACTGTTACCAATGGCCTCATACATGTACCAAGGTGGGGTCCACTTAAACTATAGATCTGTCTTATTTTTAGTCCCAAGCCTATGAGACAAGCTGGCCAAATGGTTGGACGGTTTGAATGCAACACATGCATCATAGGTGGGGTCCATATGAGCTATGGATCCGACTCATTCTTTAGCTCATGCCCTGAAATGAGCTTTCAAAGTGGAAGGATGGATTGGATGTAACACGTGCATCATGGTGGGTCCCACAGTCCAGTGACATCGACGGTGCGTATAAAACACATAAATCAATGGTGGTTCCCACCGTCCACTGCTGTGGACGGTGTAACTACAACACATATATCATAGTGGGTTCCACCGTCCACTGTGGTGGACGGTGTGGATGGAACACATACATCTTGGGGTCCACGTGGGGCCCGCCATAATGTTACTTGCCGTCCAACCTGCTCATAAGGTCACGCTGGCCTGGATGGAAGGAAAAACAATTTTAATATTGATCCAAAACTTCTGTCAACCCAAGAGGGTCCCAAGGGCGGACGTTTAATCAACACTGTTTCCTGCTGTGTGGCCACCTGATCAGTGGCTGGATGGAGTGGATAGAACACGTACATCACGGTGGGTCCCACCGTCCCGTGATATGAACGGTGCAGATCAAACACCTAATCATGGTGGGATCCACCAGCCGTCCAGCTACTACTGGACAGTGCTACAAAGCACGGACGCCTGGGTGGGCTCCACCGTCCGCCTAGACGGTGGGAGTAAAACACCTGCATCACTGTGGGTCCCATGTGGGGCCCACCCTAATGTTTACTCTCCATCCAAACCGTTCATAAGGTCACACGGTCCCCTAATACATGGGGAAAAATAAAGTTTATCTTGATCCGAAACTTCTGTGGCCCAAAAAAAAAGCTTCAAAGGTAGGCATTAAATCACACTGTTTCTTGTGATGTGGGCCACCCGAGTTCCTGATGGAGATGATTTTTGGGGTGGGGCACACTGCCCTAAGGGGCCACCAAATGCACGGTTTTGATGTGAAGTGTACATCATGGTGGGGCCCACGGATGGGCCGTGGGACCTCTGTCCGTCCGCCAACACACATGGACGCCTGACGTCCTTTCACTTTCTCTGATAGCAGCGGCAGCAGCTGCTGCTGCTGTTTAGTGTATATATATATATATATTTTTAAAAAGAAAACTAAAATCTTGGGGTTTTTCCTACGTGGGGCCCACTGGAAGTAGATCCACCTCATCCACCGGCTCCCATGGCCCTAGACAAGCCAAACAAGCCCAATATCGGAGGTGTTTTGGAGTATAGAAACATCAGGTAGTTTTTCAACGGTGAAAACATCGTTTACTACGCTATGGCCCGCATGAAAGTTGGATTGGCCCCTCTTTTTTTGTCTCAACGCCTAAAATGGTCTGGGGAAGAGAATGGACGGTGTGGATAAGGTTTATACATCAATGTGGGGCCTATATGAGTGACCCACTCCAAGGGTTGAACCAAACCAATATATGTATTATTATTATTATTATTATTATTATTATTATTATTTTTCTCTGGTTTTCATTTCATGTCCAGCGTCTCTGGATGCTGGACAACTTTGCCATGACACATGCGTTGATTGTGGGCCTTGCTCGGGATGGCTATTAAATGCACGGATGGTGGGGTCCATTTGGGTGGGCCACACGGCCACCTCATCACATGCAATAGGGAAATAAAAAAAGAAAGAGAGAGGAAGAGAGAGAGGAAGAGGGATCTAACCATAGAAGACACCCACCTTAGATCTTCTTGGATTTTTTTCTTCCATTAATGCATGCTAAAGATGTAATGGCTGGACTTCAACGTTTAAGATCGGCTTAGGATGGTGGAGATAGAAGATGGGAAGGTGGGCCACACTAGCTTCCTCCCATGGAAGCTCTCTTGCTTGGACGTTTCTCTCATGGTGTGAGAGAGAAAATGAAGGAGAGAGAGATGATGGGAGGGGAGTGATGGGGGTGGGTAAGAGATGGGATGGGAAGGTTGACTTTAGGTGAGGGTGATGTAAGAAGGGAATGGGTGCTTGTACTTGATTTGATGGGATGGAGTACTTGACTTATGACATGATTGATGAGACATTCTCTTGGGATTTGCAATGCGCGGCGTTTTTCCTTGAACTGAAAGCGAGCCGACATCTTCTAGCCTGGGCATCGGGTCGGTGCGTGAGTCACGGCATTGGAACCGCGGCGACGGTGCGGTCGCCAAGGTATAGGTTTTAGGTCGAGCCGACTTTGGCATGCAAGTCTCGTCTTAGGATCGTGCGCAATGTTGGCTTTAGGTCCAGGATTGCCGAAATTTGACCGGAAGGATCGTGGGAGTCGATGGAACAGTAGAGACTAAGATACGGGTCTTACAAAATCCTCTGTCCGATTGTGTATCACGGATGAGGTTCTATATAATATTTTGAGGGAGAAAACCGCAACGAGTTTGTGGGCGAAATTAGAGAACGTTTATGCGAAAAAGTCCCTTGAGAATCATCTACACTTGAAGCCACAATTGTTCAACTTTAGGATGGAAGAGGGTGGAGATGTGGAAGCCCACATTAGTAATTTTAATAAGTTAATTTGCAAGTTGTTAGACATGGATAAAGTGGTCAAAGATGAAGATTAGGCATGTATTTTGTTGAATTCACTTCTAACGTCGTATGAGTCATTCAAGGATTTATTGTGCACCGGAAAATCATCTCTGAGTGTGGACACCGTTATCTCATCCATTTTGGGAAAAGCTATGAGAAAGATAAATGCTAGCTAGCATAGAAATATTGAGTGAGATACATGATTTTCAAGGCCTATATCCAAATCCAAGGGCAAAGGCAAATGCAAGTTAAAGTGCTGGAACTGTGGGATGACTTGACACATGAAAAAAGATTACACAAATCCTAAATCGAAGAAAGAAAACTCAGAGGCTAATTCCTTTAGAGAGGCCAACATTACCACGTCTGATGAAGAGACAAACACATGTGATGTGTTGTCAGTGTCTATGATCGAACACTTGTACGTTGATTGTAGAGACGAATGGATCCTTGACACAGGGGCGTCATATGTAACACCCTGAACTTTTCAATACCCGAGTATTGAAAGTTTTAAAGTGTTACCATAAAATTTAACTTATTATGTACATGTGTACGATACCAATCTAACTATCTTAACCTTACATCTATTCTCCAACACGAATATGACCGTTGAGAATAATCTTCATTCATAGATCAAGCCATCCGACTGTTGATTTTAAGATATGATCATCATATACCTAGGTATTCTCACTTGTCCATCATAACCAACCTTTTAGTTAACTATTCATCGCTAGGTAAAGATATTTGATCGTTTACTTTGAATTTGGACCACCCGATCAACTGTATGATCTCTATATCCGATCGTACATGTATCGAATCAATACGTTAATTCATTCATATTATTCACCACCTATGAATATGCTTAACCCACCATTGGAATTATAATTTGAAGAACTACACATGCGAACAGGTCACTTGAATATAACGGTATACATGTTCCACCCATTGATTACTCCAAAAATCCACTTGTGTTCATCCATTTATGAAAATGATTGTACATCTGCCTACATATATGGTTAAGAGTACTAACCATCAGGTTTTACTATTTTTAACAGGTCATTTGACAATCCATTATGTAGTCTGATATATGCACCTTCCCTTAATTTATTTGGTGAATAACTCTTTATTTATAATGATTTAGATATAAGTTCTTTTTTAAGAATTGCTTAAAAATGTGTCTATAACCATGTAGAACCATTATATATTCCAAAACTCTTAGATCAATAATAATTATGAAAATGCCATTAACTTAGACCCTTAATTTCAAATCACATAGTTCTCATGATCCGTTTGATGTGAAATTTCATACCATTCCTATGTATTATAAATTAACTACACATGTCGAATTTCAGCCATTAGATCATTGTAAAAGTGGCTCAATTGACAAATCAGCCCCTTAATCGTTGATTTTGGTGTCCATTGACTGAGGAAAGCTCGTACGTGTTCGTATTATGATATTTCCATTCATATGAACGAATTGGATTTCCCATCATATGGACCAAGTATGAAATATGAAGACCCCACTTTGGTAGGCTTTAACTTAGACACAAAATTATCCTTTTGAAGCTTACCAACTCGATATAAATCTAGATCTTCAAATCTAATCACTTCCTGCCATCCATCGCAACTCAAACTTGGACCAAATTTTGGGTTCACATAACTACGATATTATACAAAATTTAGACTCCGATCTATGATCTTATACCGTTAAACGTGGAAGCCAATTCCTTCATTTTGGCGCAACAGGTGAAATTTCAAATTTATGCTTCTTCGACCATCGATCAACCAACTTTTCTCCAACCATTTGCATATCCTGATTACATATTTTCTTTAAATTTGGGCCTTGATCATTAAGCGTTGACCATTAATTTAGATCAAGTCCATTTTGGCACCCGCTAGGAGAGATTTCAAGATAAAACAATTTAAGGGTCGGATTTGCTTAATATTTGTGCTCATGTGTCAACAAGACCTGACTAAACTAATGAGTGGAGTGGATTCTCCTGAAAACCTCGCAGTGGACCCCACTTGGCTGCAGGAATCAGTCACATTCCATCAATTTCGTGCGAACAATGATGGAAACAAAAACAGAACTCCTTCGGCATCCGATTTGCATTCAAGATGGGACCAACTCCTACTCTTTCTCCCAAAGTAGCACGACCCGAGGAGGGCCACACTCATTAGATCTCAACCATTCATAGGCCATCCAAGCTCAATAATACGCCTGACAACAATCTCTTTTATAGTAGGAAGAAAGCTCTGGCTGCTTTAGCCGCGACTCCCTCCGCATTGACGGAACAGTCTGCAAATCAAGGTGGTTCACCCTCTTAGCAACATGTCGATTTTGCCCCGGTAGCACCTGCAAATAGGTCTCGCAATCGGGGGTACGACTTGTCTCCTTGGAAAACCAGGTTGGAATTCTGACTAGCAATATCGACCGCATTATGCACATGGTGGAGAGATAGAACCCTCCACTCGACTGTGGTATGGAAGCAGCCGTGACTATTAAAAAATCTCGACCTCCAAGGCAAAGACATGCGTCTGCACGAGATTGGCAGAGAGTTGAAGAGGCATCGTTTTATCACATGCTTCCTCAAGCGTGCCCCACGATCATTACGAATCCCCTCGAATCCTGTACTAGTCGCATTTCTCTCTCTTGCAATGATGATAAATCTAACCAACCGACCGATGTCCTGAGCCCATGGCATCACGTTAGTCAGTTCACACCTATTGAGCTAACAAAGGGTGCTCAGAAGCAGGGGGGATACTGTTATGTGTTAAAATGATCTGACCAGGAGTGACCAGTATGATGAATAACATAAAAGCATTTCCAAGGAGAACAGTTTAGTTCCAATGTCCGTGTACGACCTTTGCAAATGGCTCAAGGAACCGACCACCTAACAAAGGGCTCGACTCTGGTCGGTCCCATGCCTATCCTAACCGACGAACTATCGTGAGGATTGATGTTGAGGGTCAAATATTGCTTATCAGACCCCAGTTACTGCCTAGATTTACGTACATGATACTGTTTAATAACCCATTTTAATCGTGTTTGTGATGCAAGGTGTGATTACAAGCTTGGACTGAAAACAGGTACAAAAAGTGTGGATTTGATGCTCTGAAGACGCCAAGGAAAGGGACGGAGCCCAGGAGACCAAGATCAACGCCAGAAATCCAAGAAAACTGAGTAACTGAAGCTCAAGTGGCCTGAAAGTTAGCCAGAATGCAAGATCACAGGGTTCCCACCATTCGTTCGATTCAAAATTTCATATATGGCCTGATGACCATAAATTAAACGTACATGTCAAATTTCACCCATTGGATCCCTGTGAAAGTAGTCAAACAGACAGATCAGACCCTAAAATCCTGATTTAGGGCTCGTCCTATATCTGGAAATGCTTCAATTTCGGTCTCAACACCTTAAATTCTGTGGAGAAAAGAATGGACGGACTGGATTTTGGATACACATTACAGTGGACTCCACATGTGCATCGTGCATACACAGTGCGTGTGCACTGGCCGTGCACCAAATATCACAAAGTCGGTCAGCGTGTGCTGACCAACTCTAATTTCCAAAATACTATAAGACGTCCAGCGTCTTTAGGCACAGCGGCCGTTTTTGGCTAGTGGGTCCCACCCATATAATATTTTGATGATCTGGACCGTTCAACGTGTCCAGAGGGGGGTTGTGACCATCGCCTAGCTTTTCTTTTTAGCCCATGCACGTGTACGCATGTGAATCATCAGAAAACGTAGGATGAATGACGGAAGAAAAACATCAGTGAATCGCACCAAGACTCGACCAAAACTACTTATTCTTGACTGGTTTTTCGCCATGAATCCAATGAACGGGTCGGATTTTCTCAAAAGTATCACTGTGGGTCCCACCAAACACGTTAGCGCAACCTGCGTAAGGTTTACGCACATCCACAAAAATCAAAACTTGCGGGAGTTGTACGAGCATGAAAGTGATCGGATGACTGATCCGGACCGTCCAAAAGCTTTAGAAGGTGGCCATAACTCTAGCCAAGGTGTCAGATTCAACATAAGTGTTGATTGTGCGCCACAATCTCAATCCAAATGCAAGTAAATTCTTGTTTGCACGCTGAGCTGCGTAAAGTCCTCATGCGCACGAGTAGTTTGGTTCTCCACTCCACCGACCCATGTCAGCTATAAAGAGAAAGAGAGAAGGACTTTTTGCAAGCCAAGGAGCGTGGACGTGGAGCACAGTTAGAGAGTTTGTTTTTAGTTTTACTTATTTATTGTTTTTTTTCTTTCTTTATTATTATTAGAGAGATTAAGCCAAATCATGTCGGGCTAAACCTCTTAGCTAGGGCTAAGAGGTGAAGCTTGTAGCGTGATGGGAGACCTTTTTGCTTATGCCTTTTGTTTATACTGAACTGATGTTGATTCTATAATTAAGGGAATATTTTTAGTGTTTAATGGTCTGTTGTGACTGAAATTACAATTGGTCTACGAGGGCTTTAAGTATTTCTTTTTCCTTAGATGTTTATGACGTCAGGAAGCCCTATTGTTCACCATCGTCTCCTGGGCATGGTCGGATGACGGTACCCTTCCTAACCTTCATACATTGTTGATTGGTTGGTAATTAGTTTAATTCTGTTGTTTACTTTGTCTCCTGGGCATGGTTTGGTGATAGAATCCATTCTAATTCATATACCTTTCATCTCTTTAAAACTATATCAAAGGAAGTCCAGTTAATTTCCACGGTTACATTCTGGATGAAGATGGGACTCTAAGTTCAGTCAGTTTTAATGCAGGCATAAGATCTCCCTGATCTTTACAAGTGGATCCTCTAAATCCCTAGTTTCTTTTCTTTGAATTCTTTAGGTTTTAGTTTAATTATTCACAATTATTCCTCCAAGTCATTCAGTTTAGATTTTATCTTATTCTAGTTCTAGTTCTACTTAGTTTCAAATTACGTACAAGATCCAGTCCCTTGGGATTCGACCTCGGTCTCACCGAGTTTATTACTACATCACAACCTTATACTTGGGGAGTGAACAAGTTTTTGGCGCCGTTGCCGGGGACTGACGGCTACGATTCTCTGAAATTAATTGGTTTTAGAATTAGTTTAAGATTAGGATTTTACTAAATTTAGTTTTAGATTTTTTTTATTTGATTTTTAGAACTAACTTTCCTGTTTTGTAGGGTCGTTGATAGATCGTCTAAATCGGTAACTTCGTCCTAATTTCTTTTCTTTCTCTATTCTCTAGATTATGTCTTATTTCCTGAAAACTAACTTGGTTTATTTTGTTTTGCAGGTTTTAACTTAGGGACTCCAATTTGGTAACTTCTTTCCAACTCTCTCTTTCTTTGTTGATTTTTATTTCCTTTCTTAGGTTTAGGTTTATCTAAATTGAGGGCTTTGAGTGTTTCATGCCCAAGCAGGCTCGTGACAACACTCGACGTCTCTTGACTGAAGGAGGATTGGTTGAGGGGTTGACTATCCATCCCAGGATTAGACACCACTTGAGATCCTCAGAGTTAACTGATGTTATGGCCACAAATCAACCTCTTCTACCCCAACCTAGGGTGGAGGACATCCAGGATGAGAATGTGGTGCATCAAGCATCCCCGCCTCGTACCTTACGAGATTATTTACAACCGGCGGGGGTGAGTACGTCCTCATGCATGATTTTTTCTAAAAATACAGGACATATGAACATCAAGCTAGGGGTTATCCAACTCCTTCCTAAATTTTATGGGCTTAAATCAGAAAGTCCATACTTACATCTGAAAGAGTTCGATGAGATCATAGCCACTTTATACTTTCCAAATGTATCTGAGGATACAGTCAAGCTGAAACTCTTTCCCCTTTCCTTGAAGGAGAAGGCTAAGACGTGGTTACATTCACTGTGTCCTAGATCCATTGACACATGGAATGATATGCAGAGAGAATTCATAAAGAAATTTTTTCCATATCACAAAACAATTACCCTTAGAAAAGCAATCATGAATTTCCCCTAAAAGGAGGATGAAACATTCTTCCAATGTTGGGAAAGGTTTAAGGATCTTGTCATTCATGCCCACAACACGGCTTTGAAACGTGGCACATTACAAATTTTTTCTATGATGGACTGACATCTTCCATGCGTCAATTGGTCGAGACAATGTGTAATGGAGAATTTATGAATAAAGATGTCGATGAGGTATGGGATTACCTCGATAGACTTGCTGAAAAAACACAAGTATGGGACCATTACCCAAATTCGAACACCACGTCTAGGCTGACTCAATCTAAGGAGAAAGGTGGATTGTATCTTCTAAAAGAGGATGATGATCTAAATTCTAAAGTGACTAGTCTCATAAAGAAATTTGAGGCCATGGAATCAAGGAAGGATAGGGTAAGGAAGTTGTTTGCGGTATTTGTGGTTGTAACAGTCACACAACTGAAAATTATTCAACCATATCTACCTTTCAAGAGGTACTAACTGAGCAATCCAATGTCGTAAATAACTATCAAAGACCTTTCAATGGACCTACCTCTAATACGTACAATCCTGGTGGAAAAAAATCATCCAAATTTTAGTTGGAGGAATGGACAAACTGTTACCCCTCAAGGTTTCTTTAATCAGACTTCACAACAACAACAAGAGAAACCTCAAGAGGATCCGATTTTAAAAATTTTGAAAAGCAAGATCATTTCAATCAGGGTATGTTACAAGTCTTGCAAGACCTTAACCGAACATTATAAGGACTTGAGGCTGAAAATACGATTGGGAATAAGGGGAGCCTCCCAGCTCAACCTCTTCCCAATCCAAAGCTGTAATATGAAGTTGGCACCCCAAGCTCTTCAAATCAAATGAAGCACGCTAAATCCATCACTACTCTTAGGAGTGGAAAGATTATTGATAAAACCCTTTCGGTTAGGCCCGAAAAGCCTCAAGAGTCAGAAGAGGACAACAATGATGGATCTAGTGATGCCCGACAAAAATTAGAACCGAAACTTCTAGAGAAGCCAGTTGCTCCATTTCCCCAACGGTTGGTTGCACCAAAACCTCTCTCTAACTCTCAGGATATTCTAGAGGTGTTGAAACAAGTGAAAGTCAACATTCCTTTACTTGATGCCGTAAAACAAATACCCTTATATGCCAAATTCCTGAAAGACCTATGCAAGACCAAACGACGACAGAGTATTCAAAAGAAGATATTCTTGACTAAGAAAGTGAGTGCCATCCTGAAGCAAGACATGCCGCAGAAATTCAAAGATCTCGGTAGCCCAACCATATCATGTGTAATCGGGGACTATCGAATTGATCACGCACTTCTTGACTTAGGAGCGAGCGTCAATTTGATTCCCTACTCGGTATACAAACAGTTGGGTTTGGGTGAATTAAAACCCACCTTAACCAAACTACAACTTGCTGATCGCTCTGTTCGTGTACCAAGAGGGATAATTGAGGATGTGTTGGTCCAGGTTGATAGATTTTACTACCCTATAGATTTTATTATCCTGGACACTGAACCCATCAATAACATGAGCACTCAGATTCCCGTCATTCTTGGTCGCTCATTCTTTGCCACTTCAAATGCAATTATCAATTGCAGGAATGGTGTCATGACTATGTCTTTCGGTAATATGACATTGGAGTCAAACATCTTTTTCAATAACAGCAGAAACTCAGAGGATGATGACGATTTCCATGACATTAACATGATTGATTCTTTCATGGAAGATAGAACGCCTCTGACCTTATCCTCTGACCCTCTTGAGACGTGCCTGGCACACTCCCATGACTTGGATGATGACATGATTAGGGAGAGGTGTGCCTTGCTTAATACTGCGCTGGTACTTAAAGTTAACCAGTGGAGGCTACAATTTGAAGAAGTACCCCAAACTGATGTCGTGCCTCTATCGTCTAACCTCAAGCCATCGAAGCTTGACCTAAAAACTTTACCATCTGATTTAGAATATGCCCATTTAGGTCAAGAAGAGACATACCCAGTGGTGATTTCATCTCACCTTGAGAACAAATAAGAGAGTATGCTCATTTTTACTCTCGAAGAAGATAAAGGAGTTATTGGACATATCATCACAGATCTCGATAGGATGAATAAACTCCTTTCAACTGAATGTTTCGACTCTTTGGAGGATTGCTTGGCTCACTTTGCAGATGCAAACGATCCCATGATACAGGAAATAGTGGATGCCTCACAAGACAATATCTCGGTAGTTGTCACAGACCGAGAGAACTCTTATTCTGAAGTACCTCCTCCCCCGGATCCTGAATGTTTACCATTAAAAGAGGAGGATCTGACAATGGAACCAAATTCTGGCACTTCGGAATGTGTTGAGACTACATCACTTCTTGAGAAGTTTTTTAAACTTTATGTACTTGTAGTCTCTGATTCATCATGGTGTACTAACTTCGAAATTTTTTCGGTCACAGGTGAATCGTATATACTTTGGACACTTCAGATGATTAAAAGAAAACTTTATGCTGAGGTCCCTCAATTTCTCTGGACGTTCACGCTCCAGGACATCCAAGCCTACTGCAAAACAGGCTTTTGGATGATCTTGTTGAAAAACCTTCTGAGAAATTTGCTAAGATACTGGCCAACAGAAGAACCTGGATGCATGATTGAGTAGATTTTTCGTGCTTTCACAGTTGGGGATTATAATTTACTACTTTCATAGGACTAGGGTAATTTGCTTTATGCTGTTCTAGGTTAGATGGTTTTATGCCATTAGGTTAGTTTGCTTTATACATTGTTTTAGGATAGGTTGCTTTCGTGTTTCACTCTCGTGTTGCCTTGCTCTCCTGCTGAGATCTTTATGAAAAAGTCTCTCCCGATTCGTTATCCAGGTACTATCTTCCGATCACTTTTCATTTACTTTCGATGTCCCATGTGCATTGCATGCTTATTTCTTTTACATTGAGGACAATGTAGATTTTAGGTTGGGGGTGGGAAATTAGGTAACCTAATTAGTGTTTTCTTGGTCTTAAGCACGAAAATTGTGAAAATTTTTCAAAATTTTCTAGACTTTCTTGTGAATGCGATGTGATTTTGATGACCATCTTTGATTGAGAATTATAAGATACGTAATGTTGGATTTATGACTCTTGGATTCAGTTATTTATTGTATTTCACGATTAATTTTGAAGTGTTAATCCAAAATTAGAAGTTATAAACATTGATTGAGTCATGATTTCACATGTCACATCTCGCTTTCCCATAAAGGTTTCAGTTTGATATGGAAGGGTTAACTTGGTAATCACTAAGCATGTAAGGAACCAGCCTTAAAAATTTGCCCGTCATGATCAATTGAAGAAAAAAAAATATACCTAGAAAAAAAAAAGAGGAAAAAGAGATACCTTTGTAAAGGGTTGGGCGAATAATCTTCACCATAGGTTTGCTCCCTATAGGTGTAGATTTGACTCCCCATGGATGATATGTGAAAAGGGTTGGGTGTACGGTCTTCACCATATGTTTGCTCCTTATAGGCGAGGATTTCATTCCCCTCCCCCTCGATGGAAAAATCAAACGCTGGAAAAATGAAAAGATGATCCATGAGGCAAGTTTTGGTTATCATGAATTCTCTTGCTGGTTACCAAGGATATCTGAAATAGAGAAGTGAATTTTAATGATGATAAGCCGAGATTAGACTATACACTCATGGATCTCAATGTTTAGAATTTTTTGTGAGGGATTAATACTTTGAACTTGATTATAAAGTTTACCATGCGCTTGAGTCCAGGGGAAAGTAATACGCAACATTCATGAATCTTAGAATCCTAGCATCTTGATTATTTTTCAAAAATCACTCGAGTTTATAGAATTTGTCCTATAATTCTTAACTTATTTTTCGCATACCTTGCTCGGGACTAGCAAGATACTGGTTGGGGGTTGTGTTGAGGGTCAAATATTGCATATCAGACCCCAGTTACTGCCTAGATTTACGAACATGATACTGTTTAATAACCCATTTTAATCGTGTTTGTGATGCAAGGTGTGATTACAAGCTTGGACTGAAAACAGGTACTAAAAGTGTGGATTTGATGCTCTGAAGACACCAAGGAAAGGGATGGAGCCCAGGGGACCAAGATCAACGCCAGAAATCCAAGAAAACTGAGTAACTGACGCTCAAGTGGCCTGAAAGTCAGCCAGAATGCAAGATCACAGGGTTCCCACCATTCGTTCGATTCAAAATTTCATATATGGCCTGATGACCATAAATTAACCGTACATGTCAAATTTCACCCATTGGATCCCTGTGAAAGTGGTCAAACAGACAGATCAGACCCTAAAATCCTGATTTAGGGCCCGTCCTATATCTGGAAATGCTTCAATTTCGGTCTCAACACCTTAAATTCTGTGGAGAAAAGAATGGACGGACTAGATTTTGGATACACATCAGAGTGGACTCCACATGTGCATCGTGCATACATAGTGCGTGTGCACTGGCCGTGCACCAAATATCACAAAGTCAGTCAGTGTGTGCTGACCGACTCTAATTTCCAAAATACTATAAGACGTCCAGCGTCTTTAGGCACAACGGCCGTTTTTGGCTAGTGGGTCCCACCCATATAATATTTTGATGATCTGGACCGTTCAATGTGTCCAGAGGGGGGTTGTGACCATTGCCTAGCTTTTCTTTTTAGCCCATGCACGTGTACGCATGTGAATCATCAGAAAACGTAGGATGAACGGCGGAAGAAAAACATCAGTGAATCGCACCAAGACTCGACCAAAACTACTTATTCCTGACTGGTTTTTCGCCATGAATCCAATGAACGGGTCAGATTTTCTCAAAAGTATCACTGTGGGTCCCACCGAACACGTTAGCGCAACCTGCGTAAGGTTTACGCACATCCACCAAAATCGGAACTTGTGGGAGTTGTACGAGCATGGAAGTGATCGGATGACTGATCCGGACCGTCCAAAAGCTTCAGAAGGTGGCCATAACTCTAGCCAAGGTGTCAGATTCAACAGATGTGTTGATTGTGCGCCGCAATCTCAATCCAAACGCAAGTAAATTCTTGTTTGCACGCTGAGCTGCGTAAACTCCTCATGCGCACGAGTAATTTGGTTCTCCACTCCACCGACCCATGTCAGCTATAAAGAGAAAGAGAGAAGGACTTTTTTGCAAGCCAAGGAGCGTGGACGTGGAGCACAGCTAGAGAGTTTGTTTTTAGTTTTATTTATTTATTGTTTTTTTTTTCTTTCTTTATTATTATTAGAGAGATTAAGCCAAATCATGTTGGGCTAAACCTCTTAGCTAGGGCTAAGAGGTGAAGCTTGTAGCGTAATGAGAGACCTTTTTACTTGTGCCTTTTGTTTATACTGAACTGATGTTGATTCTATAATTAAGGGAATATTTTTAGTTTTTAATGGTCTGTTGTGACTGAAATTACAATTGGTCTACGAGGGCTTTAAGTATTTCTTTTTCCTTAGATGTTTATGACGTCAGGAAGCCCTGTTGTTCACCATCGTCTCCTGGGCATGGTCGGATGACGGTACACTTCCTAACCTTCATACATTGTTGATTGGTTGGTAATTAGTTTAATTCTGTTGTTTACTTTGTCTCCTGGGCATGGTTTGGTGATGGAATCCATTCTAATTCATATACCTTTCATCTCTTTAAAACTATATCAAAGGAAGTCCAGTTAATTTCCATGGTTACATTCTGGATGAAGATGAGACTCTAAGTTCAGTCAGTTTTAATGCAGGCATAAGATCTCCCTGATCTTTACAAGTGGATCCTCTAAATCCCTAGTTTCTTTTCTTTGAATTCTTTAGGTTTTAGTTTAATTATTCACCATTATTCCTCCAAGTCATTCAGTTTAGATTTTATCTTATTCTAGTTCTAGTTCTACTTAGTTTCAAATTACGTACAAGATCCAGTCCCTTGGGATTCGACCTCGGTCTCACCGAGTTTATTACTACATCACAACCCTATACTTGGGGAGTGAACAATTGACCCGACCTACCTCGAAGGAAGGTTCGACCACGATCGACAGTTCGACTCTGGAAGATCGGCATCAACCCTCTGATCTACAGGACAACCTCAGTCCCCTTACCTGGAGATTGGCCTTCGCCATCTACCCCGATATTTTCGAATCCCGATCACTCGGAGATCTTATCAAAGAGAATTGAGATCCCTTCGATATCTCTGCCGAGGATCTCAGAAGATAACCGCGACACACTTGGAGGGAGATTCCCCCTATAATACACACCTACCAAATAGGAAGATAACCATCTACGTCACTGTCACTCAACCACTATAAATAAGAACCTAGTTTACGGTAAAAGGTATGGGCAAATACACATTAGAAACCCTATGTTCTACTTGACCTAGTCTGCCTGCACTGACTTTCGCATTGGAGGGTCCCTTGCATTATCCAAGGTTTCCGTGGTTGTTCTGTTTTGTAGGTCTATCAACAGCCTAAGGAGGACGTCTGGATTTCAGCATCAACACTTTTGGGTCATGGACCATACTATATAGAGAATGTTATATTAGTATTATGCCTTGAATAACCAAGGCTTGTGTTTTGTGGGCCCTTGTGATGTGCGACCAACATCAGCCACATTAATCGGATGCACCCTTCCATAGTGGGCGACCAACATAATACTCAGGACAATCCAAAACTTAGGTGGGTCACACCATAAAAATCAGCTGAAAGTATATATTTACCCATTATAATCTTCATAATTGTTTATAGGGCTCACTGAAACATGTTTTAGAAATCCAGCCCATTCATTCATTGTGCCAATTCATTCACGTGTGTGTCCTACTTGGATGAGGGGTTACACCAAGTTTCAGCCATATCTAAAACACAGGTAAGCCCTGACGAGTACTTTTATATGTTTTAGTCATGATTTCACACTGCGTCAGATAGTGTGGCCCACTTGAGTTTCACATGCAGTTGACTTTTAGAATATCCCATAAATTATAGGGGACCACCAAACGCACAGTTTGGATGTTGGATAAAGATCACAATAGGGCCACACGGCTCCAAATCATTAGATGCTCCGGGGATGCTGACCTCATGGTGTGTGTGTGTGTGTGTGTCCTATATATATATACACGGTCGAGCCCATTGGAACTCGCCATGAGGTTGAGCTGTGTGGGCCCCACCATGATATATGTTGAACATCAACACCGTGCATTTGATGGGTACCCTTTAAATTATAGGATATCCCAAAAAAAGTCATACACGGAACTCTGGTAGGCTATACCATCTAAAATCAGGTGAAGACATGCCTAAAACATATAAAAGCACTTGGTGGGGCCCACCTGAAAGTTGGATGCGTCTGAAACTTGGTCTGACCCCTCATCCAAGTGGGACACACATAATGGATGAGCTGGATTTGTGAACCACATCTCGGTGGGCCCAAAAAATGATTATGAATGTTTTAATGGAGGGTAACCCCTCTCAACTTTTGTATGTGGTGTGGCCCAATCAAGCCACGGATTGACTTGATTTTTAAGACCTAGGCCCACTATGGAATGGTGCATCATACTGATGGGGTAGATGCTAAACCTCATGGGGAGTTCTCATGATCTCGACCGTATATAACCTTTTCCCTATATATATAAAGAGAGAAATTGACCACTATAAATGCTACCTTTTACCCAGCATCTTTTCAAATCGCTCCCAAACTTTACTTTTCCTGGGTAAACCATTCTGCACAGACACATTATTTACAAACAGAAATACCCTTGCATTCACTACCTATGGCTACGGATTATAACCGTAGCTATAGCTATTTGTGCAAGGTTATTTTCACCTTCAAATAGTATGTCAGTACAAAATTGTTTACTTCGGGAGAGTAAAGTTTTGGAGTGTGTTGAAAGGACGCCGGGTAAAAGGAGGTGTATACAGTGGTCAATTTCTCATATATATATATATATATATATATATATATATATATATATATATATATATATATATATATATATATATATATAGATATATATATATAGGGAAAAGGTACTATACGCTCGACCGTATAGAACCATCCCATAAGGTCGAGCGCTGTCACCACCTTGGCCGTTGGATGGGAGAAATACCTTCCTACGGTGAGATATTTCTAACCGAGTATATACTCGGCCATATAAATAGGGATTTTACCCCATTCCAAGGATTGAGATCCCGCAGCCCTCTCTCCCTCTCTCCAGCCACGCCCGCCCTCACCTACCTCTCTCCCCTCCTCTCTCTCTCTCCAGACACGCCCGCCCCCACCTCTCTCTCTCTCTCTCTCTCTCTCTCTAGACACGCCCGCCCCCACTGATCTCATTGCTGCCGTTCGGGCGGCTGAGGATTTTGGAGCCGAGAGGTAGCGATCTTTCGACATCGGCCACACAAGGGCTTCTTCAATTAAGGCACACTCTGTAGAAGATCATCTGTCACAATTCTACGGTAATTTCCTTTTTCTTGGAATTGATATTCACACCATGCTGATTCATTTGAGGACACTTTTTTTTTTTTTTTTTTTTTTTTTTCTGATTGTTGGATTCATACAGTGGCTCTCTTTCTGATTTTTCTTTTGCCATTTTACCTATGAGGAAATATACAGGCTTGATATGGAAATCAGCGTTGGTGGGACCCACCTTTCAGTTATTTAAATTTCTGCACCCTGGTTTCTATGAACGATCAACCATAATGCTAATCTGTCAAAGAATTCTGGACCTCCAATTTGTGGGCTTTATCCTGTTCCTATAGGGATAATTTGCTGACCAATAATAAGATGTGTAGGATTTTCTGGTGGGGCGGATTAAGCAGCAGTACCCATCGATGGTGTGCCCACAAAAATTGTAGTTTGTATGTGTGAAGTGGGCCTTACTACAAGGGGCTCTGCCCTGAACTGGAGCCTTAAAGCCTGTTCAGCCTGAGCTTTATATAGTTTCTGATCTCTTTGAGGCAATATAGATTGGCACACTGAATTTTTATTTATTTTTTATTTTTTTCTATATATCTGAAACTGTATAGGCAGGCCCATGTTTTTGTTATCAAGCACATTTGTCTACTGTGCCATCTGCAAAATCTCCCCCATTAGGAAATATTACTAACATGATTGGGCAGTTTTCTCCAGTTAAATGTGGATGGATGGACAAATCATCTGTTTTACAGGTCACCAATCTGATTGCTAATATCATTAGATGGAGGAGCGTCTTGGGCCATAGTCAATCCACAATGGGGCTGTAAGATGAACACACTGGGTCCCCAAAAGTTGGACCCCACTTCTACACAGAAAAAAAGAGGCCGTTTTGTTTAGCGAAACATCATAGAAATTTTTTTTTGGTGGTTCTGTATGCAGGAATAAATTGAAATTGTTTGCAAAAAACATATCTATTATAGATCATGGAGTTGTTGAAGCATCCATTTCTCTTAAGTTTGACGATGTGGATTGATTTCATTGTCATGACAATAATGTGCATTTTTCATTTTTTTTTTTCCTTAATGAATGCTAAGTTCATTTACTTATGATTTTCTTCTTAAATGAATGTTATGTTCATTTCATGGCAATAATGTGCAAATTTTTTAAAGCTACTTATTTACTATAAATTCCGGATCATTTGTTGTGCATCTCTTTGTTCTTGCTGATAATTTGTCCTACATGATGAGTTGAGTGGTCTAGTTTTGGACTGAAATCTACACGGTAGGTCCTACATGATTCTCAGCTCTATCCCTACGCATGGTAGTTTGGTGTGGATTGCATGTGGAGATTGTGCTTCCGGCTCTAGCAAACCTCACTTAATCTGGTTTTTCCCTTTTCAAAAAATAATAATTAGATAGCCTTAACTTTTCTATCTTTAATAATATTCTTCCCAAACTGCTAGGATTCTTTCCTCATAGAGAATGGTTGGATCATTAAATGGTGAGTTGCACCTGTATGTGAACTGAGTTATCAAATTCCTAGATGCATCACTGAAACTTCCTTGGTAATATCACCCTAAAAGGCCTGAGTTATCAGCCCAAAAGGCCTGTAGTACTACAACAATCTCATCAATGGACTTTTCCTCCATGTAATATAACAACAACTAGAAATTCTGTACACTATAAAGTTTTTGTTCTTTCTTACACTGTTGAAATTTGTGTAGATGGAGGTAGTTGAATCCTTTAATGATCCAAATGGAAGCATTCCCTTTTTGGAAATCCAAATGACTCAGAAAGTTTCAGGTTTGTATTTCTATGTTTCATTTCTATGGCGTATTACGGAAACTGAAACAAAGGCAGAAACATTAAAGGATAAATGACCAGAAAACAATGGGAAGGAAAACATTCCTGATAAATGTAATTACCTTCTGAAACTGGAGCAGAACATTCAGAAGAGCCAAAATTCATACTCTAAGCAATAAAACACAACCCTCAATCATTGCAACCCAATTCGTTTGGCCACTTTCATCCAAAGCATCAAAGCATACGATAGCAGGAGGCCATAAGTAGAGATTGTCACATGAATTATAGATGACGTCATCCAAAACGGGGTCCATGATCAATTGTCGGAAAAGGAGGGAAGCATTTGTTCCTTTCTTGTTCTATTTGGTATTTTAATAAGGTTTATTTGGTAGCTGTTGGGAGCCTAAACTATATGGGATGTACAGTTTTGAGATTATTATTTCCTCAAATTTTATTTGAAGAGTTCCCTCTTTCCCTCCCTCTATATCTATTTATCTATCTAGGGCATGTTTGGGTGCAACTATGAATGAGTTTTAGTGCATTTTTCTCCCATATCAGCACTTGTTGGAAGGATGCAAATGGCTGTTTTTAGGCATCAGATTTTGACCCACTCAGGTGTCCAAATATGCCTGAATTTTCAGGAGAGTTTTCCATGATGTGTAGTACACAATGGAGGAAGTATCTTTTGGAAATCCTTTAATGTTTCTGCCATTGTTTCTGCCTTTGTTTTATTTTAATCCAAGGAAGTGTTGCTTGCTGTCCTAATTGGACTGGCTTGTGTTGGCTTCGTGGTGTAATTTTGATTTTTGCAGCTGTGGTAATGGATTATGTGGCTCTGTTTTGTAGTTTGTATTTTGTGTTCACCGTAGCTATGGTTTTTTTTTTTTTTTTTTTTTCTTTTAAAGATATATGGCTTTGTATTGTTTAACCGTGTATAACCTTTCTAACTTGATAAGCTCATCTTCTTTGAAAATTTCAGGATTGCAATTTATTCATGCAAATACTGAGAATCTACTTAAAGAGGTAGATGGTCGCTGTCCTTTTGGTTTACCATTGTTTTCCCCAGCATGATCAAGCTTGCGTGAGCTGCAACTTTAGATGTGTTATTGATGAAGATAATGGTTTTGTTTTGATGGTGGCATATGAAGGAGAGAGGGTGCATGAGTAGTGTGAAAATGAAGAATTCAAATCTTGATAATGTATTTCTTTATCAATCATCAGAGAGAACTTTAAATAGAAACAAATATTTTGTTGGTACTGTGCTTTTATGAATGGATTGAAATGAATGTTTGTATTTAAATGAATGAATGAATAGTCTTACTATGGACTAAAACTGTATTACTTCCTCTTAGCTACGGATTTTATCCGTAGCCATTGACCTTTTTTTTAAAAAAAAAAAGGGGGCAGTGGTGGGTGTAGTTGTGGTTTCCAAGTGGTGTAACTCAAACTGGACCGTCGAAGTAATGAGGAAACATTGTGGATGGAGCAATGCCCAAACACACTGATGGAATGATCCTAACCATCAAATCATGGATATCAAATGGACAGTTAAAATAAAATTGCTAGCGGTTGAAATTCAACCACCAGGATCAAATACTTAGGATGGTATGGTCAGGTAGATTTTCAAGCTCCAACAACGATGGTGACTGGTTTCTGGACACCTCAGATTTCTGAACAGAAGTGCCACCTATATGGTAGATGTGTCACCAAAAATGACACAAACTATCACCATATTGTAGCCCATCAAATTGAGGTGCTTGCTTTCACAGAATGGTTCAAAATAAAGTTCCACTGCCTGTTATGGTGGACATGATAATGGTATATTCAATCTGTGTCTTTCTGTCTTGACAAAATGCCTGAGTAATCACTGGTATTTCATTAAATTGGAGGATGATTTTAAATACAATGGCATTACATGGAATATAAAATACTTTCTAAGAAATGGCCATTATTTATTTAAAAAAACGGCTGCTATTTCATTGGGAATGCAGAGCATTCTAAGTCATTGGGAATGCAGGATCAATTGAACTTTTGCTCGTAACTCCTCCGGAAGAGCATCTAGGAATGCAGGATCAATTGAACCTGAGGCTGTGGCACCATTGATTTGTTGCTCCTCGGTTGGACCACTCTGATCCCCTCCTCGACCAGGATGTGGCAATACTTCATTAACACTTTGAAGAGATGCAAATCCTATTGATGGACAATCGTAACCATCCAACTGGATTCCTCAAAATAGTAATAATTTTGTCAATACTTGGATTAGTATGTGAAACCTAGAGCTAATATCCTTCAAAACAGAACACAACCAGCAGTGACTAAGATGCAATTGCAAGAAGTATGAGTTGAAGCAAGGAAGATACAGAAGTGTATTGGAATTACATCATTATTTAGGGTTCAACCAGCAATGATTTTGTAGTAGGCGATGAAAATACACCAATCACCATGAAAGTGGGACAGGCAAAATTTTCATTGAAAAATCAAGGCAGAGCAAACAGATGTGAGATTGAGTTGTTTTGAATCGTCCACCACTACCTATGTATTGTTATTATTAGGAGTTGGTCGCTGGCAGCCATAGTAACAAGAACATACTCCAATACAACCGATGGATTGCATGAGTCTACAACAAATACATCATTCTAGCACATGCAGATCCAATATAACCTGCTTCAATCACTCCAACTATCTGCCCCTTGAGTAAATTACCATCAAACCTAAGATCAATGTATAGCATCTGTTCTTATCAGTTGCATGGGTGGTGGAAGGAGAAACCTACAGTAGAAAGAAACTAAGACTTGATATTTGATATCTGCTATGCTAATACAATTTTCCATGGATAATTAATTGATTTCTGCATGACAATAGTATTGATTTCTCCTTCCACCACCCATCCACTTGCTTTCAATATCATGAGAAAAATGTCCAAATCTAAAACTCTCCCTATAAATTCCCAAGCCTCCCTAGATATTCCCAAGCCGAGAAATTGCTGAGATTGAGATTTGTCATTATGCTCGAGACAACCACCTGTTTGAATGGTTAGCTTTGTAGTCAATTGTCCATTTTAGTAGACATTTTTACTATAATTATTTTTAAATGAAAAATCAAACTTTATTAAAACGAACCGTAAAAATGGATGGGCCGGGACTGCCATAGACATTGCATACGGTTCTGCCAAACTCGAAAAAATGGATGGACGGGCTGAGTGTGAAGAGAGAGAGGAGAGAGAGAGAGAGAGAGAGAGAGAGAGAGAGGAGAGAGAGGTGGCGGGGGGAGGAGAGAGAGAGAGAGAGAGGGGGGGGTCTGAGAGAGAGAGAGGAGAAGGGCGGGCGTGGACTGGAGATGGGGGAGAGAGCTGCTGCGGGATCTCAATCCTTGGAATGGGGTAAAATCCTATTTATATGGCCGAGATATACTCGGTTAGAAATATCTCACCGTAGGAAGATATTTCTCCCATCCAACGGCCAACGTGGTGACAGCGCTCGACCTTATGGGATGGTTATATACGGTCGAGCGTATAGTACCTTCTCCCTATAATATATATAGTATATATATATATATAGGGAAAAGGTACTATACGCTCGACCCTATTGTACCTTCCATAAGGTCGAGCGTTGGCGGCATGTTATTGGTTTGGATGGTGAAAATTTTAAACAAATGAGGAGATTTTATAGGGAATTTGGAGAAACAAATGAGGAGATTTTCTGCAAAAGCCTTGCGCCCGCTGTTGAACCCTTCCTAAGGCCCACTATGATGTTTATCTGAGATCCAACTTATTCATAAGTTAAGACATGTATGAAAGAATGGAAAACACAAATTTCAGCTTGATCAAAAACTTTCGTGCCCCTTAGAAAATTTTAATAGTGGGCATCACTTTATGCACTGTTTTTTGTAGTGGGTACATTCCAGCTTTGGATCTGACTCATTCTTTGTCTCATGCCTTAAATTGATATCTTTGAGTAAATGGACAGTATGGATATAACACATACATCATGGTGGGCCTGGTGATGTAATCTGTCGTAGCTAATTTGCGTTTAGCTAGTGTTGCAGTCCATTGCAACTTTTAGTAGGACGTTAATTGCGTAGTCCAAACGGGCAGGGCTCTGTGGAGCCCACTATGATGTAAGTGTTTTATCCATGCCATTAAAAGATTTTCTCATATTGTTTTAAGTTATTATCCTAAAAATGAGGCCGGTGCATAGCTCCAGTGGACCATAATAAAGGAGGTTGTACTGATAATGACACTCACCGTTGAAACCTTTCTAAGTGCCAACATTATGTTGTTTTACCATCCAACCTATTCATAAGGTCATGTAGACGTGGAGGAATTGAAAACACAAATATCAACTTAGATCCATAAATTCTCTAGCTCATAAGAAGTTTTTAATGGTGGACGTTCAATCCCCACCTTGTAGTCTACTTAAGCCTTTCACTTGTTTCATTTTTTTGTTCATATATTAAAATGATTTGAGAAAATCTCTGAACAGAGTAGATAAAACACTTACATCACGTTGGGCCCCACCGATCCCCTGCCCGGACGGAGTAGAACATGAGTTCCCAAAGGAAGTGGATGCAGGCGGATTAGATGCAGAGAGGTGGACGCGGATTGCGTCCTACCCCCACTCGTCTCTAACCCCAAACAGGAAGTTCTTTAGGCGGGCCCACTATGATGTATCCGTTTATCCAAACCGTTCATCCCTTTTCTAGGATCATATTAACGCATTAACACAAAAATGAGGCAGATCCAACGCTCAAGTGGACCACACCAAATAATAAGCTTGGTTGCATTAAATGCACAAAACATTAAAGGCTAGTTGCATTAAATGCAAGAGTCTTATATTGTGTGGTCCATTTGAGCGTTTGATCTGCCTCATTTTTGTACTAATATGTTAGAATGATCTTAGAAAAGAGTTGAACGGCTTGGATAGACGGATACATAACGGTGGGCCCGCCTATAGAACTGCCCGTTGAGGACCAGAGACGGGCGGGGGCGAGGTAGGACGCAATCCGCGTCCCTGACAGGTTGAGCAGCAAGTCGTCTACTGAAGTTACGTCACCAAGTTCTGTGGGCCCCACTATGATGTATGTGTTGTATCCACACCGTCCATCCATTTTAAGATATAATTTTAGGGCATGAGACAAAGAATGAGGAAGATAAAAATCTGTAGTGGATCGCACTACAGAAAATAGTGGGGAGAGTGATTCCCACCGTTGAAACTATCCCAAGGCCACCATAATGTTTATTTGAAATCAAACCTGTTCAAAAGTTACAGAAGACATGAAATAAGAGAAAACACAAATATCAGCTTGATCTAAAACTTTCCTGGCATTTAGAAGTTTTTAACGGTGAGCGTTGTTGAACACACTCTTTTCTGTGCTGGGGTCCACTGGAGCTTTGGATTTAACTCATTCTTTGAATATTGCCCTAAAATGATCTCTTCAAATGGATGGAAGGTGTGGATACAAAATATACACCATGGTGGGGCCTACAGTAACATCACTTCAGCAGCGTGTCTCGCTACTCAACCTGTCATGGCTAATCCGCAGAAATCGGATTGAGTACTGAGTTACTCAGGTATGCTTTTATCATACTGACCAAGTGTGAATGTATGTGGTTTATCCGCACCGTCCATCCATTTTTCCTGTTAATTTTAGGGGTTGATCCCAAAATTACAGTAAATACAAAGCTCAAGTGGACCATGCCATATGAAACAGTGTGGAATAATGATTTCCACCATTGAAACCTTCCTAGGGCCCACATTAATGTTTATTTGCCATCCAACCTGTTAATAATATCAAAAAGACATGGATGAAGATAAAACACAAACATCAGCTTGATCCAAAACTTCTATGGCCTCCAAGAATTTTTCAATGGTAGAGGTTTAATCATACTTTTTACTATGGTGTGGTCCACTTGAGCTTTGTATATGCTTTCTTTTTGTTTTAAAGACCTAAACTTATCTGTTAACACAGATGAACGGAGTGGATAAACTAAATAAATAATGCTGGACCCACAGAGTTTATTCAGTACCTTAATGGTACTGAGTTATTCAATACGCAATCCGCTTTGAATCTGTGATTGCACTTGAAGTGGATAGAATCCGTGGGAATTGAACTTCTATGGTCGAGAAATTCTCGGCGTGTTAGGGTTGCACTGTTTTCCTTCACGGACAACCACAATGTTTGTGAGAAATCCATCACATCCATCAAATTTTGGAGATCATTTTAGGCCACGGGGACAAAAATGAGCCGGATCCAAGACTCAAGTGAGCAACACTAAAGGAAAAGGTCGGTAGAGAAATTTCTACCATTGAAATTTTCCTAGGTCAAAAGTGATGTTTCAATTGCATCTATACCGTTTATAACAATATTCCTACTGAGATGAACTGAAAACAAAAATATTATCCTAATTAAAAACTTCTATTGCCCCACGAATATATCAACTGTGGACGTTCAATCCTTATGTTTTAGGCCCACTTGAGTCTTGGATCCGGCTCATTTTTGGCATATTGTCCTAAAATGATATGGAAAAATGGATGGACTGGGTGGATTTCTCAAAATAAATAAATAAATAAAGACCACAGTAGGCTCACATAAGTTTCTAGCGCAAGGTTTTTGGCATAAAATAAGCACGAGAGAGATAAAGGTGGAGGGATATTTTAATAACCGATTACACCGGTTTTGTTTATCCAATTTCCCTATAAAATTTCTTGATTTGTTTAAAATTTTCACCATCCGACGAATCACGTGATGCCAGCACTCGACCTTATGGAAGGTATAATACGGTCAAGCGTATAGAACCTTTTCATATATATATATATATATATATATATATATATATATAAAGGTTTTATGAGATCTTTATAGGATTGTAAGGGTCATTTTTAGTTTTCTATTTTGGGAAGAAAAAAAAAATATGATTACGATAAGATTTGTAATTCGATACAATTCAACCCTTACTACGATTTGCGATACGATAACGATTTTGACAACATTGGTCACATGACTTACATCACTTGCATTTGATTATAATGATGATTTTGCTGCATTGTTTGTTTCCACAAATCATGCTTAAAATGGTGGTTTTATAGTGTGAAAATGTAAGGATTATATATAACTTTACCTTCATCCTTTGCAAGTGTAATTGACTCTCGATATACGAGCCACAATTTATGTTTAAACAAACACTTGGAAATGGTAATGATGGCTCCTTTACATTTCATATGAAATTGAAAAATCAAACACGCATTGGGGAGAAAACATTCTATTTGAAGAGGGAGAGTTTGAACAAAAATCGATTTTTCTAGTTTGCCCCGCTGATATTTCACTTTGCCTCGTTGTTTTTCTAGTTTGCCCCGCCGATATTTCACTTTGCCTCGCTGTTTTTATAGTTTGCCCCGCTAATATTTCAGCTTGACCCGCCGTTTTTCTAGTTTGCCCCGCTGATATTTCACTTTGCCTCGCTGTTTTTCTAGTTTGCCCCGCCGATATTTCACTTTGCCTCGCTGTTTTTTTAGTTTGCCCCGTTGATATTTCAGTTTACCCTGCCGTTTTTCTAGGTTGCCCCGCTGATATTTCAGTTTGCCTCGTTGTTTTTCTAGTTTGCCCCGCTGTTTTTCTACTTTGCCCCGCTGGTTTTCTACCATTGTACTAAGTAAACTCCGCTGGGCCCACATTGAATGTATGTAGTATATCCACTTCGTCCATCCGTTTTTCCAACTTATTTTTGCATGTTTAGCCCGAAATTGAAGCATATCAAAAGATCAATTGGATCATACCATGGGAAACAGTGGGGCATAATGATTTTCACCGTTAAAACCATAGTGGGCCCAACAATGATGTTTGTTTGTTATCCACAGAGAATCATTCTCAACGCAAGAAAATCATCCATGTCTATAACAATGTAACACTAATTTAACACGATTTACAGAAAATAAAAGGATCGAAATTCGAAATGCTCACTGAATCGAACATGTGGGATATATTGCACTACTTGTCTGTTTTGTATCGCACTGGTGGGATACAAGATATATCGTGGGATATATCGGCCAATATTGTCGATATTTAAAACATTGACTATAACCACATGCTTGTAATATGCTTATGTCTGTAGATATTACCCTGATTGAATTATTCACATCAGGCATGTTTAGGATTTGGCTGATCCAGAAGTGAAACATGTAACGAGTTGGCAATGTGTGCATTTTGATGTTGGAAGTAAGATTAAGATTGATGGGAGTAGTGTGTGATGAAGATGTGGGTCCCAAAAACCTAATTTACGAGTAGCCTGACCCATTCGGTAGCCCAACTCTCGGAGTTGTATTTAGAGTTTTTATTTAATAGACATACATTTCATGTATGAATGGGCTTGTTTATTGGAGTGTGTGTGTTGTGTGTTGTGTGTGTGGTGTGTGTGTGTGTATTATATATATATATATATTATATATATATAAAGGTTCTATGAGGATCTTAATAGGATTGTAAGGGTCATTTTTTGTTTTCTATTTTGGGAAGAAAAAAAATATGATTTACGATAAGATTTGTAATTCGATACAATTCAACCCTACTACGATTTGCGATACGATAACGATTTTGACAACATTGGTCACATGACTCACATCACTTGCATTTGACTGTAATGATGATTTTGCTGCATTGTTTGTTTCCACAAATCATGCTTAAAATGATAGTTTTATAGTGTGAAAATGTAAGGATTATATATAACTTTACCTCCATCCTTTGCAAGTGTAATTGACTCTCGATATACGAGCCACAATTTATGTTTAAACAAACACTTGGAAATGGTAATGATGACTCCTTTGCATTTCATATGAAATTGGAAAATCAAACACGCATTGGGGAGAAAACATTCTATTTGAAGAGGGAGAGTTTGAACAAAAATCGGTTTTTCTAGTTTGCCCCGCTGATATTTCACTTTGCCTCGCTGTTTTTTAGTTTGCCCCGCCGATATTTCACTTTGCCTCGCTGTTTTTTTAGTTTGCCCCACTATTATTTCACTGTCTCGCTGTTTTTCTTGTTTGCCCCGCTGATATTTCAACTTGACCCGCCGTTTTTCTAGTTTGCCTCGTTGTTTTTCTAGTTTGCCCCGCCGATATTTTACTTTGCCTCGCTGTTTTTCTAGTTTGCCCCACCGATATTTCACTTTGCCTCGCTGTTTTTTTGGTTTGCCCCGCCGATATTTCACTTTGCCCCGCCGTTTTTCTAGTTTGCCCCGCTGATATTTCAGTTTGCCCCGCCGTTTTTCTAGTTTGCCCCGCTGATTTTTCAGTTTCCCCCGCCGTTTTTCTAGTTTGCCCCTCTGATATTTCAGTTTGCCCCGCCGTTTTTCTAGTTTGCCCCGCTGATATTTCACCTTGCCTCGCTATTTTTCTACCCTAAGTAAACTCCGCTGGGCCCACACTGAATGTATGTAGTATATCCACTCAGTCCATCCGTTTTTTTGTGGTTTAGCCCGAAATTGAAGCATATCAAAAGATCAATTGGATCATACCATGGAAACAGCGGGGCATAATGATTTTCACCGTTGAAAACATAATGGGCCCAACAGTGATAAATTTTTCTTATAAAATGTTTTTAAATCCATCGGTGCAGGCAATGAAGAAGATGTCGTCATCTCCAAGCTATTATGTAGGTGTACACTGACATGGTGGTTTGACAAGGTGAAGGGTGGAGTGGAGAAGCACGATAGTCGCCTAAATCTGTTCAGGCAACCCCTTTCGCGTTTTTATTACATGTTACATCCATTAGTTTTGTAGCGGCCATATTTCAGCTACTTTTAGTCAGATACAAAGGTGATTCAGTATTTGAAATCAAGGGGAGGCAATTGCAGTTTTCCGAGATGGATTTCGCCCTCATTACCAGTCTTAAGACTGGAGATCTTACTATACTCAAGAATCGTTGCACTACGAGTACACTAAGAGACAAATACTTCAAAGAACATCCAATATTTAAGAAGCACCTAAGGGGCGTGTTGAGAGATTAGTTGACACCAATAAGCATGATGACGTAGTGAAGGTTGCCCTACTTCTAGTTGTGGAGTGCTTTCTTAGGGGAACCGAACCGAAAACCAGGTGCAACATGGATTATATTCACCTGGTGGACTCGTTAGATGATTTCTATATGTATCCTTGGGGTAGTTTGGGATACATTACAATGTTGCAAGGAATCGAATCTGCCGTTGCTGTTGCCGCATCTGCCGTTGCCGCATCAAGTTTGGGGCCCTAATAGAATTGAATTGCGAGCTTTCAATTTAATCAAGATGAATGGGAAAGTTAATTGTTGCTCATGGTATTCATATGGGGAAATAACCCTCAAATTGTAGTTGTCCCTTATTTTGGAGCAAGCACCCCTCAAGGCTTTGCTTGGATAACAAGCCCCATGCTGAAAAATCAAATTGATCAAACTGGTAGACGTTTAATTCCCTACTCAATTTCATGCTTGCCCTGCTCAATTTCCAGTTTGCCACGCTCAATTCTTGTGAAAATCCTTTCAAAGAAAAAAGATTCCTAAATAATACACTTGAGAAAAGAACAATTGGGCATTTTTTAGCTAAGACATACGAGGAAACTTAGTATTTTACTAATAGTGAGGGAACTCATGTACTTGTTAATGAAATAACATGTTCATGTCCACCAATTGAATGACATGAAAAAATCAAGTGCCAAAATCAATGATATTGAGAAAGACTTGTGTATATTTAGAATTTTCAACAACATTCTCTAAAGACTTGTTGTAACGCCCTGAAAATTGGGGGTCGTGTATATACGCAACTCCCGAGTTTCCGAGGTCACTATCATGTGATTAATGGTTTTAGAGTTAGTCTAATTAACTGCGCAATTTGGAACAAACTGGAACATGAAGCACAACCGCAAGTCTACTGAAATGGAAGAAAAACAACACAAAATATATATATATATATATATATATATATATATATATATATATATATATATAATATATATATATATATATATATACACGTCCAAAAGAATAAGGGGCACATGGCGCCACCCGACAAATCACAAAAATAATTTCATGTCCAAAAGAATAGAGTTGAGCTCTCAGCTCAGCAGTCCAGCAACACAACTACGGATCCGCAGCAGCTCTATCCATCAACTGAAAATAAGAGTACTCCTCCTCTTCATCCAGGTCCGCATTGCCCGGCTCCTCCTGATCTTCGCTACCTGCATCTATGGAAGCGTCTGGTTGGTGTTTTAAAACACCGCCCCAGAGTGGGAGTGAGTGATCAACTCAGTGTGAACTATTAATCTTAAGTTATAACTGACATCAATTTTAACAGGAATTTAATGAAAAGCAAAATCAGCAACACCTATAACTCTTGTTAAATGTGCATGAATGCGATGATATGATGCATGCCCTCACCACAACACTCTCTCAAGCGACTACGTCTACGATCGCATATGTCAATACTCCCTCAATGCGACCTCGACTTCCGAGTTGCCACCCTAACTAATGCGTGAAATGCGATCATGTTAGCCAAGTTGTTAGTTAAGGTCCATTCATCCAGCAGATTTGGAGATTCTGGATCACCCTACATGTCACTGCCCTAGTTTGGGCAAGGCCCCAACAATGTGTGAGGCCGAGTCCTCGCGGTCCGTGATCCCGTCGGGGTCCTCATTCCCGACTCCAAGCACATGAGGAGTGCCGATAGGGAAGGGATCGCTCGCGGTCACTACGGGGAGGCGCGGTACCCCAGCGTAGGCCGACAGCTCGGACACAGTGTCCCATTCCACCATGCCCGGCTCACGAGACTGTGGACCAATTGTAGTCTAATTATCAGTGGGCCACAAAGGTTATAGGGTGCATCAGGTTCCATACATATGTGGGCGAACATGGTTAACAAACAGGGTGTGATCAGGTAGTAGCGTAGTAGGCTCAGTCCACACAGACCAGGCAAGCGAGACGAATGACCTTGGGCACAAGGGACCCATGTAGTCGAACTACAGCACCCGAACACTCCCGCCCAATCCGCAAGTCTAGCCTTAGCGTAGTCCTACCGATGGGACTACACTCTCTTGTTAGATTCCTGACCATCCCAAGAGAGTGAAAAGAGACCTACAACATGCCCACTACTCATATTATCAGCTAGTACATCCATGTCATAATCTCATGCATCCTAACCATACAAAACAAATATCTTTAATCAAGCAATCGAGTATCATCATAAAATTTAGGTGCATGTGAGTGTATGTGTGTTGTGTGAGGAAGTTAAACACTTCCTCCATCTTGAGGAATCATGAAAATCGGTAAATAATCACACCACAAATAAGCACTTCATATGATGGAAATGAAATCACAACAACAAGCATGTTATCAATCGACATAATATCATGTGAGGGCACAATATATATATCCTATTTAAGAATTTAAACATGCATACTCTAACAAATTCAATCAACATGAAAATCCCTAGGGTTTCCTCTAGAATTCCAAATATGACATCCAAGCACTCAAAATCATTAAATCCACACTAAAATTGGTGCTAGGCCGCCTAAGAGCAATAGTCCGCACCTTGTGATTCGTTGGCGACTCGAAAACGACCTAGGAATGTCGATTTGGGGGCCGGTTGGTTGGAATCCCTAAAGCAAGCAATTTCATGTTAGAAATCTATGACAATCCCTTCTCAACACAAGGGTTTCAAGAAAAATGGGTGATGGATGTACCTACGCGATCAATGGAACGATTTTGGTGGTTGTGGTGCACGGTTTCTTCTTGGAGAAGGTGTAGGAGGTTGTGGGTTTGATCCTCTTGGGCCCCACCTTGATTGAGAGTCACACTTGCTCTCACCTTCACTCTTTCTTCTCCTTTCTCCTCTTTCTCTTCTCCCTTTTCTCTCTCTTTCTCCCTTTTCTCTTAGGGCAAAATCGTATGGGGAGAGGGGTGCCCAAATGAAACCCTTTATATAGTGCCAGTTTTGGTGTAATTGGCCCCAAGTGTTGGGTCTTTACTATACTAACCCTATGGGAGGGTTTTTCTAGCCTATGGGGGTGTACTAGTCGATATACCGTAGGATAGTTAGTCCTAATGATGATCTACGTATGGACACAATCGGCCCGCCATTTCGACGCGCCGATCGACAGATATGATTAGAAGTCTGTTCAACGGTCACCGATGGTCGATCGGGGCCGCGGCTATACGGATGTGAGCGGAGAATATCCTAATCCACGGGTAAAGTTTGGTCTCATAAACCGACGGTCCGAAATCCTCAACTTGGCGTAAGAGTGGACGACACAAATCACTTAAGTTCCCATAATTTCCCAAACTAGCCTTCTAGGGCTCCCTATTAAAGTGGGGTGGCCCTGACGCCTCCTAAGCCACCATTTTCGGTGGGTAGGTGTCTTATGGCTTGACTAGGGTCCATGCAAAATTTAGGGCGAACGGATGAACGGATTTATGATCTGAGCAAGCGTTTCCGACCTTTAAGTGGCCATTTGGGGCCATTCTGATTGATGGGGCATTTCTGGTGGCCCTCTAGCCATAGAATTTATAGGGTAGGTGATCCATGGCCCGATGAAGGGTCATGCAAAATTGGGAGCGATCGGATATGGGGTTTGATCGCACGGGTCCGATTTACGATCAACGGTCATCGTGCCACGATCGAGGCCCAGATTTGGTGGGCAGGCGTTGAAAAATACATTAAACCATCACCGTAAATTTGGAATAAATCCGACGGCTGGAAGGCCCGGAGTCTCAGTTTCGTTTGTCAGTGCCAGATTTTAATCTGGCATTGGTGGGGTGCATCTGACAATTGCCAGATGCCACTTCTGGGTGTCCACTGGCTCCGCGGTCCATGATGGACCACAAGCCCAGTGAGACCAACAGCCACACCAAGATTTAGATTTTTTCGACCATCCTCGGTCGCTGTACGGCCTGCACGATCCGTCCTTTAATTGTAAACAGCCATCTGGCTTGATAGCCCGCACTTGTCCATCATAACAAAACTGGTCCACCCCAGCATAAACTAACATTGAATGTTAATGGTCATTTAAGTGATATTATAGTTAATTAAAAAAAATAATTTCAAGGATTTTTGGAAACCCAAAACAGTGAAAATCCGGGATGTTACACTTGTGCATGAAGCCTTCCTCCCTTGAGACTTTTCAATTCTTCTCTCATTAGTACTGACAGTGAGCTTTCAAATACGGTTCATCAAGAGGAATTCCTCAGAGAATCGTTAAATTTTTCATTCTTTTTTGTTGTGAAAAGTAGTTTTATAGATTGATTAAAAGTTCAATTGGTGCAAAACTTGCTAACTGAATGAAACAATCTTTTTTATGAATACAGATTTTTGTTGAGTTTGATCTTATTCCACTAGCAAGTGTTTCTTTCGCAAAGGTTCATGTTGCTCACATGCATGATGGCAAAAAAGTTGTTGTAAAGGTAATTTTTTAGTGTTCTTCCATTTGCATAGGCAACTAAAGCTTCAAACTCTAGATTGAAAATCTCTATGACATAAATTTGGAACTTTTCATATTAAAGGTTACATTTTCTATGGTGTCCTAATGCTTGTTTTTTTTTTTTTTTAATTATTTATTTATTTTTGCATCAAGTGTGAAGAAGTAAGTTGATAAAGTAATAAATTTTTTTTTAAAAAAAAGTTGATAAAGTAATAGTACTTATGGGAAAAGGAGATGAGAAAATAACTGTAGACCTATGGCTACGGATTATAACCGTATCCTAATTGTCGATAATATCGACATATGAGAAATAATATCGAGTATAAGTCATCGATAATATCGAGATATGATAGATAGTATCGATAACTAAGACCGTGGACATATTGCGTCAGCGGGATCCTATCGCTACGGATTATAACCGTAGCCATAGCTTCGATATATCGAAAGCCTTTCGATATTATCGAAAAAGTTCAAAACTGTCCAGCGAGTTTGCCTAAAAATTCTACAATTATGGATACACTATTGCTACGGATTATAACCGTAGCCAAACTGCCCAAGCATCAGTGCCGTCGTCCGTGTTTTGTTTTTTTTGTTTTTTTTTTTTTTGTTGTCTTGCTTTTGTGGGTCCCATCATGAGGTCTGTGTTATATCCAAACGTCCATATATTTGGCTAGCTCATAGTAAGGCTTGAGACGAAAATTAAGATAGATCTAATTATCAAGTGGACCACACTGTAAAGGCAGTGGGGAATTGAACGTCTACCATTGAAAACCTTTTAGGTGTTACAGAAATTTTGGATCATATGAAATTTTTTTTTCACTCTTTGTCAAGTCTTTGTGACCCTATGAATGAACTTAGACGGGGAGGATTCTTCACAACACAATCACAGTGGGCCCCCTAAAGTTTTCTAATGGTTAAACTCATTCAACACTCTTCCTGTAATGTAGTACACTTGAGATTTGGATATACCTTATTTTTCGTCTCATATCATAAAATGATGTGGAAAAATATTTGGACGGCATGGATGAAAAGCATACATCATGGTGGGACCCATAGACCATCGACCATCCGCCATTGGCTGGTGGCTGGGGGAGTACCCAATCCGTTTCTCTGAACGAAGGGGTATTTTCGTCCAAAAAATGGGTCTCCGCACGTGGAGGTCTTGCAAAAGAAGGTTTGTCTTCTATCATGAAACCGCCTGGCTGAAAGGTGGGTCCATAGTACTAATTATCTCTTTACTTTTTGCAAATCATCTCCTTCGCGAATCGCGATCAATCTCTCGAATGAACAAGACTCTTCGAGAAGAGAAGAGAAAAAAGATTGATAATATGGAAGAGTACCACCGTCAATACGCATGCATAAATCATTTATAGATGTAGAAATTATTTTAATCAAATCCAAACCGTGGAAAAGTAGTTATTACCATTTTATTTGGTTACTGAATGAAAATAATACTGAACAGATGATAAGCAATTCCAATTTCTGGCCATAAATCGAACGGCTTATATTGAAAAGAAAATCGAGGATTTCAGAGTCATCCAATCAATCCTTATCTGGGACCATGAACCATATACAAGAATTTCCCACTATTTTGAGAGTTTTGATTGAAGGTCATGCATGCCATGTTTACCGGCTCCATGCATGCGTATGGATATCCATACTCTCTAATGTATATAGAATCAAATGACCCCTTCCAGAATCAGCTGAAAACTTCGGAAGCTGCAACATAATCAAACGCCCTCTCTCCCTCCCTCTCCGATTTGCTGAGAGAATGTCGTTGTACTATGGATGGAAAAGCTTCTGCGAAGACGAAGATCGTCCCGAAAAGCCGCGCAGATATGGAGTCACAGAGATGCGTGGGCCCCACTATACCCTCTTAAACCAAAACGCTCTTCAGGTTCATTCTCTCTGTCTCTCTCTTTTATTTTTCTTGTTGGATTTGATAATCATTGGATGTATTTGGATGCCCAATTCAATAGAATTGCAATTCATTTGATTCACGATTTGACAGAATTCGCACAATGGGGGTTCCGCCATTATTAGTCACGATTCCGGACCGTTGAGCTGATGTGCTCCATTTTAAAGTTTTTTGTTATCATTAAATCTACCATTTTTACGTGATTTATGGGTGAAACAAACAATGTAACAGAATCGTCATTGCAGTCAAAATGTAAGTAACGTCACCACACAATTACAAGAGTAAATAATCATTACCCATTTACATGTTGGGGGTTGTGCATAAGCAAACCCAAATCCAATCAAACAAGACGAAATCAAACGTAAACCAAACACGCAGAGAACACACGAATTATACATGAAAAAACCCTCACAGGAGAAAACCACTACACAAAGTGACAAACAATCTACTATGAAAGCAATATTACAAGAGATGATGGACTTACTGATCCGAACAACCCCAAAAACCCTCCTTGAAACCCTAACAATGCCCTTGAACCCTTAGGAATGTCTTAGAGAACCCTAAACATACCATAATCCCGATTACACCAAGTATTCATACTACCGCAACTGAAATAGGAAACAAATCGCACACTCATGTAGAACTGCGCGCGCCTTCGATGGGACCTTCAATGGCATCGACACCCATCGAAGACTGTCGTTGACATTGAAGATCCTTCGATGCCATCGAGTAGCAACCTCCAAAACTGTCCATCAATTAAATAGGATTTTTCCGAATTTTCTTGATGGGATCGAGTATCTATTGTTGACATCGACAAACCCTGCTACAGACAGATTTAAAACATTAGACAACAATATCTACCATGTCTTTAATCTTCACACTCCATTGCTCCTTGCCACTACCATCTCTAATTGCCTTCCATCATGGCTTCATCGTCACTTCTCGTGCACACTCCGTCTTTATTAAGCCTTCCTCAAGCCCAGAGAAGTTGCACAAAACTTGAACTTCTTGGTATAAACCACATTCATAAGCATGTCAGCCGGATTCATGCTTGTGTGGATCTTCTCTAGAGTCATGCCTCCTTCCTCAAGCACCTGTCGGATAAACTGAAGACGCACATCAATCTGTGTAGTGTGTGAGTGATAAATAAAGTTCTTCACTAAATTAATTGCACTTTCGCTGTCAAAATTAACTTAATTGGCACAACCTCCTGCTGAAGCCCCAACTGATTTATTATTCCCCTTAACCAAACACCTTCTTTGAACGTTTCTGTCATCGGCATATACTCAGCTTCAATTGTGGAAAGTGTCACTGCATACTTGAGCTTTGACATCCAACTGATTACTCTACCCGCTAACATAAACAAGTAGTCGGAAGTCGACCTTCTATTATCCACACTGCCTACGTAGTCTGAATCAACACAATCTATCAAATTGTCCTTTGACTTTTCAAACGTCAAGATGTAGTCCACTATACCTCAAATATACCGAAGTAATCATTTTACCGCCTCCCAGTGTTGCTTGCCGGGGTTAGCCATATATCTGCTAACAACACCCACTGCATGTGAAATATCTGGTCTTGTGTAGACCATGACATGTATCAAACTACCAACGACACTCGAATAGGGTACTCAAGACATCACTTGCTTTTCCTCATCTGTAGTAGGACATTATTCATAAGAAAACTTGAAGTGAGCAGCATGGGGTGTGCTAACCGGTTTCGCCTTATCCATACCGAACTTAATCAAAGCCCCAAGATCTTTCATTTCAAATGTCCCTGACAATTGAGCCTTCAACGTATCGATCTCAGACATGTTATGGTTAGTGATAAGCATGTCGTCTACGTACAGTATCAGTTTAATGAACTGTCCATCATTCAATGTCTTGAAATAGACAAAATGATTATACTCACTCTTAGTAAACCTCTGACTCATCATGAAAGTCTTAAATCTTTTGTACCATTGCCTAAGTCACTGTTTCAAGCCGTATAATGACCTTCTCAACCTGAAAACTTTATTCTCAGCCCATTTTATTTCGAACTCTTCTGGTTGCTACATATAAATCTGCTCTTTCAACTCTTCCAACTCCCCATGTAGGAAAACAGTCTTCACATCTATCTGTTCCAATTTCAAGTTGTATTGGGAAACCACAGCAATAAAAATATGATAGACACCTGCTTGACCACAGACACGAAGATCTCGCTAAAGTCGACACTCTCTTTTTGCGCATACCCTTTCGTGACCAATCTTGCTTTGTATATATCATACTGCTTCTTGAATATCTACTTGCAACCGATCAATTTTCACCCTATTGGAAGCTCCACCAGCTCACATGTCTCATTAGGGCTGTTCACGAGTCAAGCTAGCTCGAAAAGCTCGCTCGACTCAGCTCGAGTCAAGCTTGGATTGACT
>JAJHSJ010000014.1:6641288-6755635 GCA_021015155.1 Magnolia officinalis
TAATATTACATTATAATGAGAGAGTCTAGCGTCCAGACCCTCTAGACGCTCTGGACTGAAGGTGTGGATTTAATATCACGTACATATAGGTGGGCCCCACCCTCACACGAACCACACATGTGAGGTGGCCCACGTCCATGGAAAATGGGCGGAAGGTGTGGATATACACATACATCACGCTGGAGGGCCACAACACTGTCTAGAATGGTGTCCAACACCGTCCAAATTTGTGGACGGTGTAGATTTCTCACGTACACCAAGTGGGCTCCACCATGATGGATGCCGCATCTCCACCACACATCAGGTGGGCCATCAAACAAACCAAAGAAGAGAGAGAGAGAGAGAGAGAGAGAAGAGAGAGAGAGGAGAGAGAGAGGAGAGAGAGAGAGAGAGGGAGAGGAGAGAGAGAGAGAGAGAGGGGGGGGATTGGAGTGAGGAGGGGGGACCTGCCACTATAGGCCCTCCCTATATAATACATACATCAAGATGAGTCCACATATATGGGCCCTTAAATCACAAAATCAAATAATGAAATCACCCACCATTCAATCTTCTTGGTCCGATGGAATCCCTAGCTCCTCGGCTTCGACTTTGACGGAGGATGATGAAGTTTGGAGGGTTAGGATGAAAGATGTGGGGGTAGGAAGATGGGCCACACCAAGCTCTTCTTATGGAGAGCTTGGAGGGTTGGGTTGCTTGGAGAATGAGAGAGAGATGAGAGAGAGAGAGGCGTAAGAGAGAGGGATGGTGAGTGATGGGGTGTGATGGGTGAGTGAGTGATGGATGTGTACTTGTGTAAGAGAAAGTGTTGACTTTTGGGGAGGGTGGTTATACTTGAGGATGGGATGGAGTGATGGGTTGTACTTTGATTGATTGATATGATGTGTCGTAGAGATTCTCTCGGAATTGCAACGCACGGTGTTTTCCTCGAACTGAACGCGGGCCCATATCTCCTGGCCTGGGTATCGCTTCAGCGCGCAAGATGCGGCGCCAGAACCACGATGACGGCGCGGTCGCACTAGTATAAGTCTTGGGTCGAGTCAACTTAGATATGCAACACCCGACTTAACAATCGTGCGCAAACGTCGGTTATAGGTCACGGGTTGCCAGAATTCGACCGGGAGGATCGTAGGAGTATACGGAACAGTACGAACTATGATACGGGCCTTATACACTCTGGGACGGTGTTTTAAAACATAAACCAGACACTATCTTAGATGCAGGTATCATAGAGTTTGACACACTGGACGAGGCGTTTGTAGACTCGGAGGAGGAGCTCTTATACTTCCAACTGCTGGGCGGGCTGTTATAGGCTGTCCTAGGGCCAACAACGAGATCTAGGGTAGAGACGTTTTGTATTTTTGGACTGTATGTATTTTGCTGGGAGGCGGTCCCGTACACTGAACGTATATGCATCATTTTGCTAGTCGTATCTTAAGTTAATTTATGTTTATTTTAGTGTATGTCACATGATCCATTTAATTTCTCAAATGCTTATATACCAACCAAATAAAACTAAAATCATTTGCTTTTGCAAGGCATAAGTGACACCCAGAAATTTGGGAGTTGGGTATTACTCGACCCCCAAAATTTAAGGCGTTACAATGGCAAAAAAAGGAAAATAGATGTACCGACCCATCGTCTCCACCCCATTAGAAATACATATATAGCCGAATGCTCAGCCACGTGCCAGTTTGCATGAAACTCGTGCGAACTTTTTTGAGAACTCATCATACGTGATGTGGCTCCAAAATCTGAATGGTCCACGTGAAGCAGCATGTCATGAAACCTCTGGTCCTAATTTTTACTTTGATCCAAAACTTTGGTGGGCCATGAAAAATGAAAACAGTTTTCTCCCTTGATCTGCATTTATCTCAGGTATAGCCCATTAGAATTTTAGATCATGGTGAAAATTTGTCCCTTAGAATTTCGTGGGGTTCCACATCACATGGACCATATGGATTGGACGCTCGTGACACATGTGCAAAGGTGTGCACGTGCGTAGGCGCAATTAACGTCCACCTATTTTTGCATTTTAAACGTCCACTTGATTTCTACCAACGGTTCGATTAACATTTTCTACCATATCAACGATTGATTAAGGTACCTATATGGCTACGTGCAGTTAGTACCTGTGAACGGGTAGTCCGGCGGTTAAAACCATCACTTCAGTTAAGGTGAACTTCCGAATCGCATGCATATGGAGAGCTAGTTTGCTTCCGTCGCGAATCGAGATGCAGCGTATGTCGCCATTCACTGGGCCACATGCTGCGATGGTCAGTGATTTGAACCGTCCATATTCCCGATTGCGTACCGAGTAACTCAATACACTGCAGCGTACCGAGTAAACTCTGTGGGAACCACCGTGATTTATGTCTCTTATCCACGCCGTCCATCCATCTTATCAGCTCATTTTAGAGCATGAGCCGAAAATTGAAGCGTATCTAAATCTCAAGTGAACCACACCACACGAAACAGTGGGGATAATGAAGTCCACCGCTGAAACCTTCCTAAGGCCCACAGTGATATTTATTTGTCATCAGACCTGTTAATAAGGTCACCGAGACATAGACGAAGGGAAAACACAAATATTATTTTGCTCCAAAACTTGTAGCCCCAAGAAGTTTTCAATGGTAGCCGTTCAATTCCCATTATTTCCTATGGTGTGGTCCACTTAAGCTTTAGATATGCTTTAATTTTTGGTTCATGCTATAACGCCCTCAAATCTCTTTAAAAAAAGAGATGGATGGCATAGATAAGACGACGCAATCTGCCTCCTCAAATTGAATGCAAGCCATTTAAAAAACCCTTTTCCCAATGTTATAATTCCATCAACAATGGTGATGGCTAAAATCATTGAGTGCTATATAATTCAAAAAAACACGCGCGCGCGCGCACACATATACAGGAATAGGTTCTATGCGGTCCAGCTAATGGGAACTTCCCATGAGGTTAAGCTGTGTGGGCGCCACCATGATGTATGTTGAACATCTACCCCATCCGTCAGATGCATCATTCCATGGTGGGCCTAGGGATTAAAAATCAAGGAAATCCGTGACTCATGTGGGCCACACCACATCTAAAATATTTATAATTATTTTTTGGGCCCACTGAGATGTGGTTCATAAATCCAGACCATCCATTATTTGTGTCCCACTTAGATGAGGGGTCAGACCAAGTTTCAGACGCATCCAAATTTCAGGTGGGCCCCACCATGTGCTTTTATATGTTTTATGAATGTCTTCACATAATTTTAGATGGTATGACCCACCTAAGTTTTGTATACGGATGATTTTTTGGATATCACATAATTTAAAGGGGACCCATCAAATTCACGGTGTTGATGTTCGACACCATCACAATGGGGCCCACACAGCTCAACCTATATATATATATATATATATATATATATATATATATATATATAATATATATATATGAACAAGGTAACATATGTAATAAATGTTGAATTTTGGTTGTGCATGTGCTAGTATATAAGCGCCGTGTGTGCTAGAGATGTATATTGATTTGAACTGTATCAAACACCTTGTGATTCATGCGTCCATTGAGAATGGATTTTTAAATTTTAATTGTCAATTTAACCCTCAATTAACAAAGCGATGAGATGATTCGTGAAGGGGAAGGTTAAGTCATTCAAATTATTATTTATTTATTTGTTTATTTTTTACTTAGAAAATAAGAAAATTTCTTAGAATAGTGACGACTTAGTCACGCTCCACAACAAAAGTAATATAAAGATTAAAAAAAACTATAAAAGAAGGATACATACTGATTTTATTAATCTAGATTGACATGAAGTATAATTGATAATTAAATAAAGTAAATAAAATAAAATAAATTACCAACTAGTTTAAGCCGGCAAAACGGCCGTGATTTTGATAGTCTTCCAAACTTGGATGGTCGTGAGATGACGGTGGAATTTGACTAACATGTTGTAATCAAAGAATCACTAAGTAAAAACTCAATGATTTGGAGGATTCGATGACGAGATCGTCCATATTTTACCAAACTAAACTAGCTTGTTGTAACGATGTACCGGACAGAAATAGAAACGGGACTAAACTTATAAGTTAAAAAGCTTGAGACTACTATAGCATAGTGCTGAACAGAAGTAGAAGGATTTGATACTAAATTAATTGAGATAAATTTACATGAGAGATGAAAGATAGGTAGCGTTGAGTTGAAAATGAGTTATGTTGATTGTATTGAAGTGAGCCTTAGAACTCTTCTTTTTTGTGCTGCTTTGATAGGTTTAGATGAGTTGGTGGCTATGCATAGGACTTCAAGGTGTCCTTCGGTGATCTTCTTATTAGACAACAACCTAGGGCCTGTTTGGCAAGAGGGATTAGGAGGGATGGTAAAATCCTGGGATATGCCAAACGAGCTAAACAGACCCGATGAACTTGTCCCAGGATATAGCAAACCCATGGATCTTAAACCAATCCACTGACATCACCATCATTATCTTAAAATTGATCCCATCCCTCCTAATCCCGTTCAATCGTGCCTGGGGCGTGTTTGGTTGGACAGATTGGAAGGTAAAATCCCCAGATATGCTGGGCATGCCAAACAGACTCGGTGAACTTGTCCCGGGATATAGCAATCCCATGGATCTTAAACCAATCCACTGACACCACCATCATTACCTTAAAATCCACCCCATCCCTCCTAATCCCATGGGATCTGTCCGGCCAAACAGGCCCTAAATGTGTTTTATTAGGATTTAGAATCATTTAGGCTCCATGCTACAATAAATGATGATGTCTTTGTCTTTAGATGCCTTCCTACTCAAAAAGTCTAATTTCTTAGTCATTGGGGATGTTACGTATGCTTTAAAGGCACAACTCTCTCAAAGCAAGAGTTCAACAACGACAATTCTCTAACAACATTTCCAAGCATGTTTTGCATCCGCTGGTCACGTGTCATAATGAGACAACTACATTCAAAGTTTTAATCGTGCACATATTCCTGAGTGACTTGCCTCCATGACAAGATACATGTCCTCCGTAGATGGAAATCTACTCTCTCTCTCTATCCTTTCTCCAGCTGTTTTAGCTTTCTTGCTTAATTTCCGTATGAGTATGCTGACACATGGTGGCATTTTGTTCATCGATTAGATCATGACTTACTTGATGTAAGCACACCTATTCAGCATAATTTTCTTGTGATGTCCGGTGTAGAATATATTCATAAATGGACAGTTAAAATCAACGGACCACTCAGCATGTGAGTTCCAGTGGGCGGCCACAAACACTCGCTCCTGATTCACCACGGAGTCAAAACAGTCCTGCATCATGTAGCCCAACCTTTCAACTCCAAACTTGGTGATCAAGGAAGAGTGGAGCCCACATTGAGAACGGCTAAGTTAGTATTCAAGAAAGGAGGACATGGGTCCAGTCCATAATCATGATCAAAACCCCAAGGAAGTCAACAAAATACACTGAATGGTTCGGTCATCCAAGCCATTAGTCTATTGGGCCACGCGATCAAACCCAAAAATCTTCTTCCTAGAAGAATCCTATTTTGTGGCCACCCACAGGAAGAGAGGTGCAGCGAAGTTCAACATTCTGCTGAAAATGGCCAGATTGGTGGACAAGAACTTCTAAATTGGAAAACTTTTAGATGAATGGTCCTATCCACAGTTGGTTGGGTAATACCAACGGTCTAGATCACTCTTCCATTGGCCACGTTTGAAATACCTAATATACTGTGCATATCTGCCCTTGGAGAAATCCTTTTTACATGGCAGACATGCATGGCAATCTGATGTAGAGCGGGTTGCGTACACTTTCATGTCCAAGATGACCACAGAAGGCTCAAATGGAGGCGGAAGTGATTAGGACCGTTAAACCCTAAAACAGGCATATCTCGTAAGTTGGAATGAGTTATTCAACGCACCATATATGATTTTGTGGGTAGAAGAAGCTACTTTAGCCACCCGGGTCCTTGCTCTTACTCCGGTGGTAGACTCTCAGGAGTTTCAACACCTGGTTGAGGGTTTAAGTACCCATAGGTGGTAAAATCCCATTACGGCGTGTGTGGTGGTGTGTGTGCGTGTGTGGAAAAATAAAAAGAAAAAAAAGAAGCTACTTTAGCCACCCAATCCCACTATGCTGGGTTGCCCACATGGAATTTGTGAGATTCCATCAGATCGACAGTGGAAAGTCCTTAATTTCATTTTTACTATTTATAGTTCAATCATAACTCTTGATCCTTCAAACTTTAGGAGTGGTTCTCAACATGAAAAGGGCTTAGAAAAACTAAGAGAATAACATGGTTATGCCAAATTGGACACTTACTATTTTTGGCCAAAAACCATCAAGTCTAGTAGGAATCATGACAGGCTATAAATAGTAAATTTACTATTTATAGTAAGTCACGATTGTTTAGGGAGTTTGAGTTGGATTTGATTATGAAAATTCTTCCTTATTTTGGTATCACCATTTAATGGATCATAAATTCATTTTTATCATCAACCAATCTATTTTCAAATTCATTAGAATTTATGTATATTCTTTTTCTATTTTTACTCATGGATTCTAGATTCCAGAGAAGCTACGTGGAATCGGAGTAGTTATCTTTGAAGAAGATGGTGATCGACCTCATCACGTTCAACTCTACATCACAATTCAGACCATTCAAGTCATTGGCGTTGCTGACTAAGCATGTCCTCAAATTACCCTCATCTAAGAATCCAAGTCGCTCGATTGGTGGCCAATGAAACTGATGGTTAAAATTAAATAGCCCATGTTCCAATTCATCAGGTAATATCAAGTAGTCAAGTTATCCAATCTATGTGATTCTCAATTGACAATGGGACCCACATTTTGGACAGTCCGGATTACCGTACATGTATGTAACACAAAAACACAAACCATCGTCCAGCTGGAAGCCTAGACCTTTCAAGGGTTGACAATGACTTACTGTTTCCAAATTTTCAGAAGTAGACACAAAGCCCACATTCATTGAAATTCAAAAGGTTTGACATTTCTATTTCTTGCTAATTCAACACACATGTGGGCCTGTACACCCCCACATGTTGCCACAAGTGCCAATGTCAAACGTGTGTGACATCTGAGCTTTTCACAACTTACAAAGTAAATTGATGTTAAAGTTTGTTAACCATTCATTTGTTTTGATATGATGTGGCCCACCTGAGTGTGAAATGGACTGAAAATAGTTTTCCATGTGATTGGAAATAATGCTTAATTAATTATTCTTGTCTGAAATCAGGCCATTTCATACCTGAGGAAGGCCACAAAATACAGTATATTTCAGCTCGGGAGGGCTGGTATGGTAGAACTATAAGAGAGAACAGAGGCATGGGCTGTAACAGTAGAATGCCGACTGAATGAGAATTTCTATGTATTATGTATATTATAAAATTCCCCAGCCAGGGCTGGATTCAGCGGCTCGACAGGCTGTGTACATGGTCTAAACCTGGCCCAAATGCCTGATGGGCCAGCTCAGTCCATTGACAGCCCTAATTGGTGGTATGATCAGTTCATTTTAAGGGACTTGAAATTTAATTAATGCTGATTGAATTAATATCTCAATCACATTCACATCCACATCCACATCCCTTACTTGATTTCATCAAGGCCATCATTTTCAGTTTCCATTAAAATCCACATCATGAAAAGAAAATTGATTCCAAGATCCATAAGATGCAACAAAAAATTGATTCAGGCAAGTAGCTAGGGTGGGCCAGATCAGTTCCTTTCTTGCATTAAATTGAAAACAACATAGCTTAACAAACTTCAATCGGGACAAGTTGTTCAAATTTTCATATATGATTTTCGTGTAAGCGAAGCTACTTTAGCCGACCAGCCCCGCTACGTAAGGTTGGCCACACCAGATGAGATTCCATCGAATCAATAGTCAAAAGTTCTTTTTATTTTCATTTTTACTATAAATAGTAAGTTTCAGTTCAGAGTATAAGTTTTTATCCTTTGAGTTGTAGTAGCCGTGTCCAAACATGAAAAAGGCTTAGAAAAATTAGGAAAATAATGTGATTAGGCTAAATTGGACACTTATTATTTTCGGTGGAAAACCATAAAGTCTAGTGGGAATCATAACCGTCTATAAATAATGAGTTTACTATTTATAGTAAGTCCCGTTGTTTAGGGAGTTTGAGTTGAAGTTTGATTATAAAAATTCTTCATAGGTTTGGTATCACCATTTAAAGGTTTGTAAATTTCAATTTTATCATCAATCAATCTATTTTCGAATTGATTAGAATTTATTTATATCATTTTTCTATTTTTACTCCAAGATTCAAGATTTCAGAAAAGCTATGTGGATTCAGAGTAGTTATCCTTGAGGAAGACAATGATCGACCTCATCACGTTCATCCCTGCGTCAAAATTCCGACCGTGCAAGTCATTGGCGTTGCTGTCTGAGCATGTCCTCAAATTACCCTCATCGAAGGATCCAAGTCGCTCGATTGGTGGTCAATGAAACTGATGCTTAAAATTAAATAACCCATGTTCCAATTCATCAGGCAACATTAGTCAAGTTATCCGATATTCTGTGTGATTCTCAATTGACAATGGGACCCACATTTTGGACAGTCCGGATTACCATACATGTATGTAGCATAAAAACACGTACCATGGTCCAGCTGGAAGGGTAGACCTTTCAAGGGTTGACAATGACTTGCTGTTTCCAAATTTTCAGAAATAGACATAAAGCCCACATTCATTGAAATTCAAAAGGTTTTACATTTCTAGTTCTAGGCTTGCTAATTGGACACGCGCGTGTTGGGCCCGTACACCCACACATGTTGCCACAAGTGCCAATGCGAAACGTGTGTGACGTCTAAGCTTTTCACAACTTAAAGTAAATTGATGGTTAAAGTTTGTTAACCATTCATTTGTTTTGATATGATGTGGCCCACCTGAGGTGTGAAATGGACTGAATATATTTCAGTCCACGTGTGCCAATATAGAACACGTGTTTAGAAAGTAGTTTTCCATGTGATTGGAAATAATGCTTAATTATTCTTGTCTGAAATCAGGTGGGCCACCAAAGTGAAACAGTACGACTTTTGAGGCAGATGATCTGAACATCATTTCCCACACCAAATGGAAGGCTGTGATCTTACACGCGTTCCATAATGGTACACGTGTATGTCGTATGGCCTAACACATGACAAGCTAAAATATTCCAACTCAAGAGGGTTGGTGTAGTAGAACTATAGAGATGAGAGGCATGGGCAGTATCAGTAGCATGCGGAGTGATGAGAATTTCCATGGATTAGGTATATTATAAAATTGCCCAGCCAGGGCTGGATTCAGCTGGTTTGACAGGCTGTGTACATGCTCTAAACCCGGCCCAAATGCCCGATCGATGGACCAGCTCAGTCCATTGATAGCCCTAATTGGTGGTATGGGTTCATTTTAAGGGACTTAAAATTTAATTAATGTTGGTTGAATTAATATATATCTCAATGATCACATCCACATCGCTTACTTGATTTCATCAAGGCCGTCATTTTCAGTTTCCATTGAAATCCACATCATGAAAAGAATTTTGATTTCAAGATCCATAAAATGCAACAAAAATTTTATTCGGACAAGTAGGGTGGGCCAGATCAGTTCCTTTCTTGCATTAAATTGAAAACAACATAGCTTAAAAACAGACAAACTTGGAAATCAGTTGTGTCAAGTGATGCAAGTTGATTAAAAACCTAGAGAGTTTTTGGAAAATCTGTGCATGAGTAAATTAAATAGTGTATAAACAATGTTGAGTTTATCAAGCTTTTTTAGTGTTTATCGAGTTCTTCTGAGATCTTCCCTAGACGAGTTGAGTTTTTCGCATCAGCCATGTCTAGATCAAATGAAGCCTTTTTTGAGTCTTAGAAAAATCTAGTCAATTTGAGTTGTCTCAGATGAACTGAGTTTTTACCTAGAGTTGGATAGTTAGTTACTTAACGTAAGTTTTTTTTTTTTTTTTTTGAAGAATTTTTTTTTTTTTTTTTTTCATTCCACACAAAAAAACCATGTACAACCATTCGGGTGGTCCCTTACAAAAAGGGATGGGACCACCTATCGTAAGCTACACAAAGAGAGAAAGAGACGGGCAGAGCTACACCTATCGTAAGCTACACAAAGAGAGAGTTACTTAACGTAAGTTACTAATGCATCTAATAACTTATCTTGGTTTCTAGTTATTTAATAGATAAATACCTTTGGTGTACAACAAACTTATCAGCCAAAAGATAGAAAAGTGTGTTTGGTTTTGAACATTATATAAGTACTTATCCCTTGAGTTTGTTTGGCCCACCTTTTATATCCACTGTCATCATGTGGGCCCAACCTTTGATGTGGACTATTTATATGTTCGGCCCACCTTGGCCTTGTCTTCGACGTGAACCGTCCAATGTGTGGGGCCTATCTTCAATGTGGACCATCCACCTTGCGAAGCCTACCTTCAATGTATGCTATCCATCATGCAGGCTGACCTTAGATGTGTGCAATTCATCATGCAGGGCACAACTTTGAAGTGGACCATCTATCAAGCGGCCCCCTTAAATGTGGGTCATTCATCAATAGGGGCCAACCTTAACTATGAACTCCCTCATGTGGGGACCACCTTAATAATGGGTCATCTATCATGTGGAGCCCACCATTAATGTTATTGTCCATCACTAGGGCCCAATTTTAATATCCACCACTCATCATGTGTAACGCCGCGGATTTTTGCCAACTTGGGGTTAGACGTCCTTGGACAATAAGTCGATCATAACATATTAATTGACTTCTCATAACTCAATTCTAAAGCCCCAAATCCCCTTTCAATCTATTTCCTTCAAAATCTCACCTTTCATCACCTTATTCTTCAAAATTTTCCAAGTACTTTCATATTAGATACAAATCTTAAAGTTTAGGTGATTCAAAAGTCAGATTGAAGCTTGATAAGTCTAGTTTCATATAAAAATAAGTGAAAAATATAATAAAAATTTTAATGTAGTTAAATATAAGTCGTCGTGACAACTGTCCAAAAATCATTGGTTTAAACAGTTGCTGCTTCTGAAATTTTTAGAATTTTTCTACAACACAAAATGTAATGAAATTTGGTAGAGATGAATTAGACTTAATAACAAACTACTAAAAAAATAATTAAAATAATATACTAATTAAAAGTGCTAGAAAGGGGCGTAGAACTGCCCTAGGACCATATTTCGTCGTAGTTAGGGCATAATTTAGTTAAGTACTAAACTGAATAATCAGTAGAATTAGCTTGAACCACTTTCTATATGAACTGCAAGACCCAAAATGAGTAGAACCGCTAATGCTACGTTACGTAGAAACCTACGATCAATCTCTAAACCCAGTTGCTCTTGGGAGCACTTTGAAACTCAATATCGGATCTGGACCGCACTCGAAAGTCCGATTACTGCAAAACTATACGCTTATGATCGTCTTGCTGGGCTTGACAACCATCTAAAAAATCAAGTCCTAATAGTAACCAAAAACGCACAACTTGAGCCTGGAGCGAAGTGTGTGAGAAACGCGAATACCTTAAAAAATAAACTCAAACTTAAGTGATTTGGGTCATACGCTTGCGGGCCAAATTTAATGTTTCAGACCGTCAGAATCTGACCCAAATACACTCTCAGATCAGAAATGGCTCTCCACGGTCGATCTGTAAATTCGATCGGACCGAAAGCTTAACCTGGCGTAGATCCATCATCAGGGGACTTACTTCGAACCATATGCAAAAAAAGGGCCTCCAGATGTGCTCCGTTGGACCGAAACGACCACCGTTTGGCTATAATCTAAGTATACCATGGCCCTGGAGCCATTTCCATCAGTTATGGGCCTTAAACTCTCTCTCTCTCTCATTCCATATGAATTTGCAAAACCCTAAGAGAGAGGGGAGAGAAAAGAGAAGAAGAAAGTGAGGAGAAGAGAGAGAGAGAGTTGGCAATTGTTGCCGGGATTTGATCTCACCCCTCCACGTGCTTAACCACTGCTTCCGTATCGCCATACCGGCGATTCCGATCTGCTGTTGGGTAAGAAATCCTAACTCTAATCTGTTTTAGGTATCCGAGTAGATGAATCGTCAGAATAACTAACCTATTTCGTGATTCAGGTAGCCGTTGTGCCGTAGACAAAGACGTGGTGTTCAAACTGAGCTCGGTACGGGTTTACTGGCAAAAGGTGCGGACTATAAACGTTTAGGTTATGGTTTTCAAGGCTGTTAATGTCGGTTAATGATTCATAACTGAGTCGGTTGCCATTTCTCATGCTAGATATGATGTTTCCCTCGCTTTACAGATATAGATAAACTATGTTGAATATAGTGTAATTCACGTGTTTGTAAAAATGTTTGAATGGGTATGAAATTTGGATTCGTACTTGCCATGATTATCCGTCGTGGATATATGATTGTTGTATATGTGACAACTCCCTGGTGAAAGGATTTGCCCTAATACATGTTATGACCAACATACGTCATGTATGTTGAAGTGTGTAGTCTAAGTGTTTGTAAAAATGTTTGAATGGGTATGGAATTTGGATTCGTGCTTGTCATGATTATCCGTCGTGGATATATGATTGTTGTATATGCGAGAACTCCTTGGTGAAAGGATTTGCCCTAATACATGTTATGACCAACATACGTCATGTATGTTGAAGTGTGTAGTTTAAGTGTTTGTAAAAATGTTTGAATGAGTATGTATAGAATTATGATTTGTACTTGTTATGATTATTGATCGCTAATACATGATCGTTGTATATGTGTGATGAGGGTCAAATATTGCATATCAGACTCCAGTTATTGCACGATTTTATATAAATCATAACGCCTAATGTCATAATTTAATTGTGTTTTTGTCGCAGGATGAAATAAAAAGCGTGGATTGAAAAATGATATTAAAAGCGTGAATTTGACGCTCCGAAATTACCAGAGCTCGGGATGGACTCCAGAAAACCAATAATGAAGATTTTACACGCCTGGGATCTGAGGAAAGCAAGCCAAAGGGGCCCGAAAAAGGTCCAGAATGCAAGATCATATGGTTCCCGCCATCCGATCAACTCGGAACTTCATACATTTTCTAAGGGCCACAAATTAACCGTACATATAAAATTTCATCCCTTGGATCACTATAGAAGTGCCCCAACTGGCAAATCAGCCCACAAATCGTTGATCCCTGGCCCACCAGATACCTGGATATGCCTCAATTTCGGACTCAACGCCTAAAATAATCTGAGGAAACGGATGGTCGGAGCAGATTTCACACGAACCTCGTAGAGGAGCCCACATGAGGGTGGACGTGCATATAGTGCATGCCCACCCGAGTTGCACCGAACCGTCACCCTGGTCAGCGCAAGCGCTGACCCGCGCCTTCATCAAAGCGGAAACAGCGTCTTCCGCTACCGATCGTCGAATCGAGTTGTGGGCCCACAACGTCCATCAAACCACCAATCCAGACCGTCCATTATCCCTCTAAGGTCCATATTACCGTCGCCTAGGAGGCGGAATTTCAAATGACAGCAAAGATTGGTGTTTAACTGTTCAAAACACAGTTGGACGGTGGGGAAGAAATCAGGTGGGCCGCATCAATAGGTATTCAGAACTGATCCTTTCCGAACGGTTTTTCGAGAGGGATCCAATGGACGGAGTGGATTTCCCAAGATAACATCACAGTGGACCCCACCATTTCCGCAGCGAATCTGCGTCCCTGTTCCGCGTCAGCGAAGGAACAGACGCTGTCCGTTTTTGCGAACGGCTATGGGCCCCACACATCGCCCGTACGACCGATCTGAGCCGTTCATCTTGTAGAGGGCCGCGAGCACTACAAACCCATGCTGATATTTCCACTCCCATGCGTACACACGTGCATGATACAGAGGCCACAAAAGGGCTGCCCTGCAACGTTCAAAACTGATCTATTCGTGTTTTCTTCTCTGGGCCGCGTTAATGGACGTTCAAAACCACCCATTCTTAACTGAAATTTCGTCCTGAATCCAATGGACGGGGTGGATTTTCCAGAAAATACTTCGGTGGGGCCCACCGATCATGGCTGCAAAAATTTCCATTCCATGTCCTGCTACAACTCTGCCACTGATCCAGCTTTCCAGCAACTATAAAAAAAGGAGTCTTGGACATGGGAAAGGCATTCAGAAATTGGAAGATTTTCAGTTCTACAGCAAGGGAGAGAAGAAAGAGAAGAAAGAGAAGAAAAGAGAGAGAGAAATTGGTTTGATTTTTCTTTTATGAATTTTTTATTTTTATTTATCCATCTGTTTAATGGATTTTATGGGTAACTAATCTCTCAGCTAGGGCTGAGATGAAACCCCTAATTTGAACACCCATTGTTCTATGTTGATTTTACTTTAATTAGATTGATTTGTTTCTTTCCCTAGTGTGCTTAATTGTTTTAAATTCTATACTTCTCCATCTATGAACTTTGATCAGAGTCTATGGATGGATGTGGTTTGGATGCTTATTCTAGGTGCTTGTATCTGATCATGAATAGGTTCCTGTAGAGGAAGAAACAGGGTGCTTTACTGAACTGCATATTCCATATGCCCGATTTGGACATGGGATATGTTATTCATGGCATTGCTTGAAGGAATTAGACAATCTGTATGCCCGATTAAGGACACAGATTGTGCTTTCTCTAGATAAGTTAGATCAATCTAAATTAAGGTGAATTAACAGACAAAACAAAGGTTAGGAAAATTAGGGGTGGATTTGAAAGTCCTAGTGCTCTCTCTGATTGAATTTTCTTCCCTGTTCTCAATTATTTTTTCATAGATTTGTGTTAGTAAATTGCTCCATTATTTGTTGAATTAGTTAAGAAGAATTGTGAATTTGAATTGTGACGACCAGTCCTCGTGGGATTCGACCTCGATCTTACCGAGTTTATTACTACATCACAACCCTATACTTGGGGAGTGAACAACGTGGCTACTCATTATGAAAGGACTAGCTATAGTATGTGTTTTTAACGAATTTATTACATGTATATGATGTGTGTAGTTTAAGTGTTTGATAAAATGCCTGAATGAGGAAAAGCTTGTTGAAATGTATTTAATGAGGGTGTTGAGATGAGATTCTCAATTCTCTTATCTATAGTTACAGTTTTTTTTTTTATGTAACCTATCATACTACTATGCGATTTATGGATGAAATGCTTATGTATGATAACATGTGTACTACGTGTTGATTGGAATGCTTAAATAAGATTGATACTGAAATTGGTTGTCACATGCTGTCTTTGACTATCACGTGTGAATGCTATTGTTTGGAGTGTGATTGGAGCTGCGATGTAGTCAAGGCAATCGGTAATGGTTTACAATTGGTGGCCGAACGGTTTTAGCCACGTTGGACACGTTCGATGAATCCGAGTTGTACGCTGTTTGTCGACAGTGGTTAGGCCACGCAGAGTCCTTACGCGCTCCATGTCGATAAATCCAATGTGTGCTCGTACCAGTCGAGCTTGTCAAGTATCCCGATTGGCCCAATGTATGTTCACCATGTATGGACGCTACTGCTTGAACCTAAGGTACCAAACTTACTAGTGAAAAAGCCTGTTTAACCTTGGTAACTCGATTCGCTAAGACTCATGAGCTGCGCATGGTGGTATGGGACACCATGTTCGAGCTGTCGGCCTACGCTAGGGCGACGAGCCTCCCCGCAGTGTCCAGTGAGCAACCCAAACTCGTGAACCGAATATGATGGTATGAGATACTGTATTCGAGTTGTCGGCCTACAATCAGATGATGAGCCCGTAGTGACCTCGAGTATATACTAGGACTACACTAAGGCGACGAGCCTCTCCGTAGTTGCTTCAAGTATAAATCAGGCCTGCGCTGATGGTGATGAACCTCTCCATAGCGACCTGGAACTGCCCATCGTATGAGACTAACTAGGATTGACGACCCTAGATGGATCATTGTTTGGGAAGTGATATAAGGGAGGTACCTTAGCTTTTGAACCTGCTGTATGAATAAACCTAATTAAGTATTGGCTAACACGATTATGCACCGTACTGCATGTGCTTTGGCTAGGAAGTGCATGTTTTGGGAGGATGTCATGCGCGAATGTGAGATGAAGTCGCTAAGGAAGTATAGGCGAGGGCATGCATCATTATCACATACCATACCAGCATTAACAAGAGTAGTTAGGACCTGATTGTTGTAATGCTTTATCATTACTACTTGACTGAATTGATAACATGTTAACATTTGCTTTATAGTTCCACTGAATTAGCTACTCATTCCCACTTGGGACGGTGTTTTAAAACACCACCCAGATTCAGTTGTAGATGCAAGTAATGACGGAGTCTATGTAGCTAAAATGGACTTCGTAGATTAGGAGGAAGAATTCTCCTATGTTCAGCTCTCAGGCGGGTCTATGTAGACCTCGTGCTGATTCGACGGGATTACAGGACTATATGATTTAGTTGAACACTTTATATTTTTGGTATTTGGCACAATTTAGAAACAACACATGTATATGTTCAGCCTGTTACATACTCATACTCTGAAAATTGTAAAATACTTATGTACTTTATATATCTATCGCAGTCTTCCGCTTGCCTAATTACGTTAACTCTGGAGTATGATATGCCATTTAGCTTAATCCCGCTCATGTTTCAATGCACTCATCATAATCATCATTATCTATGTTGCATAAGTGATGCGTTGGAACTCGGGAGCTGAGCTTTGCTCGACCCCTAATTTTCAGGGCGTTACATCATGTGGAGCCCAACTTTAATATGGACCATCCATCATGTGGGCCCCACCGTCGATGTGGGCCATCCGTCATGTAGGGCCCACCTTGGATGTGGGTAATTCCTCATCGGCACCTTTGGTGTGTACCATCCATTATCTGGGGCTTACCATCAAAATAAATTGTCCATCATGTGGGGCCCCACCTTCAACGTCCATTGCTCATCATGTGTAACCTGCCTTTGATGTGGACCATCCATCGTGTGGGCCCCATCTTTGATGTGTGTCGTCCATCATGCGGAGCCCTCTTTGGATGTGGGCCATTCATCATTAGGGTCCGACCTCTAATGTGGACTGTCCATTATGTGGGGCCCACCTTGATGTAGGTCATCCATCATACGGGTCCACCTTTAATGTAATTGTCCATCATATAAGGCTACGTTAAATATCCATCGCCCCACATGTAGAGCCCAACTTTGATTTGAATTGTCCATCATGCAGGTATCACTTTTGATGTGGGTCATCCATCCACGGAGCCTGCTTTAGATTACAGTTAAATATGGGTTCCCTTTGATGTGGGTCATCCAATCGGGATGAGTTTTTCGACATATCATAAATGATTTTGAGGTAGGAAAAGATACTTTAGCCAACTAAGCCCACTACGTTGGGTTGCCCACACTGGATTTGCGAGATTCCACTAGATCAATGATTCATTTTGTTTTCGTTTTTATTATAAATAGTAAGTTTTAGTTCAAGTATAACTTTTTATCCTTTGAGTTGTACTGCCCAACATGAAAAGGGATTAGAAAATTAAGAGAATAATGTGGTTAGGCTAAATTGGACACTTACTATTTTTGGCTGAAAACCATGAAGTTTAATAGGAATGGAGGCGGTCTATAAATAGTAAATTTAATATTTATAGTAAGTCACATTTTTAGGGTGTTTGAGTTGGAGTTTTAGTTTAAAACTCTGTCCTAGTTAGAGCTCATTACTTAAATGATTGTAATTTTTTTTCTTAATTATAAATCAATTTATTTCAAATTTATTAGAAATTATTTTTACTTTTATCCCTTGATTTGAGGAACCTCTATGAGGAGTCTAGAGAGCTCTATGGATTTGGAGTAGATATACCTGAGGAAGATGGTGATCGACCTCATCACATCTCTCCCTGCATCACTTATGGATTTGGACCCATGGGAAGGCGTGCACACACACAACTAGCCCTATGTCCTACTACTTTGCCTCATTTGGGGATTAATAAAAATGTTAATAAATGTTCTGAAAGGAGAGTTATTTAATGTTAATTTCGAAAAGGGGTTGGTGGCTTGTGTGGGACCCACCATGGTATTAATCTTAAATTCACCATGACAATCAAGTGCATCACTCCATGTTAGACCCAATGCATGGCCCAAAACTACTCAATTTTACTCAATTGCCCTTGCCGACATAACAGTTTTATTCTTCATTTATTCTTACCATCTAATACACTGTTACCACACTTAATTCATGTCCATCCTACTAGACATCCAACATCGAAATCTAACCGTTCATTGATAATCTCTCCTCACGCATTCCACACGCCAACTCTGCAGATGTACGGCATATCCAAGACGTACATAAGATAGGTCCCACTTTGATGCCTTGGCCTAAATGTCATGCTGGCTTCATGATGGACGGCTTAGATTCTCCACACATGCGTATAGTCTAACTTCCATTGACCCTCTTACAATCTGTCCTGATCTGACCATTGGTTCCTGTTAAAGGGCCTATGTTCCCCATCTTAATCATGGATGTAGCAAAATTCTGAAAGAAAGTGTTCTGATTGCTGCTGAAGCTGTTGACAATGGGGACAGTGACGGCGTCGCTCGTCGAATTATACAGCTCTTGATCTGATTGGAGAAGCCCTTCGCCGGTCTGAAGGTTAGAGAAGTAGGCATTGTCGAAGACGTCCGGCGTCCTTCGATCGAGATTGGCCAATACAGTCTGGTCACCGTTCTGTGGACATCTTTGCCGGAGAGTAGCCAAGTAAGTGGGGTTTAAAGTGGGATCTGGGCTCCCACCGTTGAAATTGTAGAGGCGGCTGATGAACGATGAGCATTGAGCGCGGCCAAACGTGTGGCCACCTGAAAATGGCACACACCCAAGTTCTTCAATCGACTAATAATTTCGTTAGCGGCGCGTTTGGATGCAGCATCGAGTTAAAATTTGATAATTAGTTCAATTGGAAAGAAATAGGTGACATGTTGATCATATGGGTGGACCAACATGATTTTTTTGGTCCATTTCATTTATGAGCAGTTGGGTCCACCCGATGGACGGCTAAGATGCTGCTCACATGTGTTTAATCTCAACTTTCATTAACCGTCTTACTAGAGTTGGTCACGGGACGACTCAACTTGGCAGACTTGACCTGAACCGAGTGAGTGAATCGATCCGAACCTAGTAGACTTCGTCAATCCGAACTCAAACCGAGTTGAATTCAGATCACCCAATAACTCGACTCGACTCGACTCAACCCAAAATCTGACTTGGTACTAACTCGATTCAATCTAAAACCGACTCGAACATATTAAAAAACTCATCCAACTCGCTACTAACTTGACTCGATCTGAAACCCAACTCGTACATGTAAAAGAAAAAAAAACCAGATTTGACATTTTAGATCTAATATGCCATGCAGTTGATGGATATGCTGCAATTCTAAGGTGCACTTAAGTTTTGAGCTGTGATTTCAGCCTGTGGATACCTGCGGCACTCGACCCGACTTGGTGCTGACTCGACCCGAATTGATATTTGTGACCGGCTCGAAATTGGTCCAAGTTAGTCCAGGCACCTGGACTTGGATTGGGTTAGCATTCTATACTCCATACCGAATCAGGTAGAGTTCTGGTAATGTCTATTTCAAAACTAGGTCAAGTCGGGTTAGCCCTAACTTGGTACGTCCAACTCGGGTTGATGCCAGCTCTACTTTTTACCATCTGTCGTTGGTCCATGTTAGATTGCAACTCCATTCCCTTCATTTCCAACTAAAAAGCAACACAATTGCAATCCAGACATTAGACTTCTTTTATTTTATTTTTCCACTTCATTGGACTATTATCACAATTTGAATCAATAGACCATCCAAACATGGTACATTCCAATTCAATAGACTATCCAAACGAGCCCTAAATCACAATTCAATTCAATAGGGCCATCCAAACGTGGCATAATTTCTTGATAACCTTACCTGATAGGGCCACTAGATCTGTGGTGTCAAGTCCTTGTGCAGCGAACTTAGCTATGAGGATGGTCAGGTTTTCGAAGGGTGCCGGAAGGGCGGTGTTTGCTAAGTTGAAGTTCGCTGTCGTACTATCTCTTCTTCCTAATAGAACGTTCCATGAGGGACCTCCTGACTGCAGATGGAACATGATTATCAATCAAGAGCCATTTGATTAATGAGACATTGCAAAGATTATCATGGCATCACACGTGTCAATGTACTACATGTGTGAGGTATCTATGTTAAGCTGGCCCACAATCAGCATGCCCTATCACAAAATCAGGTTGCTCCGCTGATCAGGTGTACATCTACACGTCATGTGAGGGTCTCACATGCAACTGGTTGTAGATGAAAAACGTGCAACTAACTGCTTGTGGAGCCCACCGTGGTGTAGGTATGTCATCCCATCCATCCAACATGGTTGCCTCATCATGGAAATACGATGGCCCGAAAATCACGCTAGTTCACTAATCATGTGGAGTAAATGATAGAAAACTCCTATATTCACGTGGTGGCCCACTGAATGGTTGGATTGGCGAGATTTTTGAGATATCCCATTCCCATCATCGGCCAACTATGTTAAACCGATTGGATGCAATACATACACCATGGTGGGACCCATAGTACAACTAATTGCATGTGAGACCTTTCCCCAATAGTAAGATGTTGGGTCCATCTCATCATGAACGGTGCAGCCTTGATTTGGATAGGCAAGTGCTGGGCCCCACTTCTCATACAGTCTAATCGAATGGGTTTGCCAGGGAGCTGGGTTATGCACGTTAACCACAGTGGAGGAGTGTCCGAGGGGCCAGGGGCCTCCCTACCGTACACGTGGCATGGCCCACAATCCGAACCCCACAAGTAGTGGAACACGTACGACGCGATCCATCATATCCAAAATCAGATTGGATAGACTATCCTGACCTCTGATTAATGGACAGTAGTTTGTTGAACATGGACCATTTACAACGTATCATTTCCACCGTTCATTGGAATTCCACCAATCATCTAGTTTGGATCTGCATTTAGTTTGATTTTCGGCTTATAATATGTCTGTAGTGGGTCCCACTAATTGATCGGTTCGGATTCAAGGTATATGTAGAGGAGAAATCATACAAGAGAAACAGATGCTTCAGCGGCAATGGCGAGTATATCCGCGCATGAGACCACACCAGGGCAAGCGGTCTCCACAGCCGTCTTGATCCTGTCTACCACATCAAATCCCCTAAGGGACCCATTATTGGGGATGGCACCCTTCTCGCTCACTATTGTACCGCTGTTGTCCAACAAGACCGATGCATCGCAGCCCTTAAAAATGAAAGAAATTTCCAGTCATTAATATGTGTGCATTGTGCAACACTATTCCACATGGACACAAGTGACGTGTGTGAGATTTGAGATGTTCATCAGGAAGGTTTACAATGAATCTTGCCCAACGCAAAAGGATTGACAACCGTCCATTTTCAACGGTTCTGATAACATGATGGTCTGTGCTGAAAATGGACGGTTAGGAAAAGAATGACGAACGGTTGATATACAATGGCTATGTCTGGCCCACTGATAAGTGGTCTAGGATATCCATTGAGGGGCCCGTCTCATGAACGTTCAGATTCTTTACATGAGTGCTACATCTGCACGTGTGGTGCGGTTCTGTAGGGCACGTGCAAATGGCATTCCTCAGGAGTGAAGATCTAGTAAGTAGTAAGCATTTTGTTGCTCCTGTCATTCAAGAAATCATATCAAGCATGGTTTTAAGACTCTGAGCGGCTCATCCGAGTCAACTCGGACTCGCCCGGTGTCACTCCAACTCAGGCGAGTCATGACTCGATTTCAGACCTAACAAATCGATCCAAGTCTCCCGAGCCATTTAACCATAACACATCTGGAAGTACATAGATTGTATATGCAAACTCTGTGGGCCCTACCTTTATGTATGTGTCTTATACACATTATCCATCCATTTTTTCAGCTCATTTTAGTACATGAGGTTAAAATTGAAACATATTCAAAGCTCAAGTGGACCTCCTGACAGGAGACAATGAGAATAACGACTTCCAACTTTGAAACATTTCTACATCCGATAGTGATGTTTATTTGTCATCCAACTGTTTACAAAGTCATGAAGATATGAATGATAAGAAAAATACAAATATCAAAGCTCACACAAATATAAATGATTAGAAAAACATAAATAATATCTTAATCCAAAGCTTCCATAGCCCTTTAGAAGTTTTCAATGATTAGTGTTCAATTCCCACTAAATCCTTTGATGTTGTCCACTCGAGTTATGGATATACTTCAATTTTGAGCTCATAACCTAATTAAAATGAGCTAGAAAAATAGATTGATGGCATGAAAAAAAACACATACATCAAAGTAGGCCTTGCAGAGTTTACTGTGATCCTTGGTGTATCGTTATTGGATACAAGCTAGCGAACCCCATGCGATCGATGTCCGAGCGATCTAGAGCGTGGTTTTGTGGTTAAGATCATCATAATTCTAATTGTGGGCAAGATTGTGGATAGAGAATATCTCAAAAATAACATGGATAAATCAATCCTAACCATTCAATTGATGAGTATCAAATGGATTATTACAATTAGGCTAATGATGCAAAATCAGATAAGCCTATCAAAGGGGAATATAAGGGCTGTTTGACACAGGGATGAACGTGATGAGGATAACTACTCCGAATCCACGGAGCTTCTCTGGACTCCTCACAGAGAGTTCTCGAATCCATGAGGAAAGAAAGCAGGAAATAGAAATAAATTCTAATAAATTTGAACTTGATTAATTCATGACTTAAAAAACGAGTTTACAACCCTTTAAATAGGGGTACTAAGCAATGAGAAAGAAATCAGAATTAAACTACAACTAAAACTCCAAGAATCCGGGACTTACTATAAATAGTAAACTTACTATTTATAGATGGTCGTGGTGTCTACTAGTGCGCAAGGTTTTTTGCCAAAAATAGTAAGTGTCCTATTTGGCTTCACCAAACCGTTCCCCTAATTATTCTAAGCTCTTTTCACGTTGGACGCAACTCCTAAAACCCAACGGATGAAGAGTTATAACCAAACTAAAACTTACTATTTATAATAAAAACGAAATTAAAACAGGGAAACGACGGTCGATCCAGGAGTTTTTTCGCAATTCCGGGCGTTGAAACCCAACATAGCGGGGTTGGTTGGCTAAAGTAGTTCGTTCTACCCCAAAATCATATATTTTACGTAGGTAACTCATTCCGGATTGCCAGATACGCCCGATCTAAGGTTCGACGGTCCGGATCACTTCTGTCATCGACCGGGCCTTTTCTGATCCATCTTGGCCATGAAACTATCCGCGACCCTCTCTACATCACTATTTGACTGTTTATTTTATTCGAGTCTTGTCTATGAATGTCTCACGATAGGTGGGTCTTTCCCTTTTTGTCGTGGGCCTGCCCGAATTTCCTTCCATCGTCTTTCAGATGAGCAATTAAATATTGAATTCTGTTAGGGTTAAAAAAGAAAAAAAAGGTAAGCCTACCATCCATGTCAAGAATGAAAACATGATATAGTCTCATCGGTTTGATTTTGGAGTTTCAGCCCTTTTTTAAAGAGGGTAGGACCCACAAGATGGATGGTACTGATTAATATGTATAGGGATTACTCAAAAAGAATTTAATATATACAAGATACATGCACGTAGACTACACACATATATGGATAAACATGTAATTACTAAATAAGATAATCTATCTCAAATTCAAACCGTCCAAATCACGGTCCTCACTTAGGTTGGAGTATTGACCAAAAATGGCACTGATCTCCGGCCATCAATGGATGGTCAACTGTTGCAAAATCCGAGCATCCAAAGCAAGGGTCGATCCCTACATGAAGATCAGCTAATGTGAAAATCAAGCCGATCCACCAACTGGGTGGGCCACACATTTATGAGATTCAGATCAACGTCCATAAATTGTTGTCGTATGTCGTGGCCCACCTCGATGCGCTCATCGGCCAGACGAGCTTCATGGTGGGGAAAATGATCATTAAAAGAAAGAATTAAGGGCTTGGATTTTTACATCCACGAAGCAATCATGGAAATGGAGACGAAGGAGGCTGGCAGTGATCCGAGCATCTGATTGTAGGGCGTTGGTGATGACACCACGCACAATGGTGGACACAATCGGGCACGTGGTAGCGTAAAACGTGGCAGTTAGCTGACCATTGGATCCCCCAAACAACATGGCCCAGATTAAGGCCATAGATACTATGAGAGAAGTAGTGGACATCTTTCTCTGGGCCATAGCTACTAAGAGAGGAGTGGACATCTTTCTCTCAGGCCTGAAACAAATGCTTCTTATTTTTTCTCTTTACTTCTCCTCCTTATATAGATGGGTTGGTAAATAGGATAATTTTATGGTCATTAGCTTCTTAGTCATCTATTCTTCATAAGTGGGGCCCACCATTTGGTAATCTAGTTCGTTGATCACGTAAGAACATATCTAGCTCCAAGATTGGAATATTTCAATCATCCAATCATTAAAAGGCTTTCGCTTGAACATGGGCCATTTGTTAGTCATCTAGACCGTCGACCTAATGTGTCCCACTTAGAAGATCCTAACCATCCAACCATTGAAACAGACCATTGTGTCCATTGTTAGAGGATCTATACCGTTAACTTGATGCTGATAGTATAATCTTTGAGAAATTAAAGTTCCAAAAATACGATGGATGACCTTTCTCCATTGAAGATGAACCATTGGTCATCGATGGAATGGCAACAGGGAGATCTTTTGAAGATGGAACAGCTATAGGAGCTTCTAAAAGATCAATGGTCTAGATCAGCTATCCATGAACCCTATTTGTACGGATTAAGAGCCTAATGACATGATGAATGTCCTCCCATCAAGGATCATATAAACACATCTGGCATATAGGCTCACCAGTAGAATATGCTCAGTTTTGATTTGATTTTGTTGGGAAAGCTCCCAAAATGTGTGGTCCCAGAAACCAACAAAAAATCTTCCCTACCTTTGAAAATATGGCCACTTAACACCTATGATAGGTGGATGTCAATATGTGATCCAATCATGGCATCTTATAATAGCCTTTCACTCACAACTGGCTGAAGATGATAAAATCGTAAAACTAGCTATGAGCAATGCCAGTACATTGAATTTGGACGGTTGGATTTTTTTTTTTGTAACCACCAGTTTTCATCTGCCCGTCAACGCACAATGGAACATTTTGATCTCTACAATAGGACGAATGGTCTAGATCTCTGTTGAGCATGTGATCCATCGGTGGGAACGAGGCAGCGCGGCATGGTAGCTGTGATGTGGGGCCTGCATTAATCTATAAAAAATCCTCACACTATATGCCCCATCTGTCCATTAGTTGAGACTGAAAAATAGAAAATTTTCTTACCCTACAATAGTGACCAAACAGTATGCAGATAAGATTGTGAATATAGTTGATCAGGCCAGTTTCTTTACAACTATTGCAAAAGATACACTTATTCTACAAGTAAGTTGCCTCCTTGATAGAATTTAAATTAGAGAATGCAATTAGCCTATATGAATAAGATATTCACATTCCTACAGGAAATATAACAGATGTTGTGATAAAGTGTTCACATTTACTTTCTCGCCTCGAACATGAGTGCAGAGGCCTAGGCAATACTGGATGGTATAGTCTTATGCAGCAAGCTGGGCTTCTCAAACATCAACGTTGAATTTGATTCGAAGCTAGTTGTGGAAGCAGCTTCCGATTCCTCGGCTCATTGCCCCTGGAACATATGGTATATGATGGGGGCCATCCACCATATGATCAGCCGATCCCTCAGCATCTATTCCAGGCATATTTTTCGTGAGGGTAATTTAGTGGTTGATGCTCTGGCGAGGATGACCAGTGAAGGGTGTGAGAACAAGTTTTATAGATCCCGGTCAGAATTGCCAAGAAGTGTAAGGGGCTCCTTGGTTCTCTATCAAGCAGGCCTGGGTATCCTGTGAGTTTGATTTCTTTGGATTGGGCGGGTAGGGACCGTCAGCTTCGCCCGGGCTTCTTCCCTTAGTTTTCCTAGGCTCGCTTCAGGAGATGATTTGTTATTAGATCTAAGAGACGAGGCCCAAATCTTTTTGTTAGGGCCCACCCGAATGGATGTACATCTTTTTCATTTTATAAAATTTAGAAGACCCGTTCCACTTTTTCTCAAAAAAAAAAAAAAAAAAAAAAAAAAAAAAAAAAAAGAAGTCAAGAAAATACTGATATATATATATATATATATATATATATATATATATATATATATATATATATATATATATATATATATATATATAGTCAAGTAAAGAAAAGAAAAGTTTACACATGGTGTCATGTTTAAATGATAATGTCATTGGGAAAAGGTATTTACTTGTAATATGATGTTTAAATGACTATATCGTGGAGAGAAAAGTATTTATTTGTGATGTGATGTTTTAATAATAATGCCACTAGAAAAATACATTTTCCTTTGATGTGATATTTCATGTCAATGTTATTGAAAAAATATATTTACCATTGATGTGACATTTAAACGACAATGTCATTGGAAAAAAGTGTTTACCTATGATGTGATGTTTGACAATGTGATTGAGAATATAGGGCTCCCATTTTGGAATTGCAATTAAAATTGTTGCAAATGTATAGAAATAGTATTTACCATGACTTTATTTATTCTTTCTTTAAAAAAACAAAAAAAAAAAAAAACAAGGAGGTGCAAGGGGTTTAATTCCATTAGTGCTAGTGTATGTTTAATCACCCCCACACTTTAGTTTTCCTTTGCATTCCTCGTATTTACCTTCAATCTAAATAGGCCCAAGTGTGTGGACCCTAATATAATTAAGGATGCACATCTACTTTGCCAGGAGAGTGAAAAAAATATAAATATATACAAAAAAAAAATGACCACGAAGGTGCGTTGCACCGTAAGGAACAATAGTTGTGATGAGGATGCCCATATACATTTTGTATATGACATCCAATTCATTCATAAGACTACTACATCTTGTATATGGCATCTACTTCATTCATGTGATTCTTCCCTCCCAGATGATTAGACACTTAAAAAAAGGCCATCCAAAGACTCAGGTTAGCCTCACCACGCGATTTTAACAGTTTCAGGCACTTTTGCAATGGCCAATTTTTTACCTCCAAGGAGAAGACTAGAGGGCGTATATAGTTCTAGAAAAACTCAATTTACAAACATTGTAGATGAACTGCCTCAACATGGTTATCAAATAGAGGCAAGAAGGTGCATGATTTAGGACAGATCCCAACTGCTAGGGTTGGCCATATTCAAAAGAAAAATGATGAGATACAATGGAAAATTAACTTAGTGTACAATGATATTTGTTTTAAGTTGATACTCGCTTCTGTACAACATCCAAGCCATGCAAGAGTTGGGTTGCATCATAAAGATCACTTGGGGTGAAAACCAGAATAGTCCATTCATCAGGCGGGCTACAATATTGAAATCAATGTACAGCTGGTTTGGCTCAATGTATGCGTGGTCCACCTTCGAGTGGATCATTCGAATTTACACTCCAGGCGATCTTCATGGTGGGTCCACCATTTTCACGGTTCGGATGTTCCACAGAAGTGTTAAACTGAGATGTTAAATAAACATACAACATTGCAGGCCTGGTAGGCCCATTAATTGATGCAACGGATGCAAGTGCAACATGCTCATCTAATTTCCACCTTAAAACATAATAATTTCAACAGATAACGTTACTTAAAATAAATATCATCCACATGAAATGTTGTGATACGTGGGTGAAAATTCAACCAAATGATATTATAGGTGAATATGGTCCCCACTCATCGCTAGTGGCAGACTCTCACAAGAGTTTCAACACAGCTCTCATGGTTGAGTACGCATTGTGGTGTGTGTGTGGGTGAGAGCTTGCGTGTGTTGAAAAAGGCTTAGAAAAATTAGGAGAATAATGTGATTAGGCTAACTTGGACACTTACTATTTTTGGCAAAAAACCATGAAGTCTAGTAGGAATCATAATCGTCTATAAATAATGAGTTTACTATTTATAGTAAATTATGTTGTTAAGGGAGTTTGAGTTGAGTTTGATTATAAAAATTCTTCCTAAGTTTGGTATCACCATTTAAAAGATCGTAAATTCATTTTTATCATCAACCAATCGAATTTCGAATTCATTAGAATTTATTTATAGTCTTTTTTATATTTTTACTCAAGGATTCAAGATTCCAAAGAAGCTATGTGGATTCTGAGTTGTTATCCATGAGGAAGACAATGACCGACCTCATCACGTTCATCCCTCCATCACAATTCCGACCTTCGCGTTGCTGTCTGAGCATGTCCTCAAATTACCTTCATTGAAGGATCCATGTCGGTCGATTGGTGGTCAATGAAACTGATGTGGTTAAAATTAAATAGCCCATGTTCCAATTCATCAGGCAACGTTATTAGCTAGTCAAGTTATCCAATATTCTGTGTGATTCTCAATTGACAATGGGACCCACATTTTGGACAGCCTGGATTACCGTACATGTATGTAGCACAAAAACACATACCATGGTCCAGCTGGAAGAGTAGACCTTTCAAGGGTTGACAATGACTTACTGTTTCCAAATTTTCAGAAATAGACATAAAGCCCACATTCCATGCAATTCAAAAGGTTTGACATTTCTAGTTCTAGGCTTGCTAATTGGACACTCGCGTGTGGGGCCCGTACATCCACACATGTCGCCACAAGTGCCAATGTGAAACGTGTGTGACATCTGAGCTTTTCACAACTTAAAGTAAATTGATGGTTAAAGTTTGTTAACCATTCATTTGTTTTGATATGATGTGGCCCACCTGAGGTGTGAAATGGACTGAAAATAGATTTCAGTCCACATGTGCCAATATAGAACACGTGTTTAGAAAATAGTTTTCCATGTGATTGGAAATAATGCTAAATTATTCTTGTCTGAAATCAGGTGGGCCACCAAAGTGAAACAGTATGACTTTAGAGGCAGATGATCTGAACATCATTTGCCACACCAAATGGAAGGCTGTGATACACGCGTTCCATAATGGTACACGTGTATGTCGTATGGCCTAACACATGACAAGCTAAAATATTCCAACTCAAGAGGGTTGGTGTAGTAGAACTATAGAGATGAGAGGCATGGGCAGTACCAGTAACATGCGGAGTGATGAGAATTTCCATGCATTAGGTATATTATAAAATTGCCCAGCCAGGGCTGGATTCAGCTGGTTTGACAGGCTGTGTACATGGTCTAAACCCGGTCCAAATGCCCGATCGATGGACCAGCTCAGTCCATTGATAGCCCTAATTGGTGGTATGGGTTCATTTTAAGGGACTTGAAATTTAATTAATGTTGGTTGAATTAATATCTCAATCACATCCACATCGCTTACTTGATTTCATCAAGGCCGTCATTTTCAGTTTCCATTGAAATCCACATCATGAAAAGAATTTTGATTTCAAGATCCATAAAATGCAACAAAATTTTTATTCAGACATGTAGGGTGGGCCAGATCAGTTCCTTTCTTGCATTAAATTGAAAACAACATAGCTTGAAAACAGACAAATTAAAAAATTGACTTGGAAATCAGTTGTGTCAAGTTATGCAATTTGATAAAAAAACTTGGAGAGTTTTTGGAAAATTAGCGCGTGAGTAAATTAAATAGTGTATAAACAATGTTGAGTTTATCCAGCTTTTTTAGTGTTTATCGAGTTCTTCTGAGAACTTTCCTAGTCGAGTCGGGTTTTTCCCAAGGATCGGCCATGTCTAGATCAAATGGAGCCTTTTTTGAGTCTTAGAAAAATCTAGTCAATTTGAGTTGACTTAGATGAACAGAGTTTTTACCTAGAGTTGGATAGTAAGTTACTTAACATAAGCTAGGAATGCCTCTAGTAGCTTATCTTGGTTTCTACTTATTTAATAGATAAATACGTTTGGTGAACAACACACTTATCAGCCAAAAGAGAGAAAAATATGTTTGATTTTGAAGATATAAGTACTTATCCCTTGAGTTTGTTTGGCCCACCTTTTATATCCACTGTCCATCATGTGGGCCCAACCTTTGATGTGGACTATTTATATGTTCGGCCCACCTTGGCCTTGTCTTCGACGTGAACCATCCAACGTGTTGGGCCTATCTTCAATGTGGACCAGCCACCTGGGGATGCCTACCTTCAATGTATGCTATCCGTCATGCGGGCTAACCTTAGATGTGGGCAATATATCATGCAGGGCCCAACTTTGAAGTGGACCATCTATCAAGCTGCCCCCTTAAACGTGGGTCATTCATCATTAGGGACCAACCTTAACTATGAACTGCCCTCATGTGGGGCCCACCATGATATGGGCCATCTATCATGTGGAGCCCACCATTAATGTTATTGTCCATCACTAGGGCCCAATTTTAATATCCATCGCTCATCATGTGGAGCCCAACTTTAAAATGGACCATCCATCATGTGGGCCCCACCATCGATGTGGGCCATCCGTCATGTAGGGCCCACCTTGGATGTGGGCCATTCATCATCGACACCTTTGTTGTGTACCATCCATTATCCTGGGCTTACCATCAAAATAAATTGTCCATCATCTGGGGCCCACCTTCAACGTCCATTGCTCATCATGTGTAACCCGCCTTTGATGTGGACCATCCATCGTGTGGGCCCCATCTTTGATGTGTGTCGTCCATGCGGAGCCCTCTTTTGATGTGGGTCATTCATCATTAGGGGCCGACCTCTAATGTGGACTGTCCATTATGTGGGGCCCACCTTGATGTGGGTCATCCATTATACGGGGTCCACCTTCAATGTTATTATCCACCATATAAGGCTACATTCAATATCCATTGCCCCTCATGTAGAGCCCAACTTTGATTTGAACTGTCCATCATGCGAGCACTACTTTTGATGTGGGTCATCCATACACGGAGCCTACTTTAGATTACAATTAAATATCGGCTCCCTTTGATGCGGGCCATCCAATCGGGATGAGTTTTTCGACATATCATGTATGATTTTGAGGTAGGAAAAGATACTTTAGCCAACTAATCCCACTACGTTAGGTTGCCCACACCGGATTTGCGAGATTCCACTAGATCTACGATCAAAAGTCCATTTTATTTTCGTTTTTACTATAAATAGTAAGTTTTAGTTCGAGTATAACTTTTTATCCTTTGAGTTGTAGTGCCCAACATGAAAAGGGATTAGAAAATTAAGATAATAACGTAGTGGGGCTAAATTGGACACTTACTATTTTTGGCTGAAAACCATGAAGTTTAATAGGAATGGAGGCTGTCTATACATAGTAAGTTTAATATTTATAGTAAATCACATTTTTAGGGTGTTTTAGTTAGAGTTTAAGTCTAAAACTCCATCCTAGTTAGAGCTCATTACATAAATGATCGTAACTTTTTTCTTAATTATAAATCACTTTATTTCAAATTTATTAGAAATTATTTCTACTTTTATCCCTCGATTTGAGGAACCTCTATGAGGAGTGTAGAGAGCTCTGTGGATTTGGAGTAAATATTCCCTGAGGAAGATGGTGATCAACCTCATCACATCCCTCCCTGGATCACTTATGGATTTGGACCCATGGAAAGGCGCGCACACACCACTACAAGAAACACCACTTTTAGTAACGAAAATTTTCGTCGCTAAAAGTCATATTTTTGCAGCTAAAACCTTTTAGCGACGAAAATTTTCATCGCTAAATTCATTGCTAAAAGACCGATGTACAAGGCTTTTATCAGCGAAAAATTCAAATCGTCGCTAAATGCAAGCTTTTTAGCGACGAAAATTTTCGTCGCTAAAATGATTTGAGAAAAGCGTTGAACAGTATGGAGAAAGTCAATCCATGAGTTAGGTGGGCCAAGAGCTTAAAAATAAAGTCAATCCATGACTTGGGTGGGCCACACGACATAATATAATGGAGAGGGGTTTCCTTAAAACATTCATAATCATATATTGGGTCTGCCTAAATGTGATTCACATATCCAACCCACTCATTATATGTGTCTCACTTGGATGAGGGGTCAGACCAATTTTCTGCAGCATCGATCCAAAACTCATGTGGGTCCCACCAAGTGCTTTTAAATTTTTTAGGATGTCTTCACATAGTTTTAGATGGTATGGCCCACTTGCGTTTCGTATACATATTATTTTTGAGATATCTCATAACCTAAAGGGGACACATCAAATCCACGGTGTTGATGTTCGACACACATCATGATGGGGCCCACAAAACTCACTAACATCAATTCTTAGGTTCTCACGAGATCAGTAAGTTGGGTCACAATTTTGACTAGAATATTTGGCTCATTTTATATGTCTGGTCCATTCACTCTATTTTACTGATCAATACCCTCAATTTGACTAGTTACTCGCCTCAATCAGGCTACATATGAGAAAATATATTGGGTATACCAAAATTGATCAACAATTTTAGTGAAATTTGATTTAAACATCTGAAGTTATTTACTTTTCAATTTGAAATGATTAGATTGTCCAAAAATGGTTAAATGTTGTTCATAATATCAAAAATATATGAATGAATAGAAAACACAAACATCAGCTTGATCTAAAACTTCTATGGCCTCCATGAAATTTTAAATGGTGAGGTTCAATCACACTATTTCCTGTGGTGTGGTCTACTTGAGCTTTGGATATGCTTCATTTTTGTTCTTTAGACCTCAAATTATCTGTTAACATGGATGAATGGAGTGGATAAAATAAATAAATAACGGTCTGGACCCCACAGAGTTTACTCTGGTAAGGGTAACGAGTAACTCACCTAAATCTAGTGGAGAAGGGTTTCCTTAAAACATTCATAATCATATATTGGGCCTACCTAAATGTGATTCACATATCCAACCCACTCATTATGTGTGTCCCACTTGGATGAGGGGTCAGACCAAGTTTCAACCGCATCCAAAACTCATATGGGGCCCACCAAGTGTTTTTATATTTTTTTAGGATGTCTTCACATAGTTTTAGATGGTATGAACCACTTGAGTTTCGTATACAGATGATTTTTGAGATATCTCATAACCTAAAGGGGACACATCAAATCCACGGTGTTGATGTTCGACACACATTATGACGGGGCCCACAAAACTTACTAACATCAATTATTAGGTTCTCACGAGGTCAGTAAGTTGGGTCACAATTTTGACCAGAATATTTGGCCCATTTTACATGTCTGGTCCATTCACTCTGTTTTACTGATTAATACTCTCAATTTGACTAGTTACTCGCCTCAATCTGGCTACATATGAGAAAGATATTAGGCATACAAGATTGATCACACAATTTCAGTGAAATTTGATTTAAACATCTAAAGTTATTTATTATTCAGTCTGAACTGATTAAATTGTCCAAAAATGATTAAAGGTTCAACTAGTGGATGTGCCTAATAATTTAGTAATTTTATTTTTCACAAATAAATTTCAATTTCCATTTAAAAATAACAATTTTTTTTTTCAAAATGTATATATTTTTTCTCTTTTAACAAAATATCATTTTTATTATAAAATATTTCAAAAAATATTTAAAATAAAAATTTTGAACTTTTATTTTCAAAATCTCAAAAAATTTCTCATATTTTAATTTTTTTCTCAAAAATTTCAAATTGCCAATTTTTTTTCTTCAAAAGCATCATTTTGTTCTCAAAATTTTTCTCAAACATTGTTAAAATTTCTATTCTCCTCAATATTCTTTTTTATGTGATATTACAAATAATTTAAATATTACCTTTTAATTATATATATATAAAATTTCAACTCATATGATATAAAAACTATATATATATAGACACATTTTTACTAACAAATTTTTTTTAAAATTAAAACATTTTTACATTATTAACGACGGTTTTCAGTCATTGGGAAAAAGATTTAGGAAAAACACTTTTACAGATGAATATTTTCGTCGCTAAAAGTCTTACCGCGAACTTTTCCAAGACAGCGCGAATTTTTTTGCTAAAATAGCCTTTAGCGACGAAACTTTTCGTCGCTAAAAGTGTCACCCACGTTTTTTAGCTACGAAACATTTCGTAACTAAAATTAGACCTATGGATTTTTTTCCAACAATTGCTTACAGCCTTTAGCGACGAATATTTTCGTCGCTAAAAGTGTCACCCACGTTTTTTAGCTACGAAAATTTTCGTAACTAAAAGTAAACCTTTGATTTTTTTCAAATATTGCTTACAGCCTTTAGCGACGACAAGTTTCGTCGCTAAAAGTCTCATCAATGTTTTTTAACTACGAAAATGTTTGTAGCTAAACGTAAACTAGTGAAATTTGTTTACAGGCTTTAGCGACGAAATTTGTCGTCGCTAAAAGTGTCACCCACATTTTTTAGCTACGAACATTTTCGTAGCTAAAGTAAACCTTTGAATTTTTTCAAAATTTGTTTACAGCCTTTAGCAATGAAAATTTTCGTAAAAATGTCACTTTAGCTACGAAAATTTTCATAGCTAAAAGTAAACCTTTGATTTTTTAAAAAAATTGCTTCCTTTGGCGACGACAATTTGCGTCACTAAAAGTCTCAGCAAGGTTTTTTAGCTACGAAACATTTCGTAGCTAAAAGTAAATGTTTGAATTTTTTCCAAAAATTGTTTATAGCCTTTAGCGACAAAAAATTATCTCGTACATGATTTTTATCTACGAAACGTTTCGTAGCTAAAATTAATTCATTCAAATTTTTAAACAGCCTTTAGCGACGAAAATTTTCGTCGCGAAAAGTCTCATCCACATTTTTTAGCTGCAAAAAAATTTGTCGCTAAAAGTTTCGTCTCTAAAGGTATACTTTTGGCGACGAAATTTTATTTCGTCACTAAAAATCACTTTTAGCGACGAAATAAGATTTCGTCGCTAAAAACCCTCTTTCTTGTAGTGCACACAACTAGCCCTATGTCCTTCTACTTTGCCTCATTTTTAAATAAGATTTCGTCGCTAAAAGTTTCCCCCTTAATGAAGAATGTTAATAAATGTTCCAAAAGGAGAGTTATTTAATATTAATTTGGAAAAGGGGTTGGTGGCTTGTGTGGGCCCCACCATGGTATTAATCTTATATTCACCATGACAATCAAGGGCATCACTCCATGTTAGACCCAATGCATGGCCCAAAACTCAACTACATCTGTGAACCATGCATTGGAAACACTATAGAAAAAGCTTACCCTCTAAACTGTTTCCATTGTCATGGCCCACTTGATTCACAGATGGGTCCAACCTTTGGGTCCCAGGCCTAAGTTTGAGCATGTCATATAATGGTTGAAGTGAATTTAGTATACATATGACAATAAAAAGACTCAATTTTACTCAATTGCCCTTGCCAACACAACACTTTTATTCTTCATTTATTCTTACCATCTAATACACTGTTACCACACTTAATTCATGTCCATCCTACTAGACATCCAACATCGAAAGCTAACTGTTCATTGATAATCTCTCCTCACGCATTCCACACGCCAACTCTGCAGATGTATGTCATATCCAAGACGTACATAAGATAGGTCCCACTTTGATGCCTTGGCCCAAATGTCATGCTGGCTTCATGATGGACGGTTCAGATTCTCCACACATGCGTATAGTCCTAACTTCCATTAACCCTCTTACAATCTGTCCTGATCTGACCATTGGTTCCTGTTAAAGGGCTTATGTTCCCCATCTTAATCATGGATGTAGCAAAATTCCGAAAGAAAGTATTCTGATTGCTGCTGAAGCTGTTGACAATGGCGACAGTGGGGGCGCCGCTCATCGAAAACAGCTCTTGATCTGATTGGAGAAGCCCTTCGATGGTCTGAAGGTTAGAGAAGTAGGCATTGTCGAAGCCGTCCGGCGTCCTTGGATCGAAATTGGCCAATACAGTCTGGTCACCGTTCTGTGGACATCTTTGCCGGAGAGTAGCCAAGTAAGTGGTGTTTAAGGTGGGATCTGGGTTTTCACTGTTGTTGAAATTGTAGAGGCGGCCGATGAACGGTGAGCATTGAGCGCGGCCGAAGGTGTGGCCACCTGAAAATGGCACACACCCAAGTTCTTCAATCGACTAATAATTCCGTTAGCGGTGTGTTTGGATGCACCATCGAGTTAAAATTCGATAATTAGTTCAATTAGAAAGAAATAGGTGACATGTTGATCATATGGGTGGACCAACATGATTTTTTTGGTCCATTTCATTTATGAGCAGTTGGGTCCACCCTATGGACGGCTAAGATGCTGCTCACATGTGTTTAATCTCAACTTTCATTAACCGTCTAACTAGAGCTGGTCACGGGATAACTCGACTTGGCAGACTCAACCTGAACCGAGTGTGTGAATCGATCCGAACCTAGTAGACTTGGTCCAATCCGAACTCAAATCGAGTTGAATTCAGATCACCCAATAACTCAACTTGACTCAACCCGAAATCTGACTTGGTACTGACTCGATTCAATCTAAAACCCGACTCTTACATATTAGAAAACTCATTCAACTCGCTACTAACTTGACTCGATCTGAAACCCAACTCGTACATGTAAAAAAAACCCAGATTTGACATTTTAGATCCGATATGCCATGTAGTTGATGGAGATGCTGCAATTCTCACAGGTGCACCTAAGTTTCAAGCTCTAATTTCAGCTTGTGGATACCGGCCGCACTTGACCCGACTTGGTGCTAACTCGACCCGACTTGATATTTGTAACTGGCTCGAAATTGGTCTAAGGTAGTCCAGGCTAGACTTGGACTTGGATCGGGTTAGCATTCTAGAATCCATACCGAATTAGGTAGAGTTCTGGTACGGTCTATTTCAAAACTAGGTCGCGTCGAGTTAGCCCCAACTTGGTCCAACTCGAGTTGATGCCAACTCTACTTTTTACCATCAGTCATTGGTCCATGTTAGATTGCAACTCCATTCCCTTCATTTCCAACTTAAAAGTAACGCAATTGCAATCCAGACATTAGACGGGTTTTTTTTTTTTCCACTTCATTGGACTATTATAACAATTTGAATCAATAGACCATCCAAACATGGTACATTCCAATTTAATAGACTATCCAAACGCGGCCTAAATCACAATTCAATTCAATAGGGCCATCCAAATGCGGCATAATTTCTTAATACCCTTACCTGATAGGGCCACTAGATCTGTGGTGTCAAGTCCTTGTGCAGCGAACTTAGCTGTGAGGATGGTCAGGTTTTCGAAGGGTGCCGGAAGGGCGGTGTTTGCTAATTAAGTTGAAGTTAGCTGTTGTACTATCTCTTCTTCCTAATAGAACGCTCCATGAGGGACCAACTGACTGCAGATGGAACATGATTATCAATCAAGAGCCATTTGATTAACGAGACATTGCAAAGATTATCATGGCATCACACATGTCAATGTACCACATGTGTGAGGTATCTATGTTATCCATAAAGCTGGCCCACAATCAGCATGCCCTTCACAAAATCAGGTTGCTCCACTGATCAGGTGTACATCAACATGCCATGGGAGGGTCTCACATGCAACTGGTTGTAGATGAAAAAACGTGCAACTAACTGCTCGTGGAGTCCACTGTGGTGTAGGTATATCATCCAATCCATCCAACACGGTTGCCTCATCATAAAAATATGATGGCCCGAAAATCACGGTGATCCACTAATCATGTGGGGGCAAATGATGGAAAACCAATATATTCACGTGGTGGCTCACTGAATGGTTGGCTCGGTGAGATTTTTGAGATATCCCATTTTAATCATTGGCCAACTACGTTAGACCGATTGGATGCAATACATGCACCATGGTGGGACCCACGGTACAACTAGTTGCATCTGAGACCTTCCCCCAATAGTAAGATGTTGGGTCCATCTCATCATGAACGGTGCAGCCTTGATTTGTATAGGCAAGTGCTGGGCACCACTTCTCATGCAGTCTAATCGAATGGGTTTGCCAGGGAGCTGGGTTATGCACGTTAACTACAGTGGAGGAGTGTCCGAGGGGCCAGGGGCCTCCCTACCGTACACGTGGCATGGCCCACAATCCGAACCCAACCAGTAGTGGAACACGTACGACGTAGATACATCATATCCCAAAATCAGATTGGATAGACTATCCTGACCTCTGATTAATGGACAGTGGTTTGTTGAACATGGACCATTTACAACGTATCATTTCCACCGTTCATTGGATTTCCACCAATCATCCAGTTAGGACCCTGCATTTAGTTTGATTTTTGGTTTATAATATGTCTGTAGTGGGTCCCACTAATTGATCGGTTCGGATTCAAGGTATATATAGAGGAGAAATCATACAAGAGAAACAGATGTTTCAGCAGCAATGGCAAGTATATCCGCGCATGAGACCACATCAGCCCAACCGCTCTCCACAGCCGTCTTGGTCCTGTCTACCACATCAAATCCCCTAAGGGACCCTGCATTGGGAAAGGCACCTTTCTCGCTCACTATTGTAGTGCTGTTGTCCAACAGAACCGATGCATCGCAGCCCTTAAAAATGAAAGAAATTCCCAGTCATTAATTAATATGTGTGCATTGTGCAACACTATTCCACATGGACACAAGTGACGTGTGTGACATCTGAGATGTTCATCAGGTAGGTTTACAATAGATCTTGCTTAACGCAAAAGGATTGACAACCGTCCACTTTCAATTGTTCTGATACCATGATGGTCTGTGCTGAAAATGGACGGTTAGGAAAAGAATGACCAACGGTTGATACAATGGCTGTCTGGCCCACTGATACGTGGTCTAGGATATCCATTGAGGGGCCCATCTCACGAACGTTCAGATTCTTTACATGAGTACTACATCTGCACGTGTGGTGCGGTTCTGTAGGGCACGTGCAAATGGCATTCCTCAAGAGTAAAGATCTAGTAAGTAGTAAGCATTTTGTTGCTCCTGTCATTCAAGAAATCATATCAAGCATGGTTTTAAGACTCTGAGCGGCTCATCCGAGTCAACTCAGACTTGCCCGGAATCCCTCTAAATCAGGTGAGTCATGACTCGATTTCAGAGCTAACAAATCGATCCAAGTCTCCTGAGCCATTTAACTATAACACATGGAAGAACATAGATTGTGTATGCAACCTCTGTGGGCCTTACCTTTATGTATGTGTCTTATATACACTATCCATCCATTTTTCAGCTCATTTTAGTACATGACGTTAAAATTGAAACATATTCAAAGCTCAAGTGGACCTCATGACAAGAGACAATGAGAATAATGACTACCAACTTTGAAACATTTCTGCATCCGATAGTGGTGTTTATTTGTCATCCAACCTGTTTATAAAGTCACGGAGATATGAATGATAAGAAAAATACAAATATTAGCTTAATCCAAAGCTCACACAAATATAAATGATAAGAAAAACATAAATAATATCTTAATCCAAAGCTTCCATAGCCCTTTAGAAGTTTTCAATGATTAGTGTTCAATTCTCACTATATCCTTTGATGTTGCCCACTTGAGTTATGGAAATACTTCAATTTTGAGCTCATAACCTAACTAAAATGAGCTAGAAAAATAGATTGATGGTGTAAAAAAAACACATACATCACAGTAGGCCCTGCAGAGTTTACTGTGACCCTGGTGCATCGTTATTGGATACAAGCTAGCGAACCCCATGCAATCGATGTCCGAGCCATCTAGAGTGTGGTTTTGTGGTTAAGATCATCAAGATTCTAATTGTGGGCAAGATTGTGGATAGAGAATATCTCAGAAATAACAGGGATAAATCAATCCTAACCATTCAATTGATGAGTATCAAATGGATTATTACAATTAGGCTAATGACGCAAAATCAGATAAGCCTATCAAAGGGGAATATAAGGGCTGTTTGACTGTTTAGTTTTTTCAAGTCTTGTCTGTGAATGTCTGACGATAGGCAGGACTTTCCCCTTTTTGTTGTGGGGCCTGCCCGAATTTCCTTCCCTCATGTAAAGTCTTTGGGATGAGCAATTAAATATTGAATTCTGTTAGGATAAAAAAAGAAAAAAAAAAAAGATAAGCCTACCATCCATGTCAAGAATGAAAACATGATATAGTCTCATCGGTTTGATTTTGGAGTTTCAGCCCATTTTTAAATAGGGTAGGACCCACAAGATGGATGGTACTGATTAATTTGTATAGGGATTACTCAAAAAGAATTTAATATATACAAGATACATGCACGTAGAATACACACATATATCGATAAACATGTAATGACTAAATAAGATAATCTATCTCAAATTCAAACCGTCCAAATGACGGGCCACACTTAGGATGGAGTATTGACCAAAAATGGCATTGATCTCCGGCCATTAATGGATGGTCGAAAGGATGGTCAACTGTTGCAAAATCCGAGCATCCAAAACAAGGGTCTCTACATGAAGATCAACTGATGTGAAAATCAAGCCGATCCACCAACTGGGTGGGCCACACATTTACGAGATTCATATCAACGTCCATAAATTGTTGTCATATGTCGTGGCCCACCTCAATGTGCTCATCGGCCAGATGAGCTTCATGGTGGAGAAAATGATCATTAAAAGAGAGAATTAAGCGCTTGGATTTTTACATCAACGAAGCAATCATGGAAATGGAGTCGAAGGAGGCTGGCAGTGATGACGCCACCACTACAACAAATTAGACTTTTTGCAATGATTTTTTTTAGTGACGAGTCTAATTTCATTGGGAAATGCAATTTTTTACAACGACATTTCAAGTCTTTGCAAAAAAATAGATTATTTACGATGATAGTTTAAATCGTCACTAATAGTTAACTTTTTTGCGACAAGCTTTAATTATCGTCGCAAAACTTGACGCAAAAAGTTTTCGTATGAATTTTTTTACAACGATTCTAATCAATCGTCGCTAATAGCCACTTTTTGTGACAAATTAGGTATCGTAAAAAAAAAAGGTTTTTTACAACGACACAAATGTTGTCGCAATTAGTAGCTTTCGCAACGACTAGTTCAACCCATTGCAAAAAATACTGAATTATAACTTTTGCGACGAACGTAGTTTCATTGAGAAATATTAGAATATTTGCAACAACATTGTAAATCATTGTAAATAGTCAACGTTTTTGCGACGAGTTATAATTCTTGTCGCTAAAACGTTTCCCACCAATTTCTTCCGAAAAAATTACATGGCGGGAAAGACATTTCGCCACGCATTTCTATGGTCATCCCTAATGTCACTTTATGCGACAAATTGAGTGTCGTGGCAAAATATTATTTTTTGCAACGACACGAAAGTCGTTACAAATAGTTGTTGTAGCGACGATCAGGTTAACTCATTGCGACAAATAGAAACTAAAACCTTTTGCGACGAACATAGTTTTATTGTAAAATGTTAGAGTATTTGCAACAATATTTTAAATCATGGCAAATAATCGACGTTTTTGCGACAAACTATAATTATCGTCGCTAAAACGTTTCTCACCAATTTCTCTCGAGAAAATTACATGGCGGGAAAGACGTTTCGCCACGCGTTTTTATGGTAATCGCTATTGTCCACTTTATGCGATAAATTGAGTGTCATGGCAAAACATTATTTTTTCTCACGATATGAACGTCGCTGCAAATAGTCTGTTTTAGCGACGACCAGGTTAACTAGTTGCGACAAATACAAACTGAAACATTTTGCGACGAACGTAATTTCATTGCAAAATATTAGAATATTTGCAACAACATTGTAAATCATCGCAAATAGTAGACGCTTTTATGACGAGCTATAATTATCGTCGCTAAAATATTTTCTACCAATTTCTCCCGAAAAAATTACATGGCAGGAAAGACCTTTCGCCACGCGTTTCTATGGTCATCGTTAATGTCCACTTTATGCGACGAATTAAGTGTCGTGGCAAAACATTATTTTTTGCCACGATACGAGAGTTGCTGCAAATAGCATGTTTTAGCGACAACCAAATTAACTCGTTCCGACAAATACAAACTGAAACCTTTTACGACGAATGTAGTTTCATTGTAAAATGTTAGAGTATTTATAACAACATTGTAAACCATCGTAAATAGTTGACATTTTTGCGACGAGCTATAATTATCGTCGCTAAAACGTTTCCCACCAATTTCTCCCGAGAAAATTACATGACGGGAAAGACGTTTCGCCACGCGTTTCTATGGTCGTTGCTAATGTCCACTTTATGCGACAAATTGAGTGTCGTGGCAAAACATTATTTTTTTGCCACGATACGAAAGTCGCTGCAAATAGTCTGTTTTAGTGACGACCAAGTTAACTCGTTGCGACAAATACAAACTAAAACTTTATGCGATGAACATAGTTTCATCGCATAATGTTAGAGTATTTACAACAACATTGTAAATCATCGCAAATAGTCGACGTTTTTGCAACAAACTATAATTATCGTCGCTAAAACATTTCCCACCAATTTCTCCCGCGAAAATTACATGGCAGGAAAGACGTTTCGCCATGCGTTTCTATGGTCCTCGCTAATGTCCACTTTATGCGACGAATTGAGTGTCGTGGCAAAACATTATTTTTTGCCACGACATGAAAATCGCTGCAAATAGTCTGTTTTAGCGACGACCAGGTTAACTCGTTGCGACAAATACAAACTGAAACTTTATGCGACAAACGTAGTTTTACTGCAAAATGTTAGAGTATTTGCAACAACATTGTAAATCATCGCAAATAGTCGACGTTTTTACGACGAGCTACAATTATCGTCGCTAAAACGTTTCCCACCAATTTCTCCCGAAAAAATTATATGGTGGGAAAGACGTTTTGCCACGCATTTCTATGGTCATCACTTTTTGTGACAAATTTGGGTTTGTTAGCGATGGCGAGGACTCGTTGCAACACGTCTTTATTCGTGACGAGTCTTATAATTAGCGACGTTTTACGATATAAAATGGCGACGTGTCAACTCGTTGCTAATAAGCTTTATTTAGCGATGATGTATTAAGTTGTCGCAAATAGTTATTATTTGCAACAAAATTGGCGACAAGCAACACTCGCCGCAAAAAACTTTTTGTGACAAATTTGGATTTATTAGCGATGACGAGTACTCGTTGCAACACGTCTTTATTTGCGACGAGTCTCATATTTAGCGACGTTTTACGATATACAATGACGACGTGTCAACTCGTCGCTAATTAACTATATTTTACGACAAGTTATTAGGTTATCGCAAATAGTTGTGTTATTGACGACGAGTTGCCATTTTCGTCGCTAAATAGAATTAGTGACGCCGTGTTTGCATCAAACGTGGCGACGAACACAGTCGTCGCTAAAAGTTTTTAGCGACGACGTGAACTCGTCACAACACGTCTTTATTCGCGACGAGTCTCATATTTAGCGACGTTTTACGATATGCAATGACGACGTGTCAACTCGTCGCTAATTAACTATATTTTGCGACAAGTTATTAGGTTGTCGCAAATAGTTGAGTTATTGGCGACGAGTTGCCTTTTTCGTCGTTAAATAGAATTAGTGACGCCGTATCTGCATCAAACGTGGCGACGAGCACAGTCGTCGCTAAAAGTTTTTAGCGACGAGCTTGAAGTTTTTAGCGACGAGTTGATTTGTCGCGAAAAGACTAAATTGTTGTAATGCACGCACAATGGTGGACACATTCGGGCACGTGGTAGCGTAAAACGTCGCAGTTAGCTGACCATTGGATGCCGAAAACAACATGGCCCAGATCGAGGCCATAGATACTATGAGAGAAGTAGTGGACATCTTTATCTGGGCCATAGCTACTAAGAGAGGAGTGGACATCTTTCTCTCAGGCCTGAAACAATTGCTTCTTATTTTTTCTCTTTACTTCTCCTCCTTATATAGATGGGTTGGTAAATAGGATAATTTTATGGTCCTTAGCTTCTTAGTCATCTATTCTTCAAAAGTGGGGCCCACCATTTGGTAATCTAGTTCGTTGATCACGTAAGCACATATCTAGCTCCTAGATTGGAATATTTCAATCATCCAATCATTAAAAGGCTTTCGCTTGAACATGGGCCATTTGTTAGTCATCTAGACCGTCGACCTAATGTGTCCCACTTAGAAGATCCTAACCATCCAACCATTGAAACAGACCATTGTGGCCATTGCTAGAGGATCTATACCATTAACTTGATGCTGCCAGTATAATCTTGCAGAAATCAAAGTTCCAAAAAATATGATAGATGACCTTTCTCCATTGAAGATGAACCATTGGTCATCGATGGAATGGCAACGGGGAGATCTTTTGAAGATGGAACAACTATAGGAGGTTCTGAAAGATCAATGGTCTAGATCAGCTATCCATGACCCTATTTGTACGGATTAAGAGCCTAATGACATGATGAATGTCCTCCCATCAAGGATCATATAAACACATCTGGCATATAGGCTCACCAGTAGAATATGCTCAGTTTTGATTTGATTTTGTTGGGAAAGCTCCCAAAATGTGTGGTCCCAGAAACCAACAAAAAATCTTCCCTACCTTTGAAAATATGGCCACTTAACACCTATGATAGGTGGATGTCAATATGTGATCCAATCATGGCATCTTATAATAGCCTCTCACTCACAACTGGCTGAAGATGATAAAATCGTAAAACTAGCTGTGAGCAATGCCAGTACATTGAATTTGGACCGTTGGATTTTTTTTTTGTAGCCACCAGTTTTCATCTGCCCATCAATGCGCAATGGAACATTTTGATCTCTACAATAGGACGAATGGTCTAGATCTCTGTTGAGCATGTGATCCATCGGTGGGAACGAGGCAGCGCGGCATGGTAGCTGTGATGTGGGGCCTGCATTAATCTACAAAAAAATCCTCACACTATAAGCCCTATCTGTCCATTAGCTGAGACTGAAAAATAGAAAATTTTCTTACCCTACAATAGTGACCAAACAGTATACAGATTAGATTGTGAATATAGTTGATCTGGCCAGTTTCTTTACAACTATTGTAAAAGATACACTTATTCTACAAGTAAGTTGCCTCCTTGATAGAATTTAAATTAGAGAATGCAATTAGCCTATATGAATAAGATATTCACATTCCTACAGGAAATATAATAGATGTTGTGATAAAGTGTTCGCATTTACTTTCTCACCTCGAACACGAGTGCGGAGGCCCAAGCAATGTTGGATGGTATATATAGTCTTATGCAGCAAGCTGGGCTTCTCAAACATCGACGTTGAATTTGATTCGAAGCTAGTTGTGGAAGCAACTTCCGATTCCTCGGCTCAATGCCCCTGGAACATATGGTATAGGATGGGGGCCATCCACCATATGATCAGCCGATCCCTCAGCATCTCTTTCAGGCATATTTTTCGTGAGGGCAATTCAGTGGCTAATGCTCTGGCGAGGATGGCCAGTGAAGGGTGTGAGAACAAGTTCTATAGATCCCGATCAGAATTGCTAAGAAGTGTAAGGGGCTCCTTAGTTCTCGATCAAGCAGGCCTGGGTATCCTGCGAGTTTGATTTCTTTGGATTGGGCGGGTAGGGACCATCAGCTTCGCCCGGGCTTCTTCCCTTGGTTTTCCTAGGCTCGCTTCTGGAGATGATTTGTTATTAGATCTAAGAGGCGAGGCCCAAATCTTTTTGTTGGGGCCCGCCCCAATGGATGTACATCTTTTTCATTTTATAAAATTTGGTAGACCCGTTCCACCTTTTCTCAAAAAAAAAAAAAAAAAAAAAAAAAAAAAAAAAAAAAAAAAAAAGTCAAGAAAATTTTGATATATATATATATATATATATATATATATATATATATATATATATATATATATAGTGAAGTAAAGAAAAAGAAATGTTTACACATGGTGTCATGTTTAAATGATAATGTCATTTGGAAAAGGTATTTAACTGTAATATGATGTTTAAATGACTATATCATTGTGAGAAAAGTATTTATCTGTGATGTGATGTTTTAATAATAATGCCACTAGAAAAATACATTTTCCTTTGATGTGATATTTAATGTCAATGTTATTGAAAAAATATATGTTTAAATGACAATGTCATTGGAAAAAAGTGTTTACCTATGATGTGATGTTTGACAATGTGATTGAGAATATAGGGCTCCCATTTTGGAATTGCGATTCAAATTGTTGCAAATGTATAGAAATAGTATTTACCATGACTTTATTTTTTCTTTCTTTAAAAAAAAAAAAAAAAACAAACAAACAAACAAGGAGGTGCAAGGGGTTTAATTCCATTAGTGCTAGTGTATGTTTAATTACCCCACGCTTTAGTTTTCCTTTGCATTCCTCGTATTTACCTTCAATCTAAATAGGCCCAATTGCGTGGGCCCTAATATAATTAAGGATGTACATCTACTTTGCCACGAGTATATATATATATATATATATATATATACAAAATAAAAATGATCACGAAGGTGGGTTGCACCGTAAGGAACAATAGTTGTGATGAGGATGCCTATATACAATTTGTATATGACATCCAATTCATTCATAAGACTACTACATCTTGTATATGGCATCCACTTCATTCATTGTAACGATTCATAAATTTCCGTGCAAAGACCTGTGTATCACCTAGACTAGAAATCACTTAGGATTAAATTCTTTAGAAATTTGACAAAGTTAATTAAGTGCTAAACTAGATTAGCCATGAAATCCGTTTGAATCGCTTTAAATACGATCTGCAAGACCCAAAACTTGTAGAATCGTTGACGCTAGGTTACCCTAAAGTCTAGGATCAAACTCATTACCCGACTGCTCTTCGGAGCACATTGAAACTCCGTATCAGGTCTGGACAGCACATCGGGAGTCCAAATAATACGAAGTTAAGGACTTAGGACCGCCTCGCTGGGCTTGACAACCATCTGAAAATCAAATCCAGACAGTGTCTCACGGCTGTTCGCTTGAGTCCGGAGCGAGAGATTGTGAAAACACTTGTTTTCTTTACAAAATAAATATCTTGAATAGTGATCTGACACGTGTCGTTTGCGGACATTTTGTAAGCAACCAGACCGTCAGAATCTGACCCAAATATACCCTCGGATCAGGAAAAATTTCATAAACATATCCATGTACTTGGAATTTCGGATCGAGACCCACTGACCGTTGAACTGAAACTAGTCCGCCACGCGTGATCTGGGAATTCGACTGAAACGAAAACTTAACTTTACCTCGATCCAAGGTTGGTGAGCTTAAGTCCGACCTTTGGTTGAAGGAGGCCCACTAGAAATCCTCCGTTGAGCTAAAACAGTGTCACTTTGGTTATAATTCAAGTATACCTTGACCTTAAGTCTAGTTTAATGCATTTTTAGTCTATATAAGGACCTTAGAATTCTCTCTCACATAGCCATACGAATTTGAGAGAAACCTTAGAGAGAGAAGTGAGAAAAGAAAGAGAAAGAGTGAGAGAAGTGGGAGAAACTCCCTGCTACTGTTTCCTGCTGCTACCACTTTGTTTTGAGGTAAGAAACTCTAACCCTAATCTGTTTTGGGGGGTGAAGATTGTAGGTTATGAAATAGCTAACCTATTTCATTCTTTAGGCTACCAAACTGCCGAATACGGAGGCTTAGCAAACCTAGCTGATTCGTTGCGATTCTACGGTATAAGGTGAGGATTTTAAGTGTATAGGTTACGGTTTTCAACGCTTTCAATGTCAGATAATGATAGATTCATGATCTGCATGCAATTGCACATGTACAAAGTGCTGTTTGTTTTCCATTTCGATTAAAGATGTAGAATATGGAATTTTACATATTTTAGGTATTCGTAGAAATACCGTATACGTATAAATTTTGGAAATGTGTTTGCCATGATTATTTGTTGTATGAATATATGGTATATGGATAAAATACTTATTTGGCGAAAAGATTCGCCCTAATACATGTTTGCTAATATACACTATGTATGTAGAAATAGTGTATTGTAGAAAGTACCGTATATGTATATATTTTGGAGATGTGTTTGCCATGACTATTTGCTGTATGAACATGTTATATATGCATAAAATACTTGCTTGGCGAAAGGATTCGCCCTAATACATGTTTTACTAACATACACTATGTATGTTGAAATAGTGTATTCTAAGTGTTTGTGAAAATGCTTGTGAGAGTAAGTGCTTGGATAATGGTGCCTTAGATAGGTGTTGAGATAGGATTCTCAACTACCTTAGAGCCCTGTATGATTTCCTCCATGTGGTTGTTTACTTTAACCGCTTACTTATGAAACATATGTGTTTGTGTTCTTGTTTATATAGTGTTTTACAACATGCTTTATAACATGCTTTATGATATGCTTGTTAACATGCTTGATTTACTTTGTCTATTATGCATTACTCTACATGTTCTAAATAAGGATTGATTGAGTTTGGGACTATGTCTATAGTCCAGACAATCGGTACCAGACTTGAGATTGTGGTTGAGGATTCATGTCGCCACGTAGGATGTGTTTGACGAACCCGAGTCTTACTTCAGTTGGAGACAGTGGTTAGGCCACACGAAGTGCTTATGCACTTCATGTCGTTCAGTTGATTGTGTGCTCGAGCTAGTCAGGCTCGTCAAGTAACCCGATGTGTCTAATGTATGTTTACCATGTTTGGTCGCTACTGCTTGAACCTAGGGTACCAAACTTACCAGTGGAATCCCTTTAACCATGGTACCTCGATCCGCTAAGACTCATGAGCCGGACATGGTGGTATGGGACACCGTGGTCGAGCTGTCGGCCTACGCTGGGGCCACGTGCCTCCCCGTAGTAACCATTGAGCAACCAAACTCGTGAGCCGAATACGGTGGTATGGGACACTGTATTCGAGCTGTCGACATCTACGGTGAGAACCGAGTACGGTGAGACCTGTATTCGTGCTGACGGGCGACGAGTCCTTCATAGTGTCTTCGAGTATGCTCTACGGTCTGTGAATGGCAACGAGCCCTTCGCAGCAACTAGAGCATGAGTTGAGCTAAGTACGGTAAGACCTGTATTCGAGCTGATGGCCAGCGATTGAGCCGAGTACGGTGAGACCTGTATTCGAGTTGACAACCAGTAATTGAACTGCATACGGTGAGATCTGTATCCGTGCTGACGGGTGACGAGCCCTTTGCGATGCCTTCGCGATGGCTCTCGAACCATATTATCGTATGAGAATATCTAGGTTTGACGACCCTGGAATGGATCATGTTTTGGGAATGATACAAGGGAGGTACCTTAGTTTCCTAATACTGCTGTTTGAAATGGACTAATAACAACTCGGTAATTATGCTCATCATGCATTGCATGTACCTGGAAGATGTGGAGCACTGAGGAACGCAAGCATGCCGCGAATGTAAGATGGTGTCGCACGAGGGAGTGTGTGGTGAGGGCATACATCATGACTGCATTCATACTTGCATTAATAAGAGTAGTTAGGAGTATTTGATTATACTGCTTGACTGAGTTGATAACATGTTAACCTATGCTTTATTATTCCACTGAGTTAGTTACTCACTCCCACATTATGGGACGGTGTTGTACACACCAACTAGATTCTGTATCAGGTGTAGATGAGATGTCGACTGGGAGGCTGAGCCGGACTATGACGAGGATCAGGACGAGTTCTCATTTATGCAGTATTCTGGTGGCTTCGACTAGACTGCCAGGATCGACGGGACTTGCAGGATTACTCCTTAGTTGTACTTTTGACATTTTGATCATAAAACAAATATATGTATATGGTGACTCAGATGGATTCATACTCTGAAGATTGAGATAGTTTTGTTTCTTTTACATATTTATATATACAGTTTCAGTCTTCCACTTGCCTATATACAATTGATCTAGAGTATGAATTACTGTTTTGGTGTAATCTCACTCATGTTTATTGCTCTAACACAGACAACATTTAATCATCATTATCTATGTTGCATAAGTGATGTTCTGGAACTCGAGAGTTGAGTTGTTACTCGACCCCCGAATTTCAGGGCATTACAAGTTGATATCAGAGCATGATTTTGATTATACCGGACCTGAGTTATGTTCCCACGACGTATGCTGATGCTTTGACTTAGGAGGGTGCGAGAAAAATATAGAAACAGTCCTAGGTTTTCCCGATTTCGCCATTTGGCAAAGTTCATTGAAAACGAGCGTTTTGATCGAGTTCGTACTCGATCCTGATCGCACGAGTCGATCCCAAATCACTTCTAAACCGTCTATTGACATGTCTAGATCACGATACACCTTATCCCAGCAGTAAAAAATCTGTAAATGTCAGTATGTGTCCAAAAGTCCCCGAAACTACCCGAAATTGAGCGAATCGGGGTCGGTGGCCTACCCACATTAATCTAGGGGTACCCAGGGTCTTTTGGGGCCTAGGGGGCATGAGGATCTCGTCCATGGGGCGAGCCCTCAAAATCTGGAAAGTTGGTCGGCGAGGCCTCGCCGGAATTTGGGCTGGGCCGGGCCCGCGGCTCGGGCCGATCGCTTTGAGGGTCTAATAACCCCCCTGACATAGCTCCCGTGCATTTCCTCCCTCCCAAACCCATACTTCCTTCACAAACCCTCCCTCCAAGCCATTTTTCTCTCTCCGCTTGCTGTTTTCTCTTCAAAATCGTCATTCCAATCGTCCTCTTTGCTAGTTTCGACCACCATCCACCCATTCCCATCGTCCACAATAGTCCTTTCCTCCCTTCCCTCTCCGTTTCTCTCATTTGGACTCCCACACGCCCCTTTGAAGCTCAAAAATCATGTGAGTTTCCTCACCATCTAATCCCTCCATTTTCCTTCTTCAATCCCTATCATTTGGGCCCCTACAACGTCAGTTGTGACCTGAGTCAGTGGAGAACCAATCCTCCAGCCCTCTTTCTTTCCATTCCTTCCCTTTCCATGGCCTTTCTCGCAATTGTTTCGGCCATTTTCTCCATCTCCACCATCCTCTCTTTTATGGGTAAGAGAAAGAGCACCGCTGATGAGGCTGGGCCTAGTCGCCCTACATGTTCAAGGCGGCCGAGAGACACCGCCGCTAGCTCAAGCTTTACCGAGGAATTTCGAACGAAGCGGGATCTTGATCCCCGGATCCCTGCTGAAAGAGCTCAGCTGGCGGCCCAACCTCATGGAGTTTATGAGTACCGCAGGGTTCTCTTTGAAGCCCAGGTGGATGGTCAGATCTTCAGTGAATACTACTTATTCGAGCAAGTGGAGGCGGCCCACTGGGGTCCGTTATTTGAGCCCAGAGGTCGCGCCAATCCTGGTACTGTCCAAGCCTTCTACGCCAACATTCGTGAGCCTACCCTGGAACCTTTGCAGTTCCGGCTCTTAGTTGGGGTGGATCTGTTTGTCACCGTTGATGTGAGAGTGATTGCGCAGCTTATGAATATGCCCCTTGGTGACGTGCACGCTAGCGAACAGAATCTGGGGACTGCTCGTGAAAGGGATCGTAACACATGTTACCTTTGTGGTGGCCGACTGGTTGAGTGGCAGCCGAACAAAAGCCTACTAGCGTCCCACATGTCAGACGACTTTCGCCTACTACATCACATCTTCACATACAACCTCTACCCCAGACACAGTAATCGCAGCGAGTGCACGCGACTCATGGTAGACTTTCTGTACCAAGTAGGGCAGAGGGCAAACTTGTGCGTGCCTACATTCGTGTTGCGACATATTGTGAGTATTGCACGCTCCACCAGGAGCTCTGATTCGCTTCCTTTCAACCGACTCGTATGCAGGATTGCACGGGAGTTTGGCTATAGTCTGGGGTGGAAAGGCCAGCACCGATTCACCAAATCGACGAGAGTACTCTCCATCAGATGCAACTTGGGGCACGGTGACGACGGGCCCGACATGAGGAGAGCGAGGATAAGATTGAGAGCGAAGGAGACAAGAGTGAAGATGGGAGTGAAGCTGAAGAAGAAGAAGAGGAACCTGAGGCCCAGGATACAGAGGAGAGTTCACCTCCTGTAGCTCAGGAGCAGGGCACTGATCGGGCTACCATAGATGCGCGTTTAGCCCGTCTCGAGGAGGGCCAAGCCGCCCTGTAACAGGAAGTCGGGAGGGTCCGAACCAAGCTCAGCAAGGTGTCTAGCACCTTGAAGGCCATCCTGTGCTGTCTATAGGACAAGAATGCCCCTCCTCCATTGCCTGACTTGGATGCCTAGCCATCCATACTGCTGTTTTGTAGTTGTTTTGGTTTCCTCTGTAATAGGTTTATGTTTCATGTTGATGATATAGTAGTTAGTAGTATGTTTTAAGTGTTTGATGTTGTGGATGTAATTGGCTCACATGTAATTTCTGTCATGATTCATGTATCTCTGTATTACATGTATTATGACAATTTTGGGTAAATGAAAAGCATGCAGCTTCTTTTGCTTTGAGATGTGTGGAATGTTTAAAGTGCTTGTATAATGTGTTGCTATGCTTTATCTCACATACGTTGCACCCTATGTTGTATAGGGCATGCCGCGGCAGTATACACGAAGCACGACACACCTCCTTCTCACTGACTCGATAAACTAGACTCCTTCTCGTAGAGGTGGTCCTACAGACCGAGAGTTAGACTCTAATCAGCCTCTTGCTGGTCCTGCTGGTGGACTGCCACCTTATACACCCCTGGTTCGCGAGCAGTACCGGGCATCCTCTTCTACACAGCATGACCCACAGGCTGCTCCACCTCCTGACAGGTTTGAGCAGTTGATGCTGATGATGCATCAGCAGAAGATGCAGCAGCACCAGCAGCACCAGCGGCTTATGGCCACTATTTTCGAGGCCTTGTTCCAGGGTGGGAGTGCGAATCCGCCTTCGCCATCTACACATCCTACAGAGCCTCCTGCTCAGGTTGAGGCTATACCTCCCCCTGCGCCTACTGTACCCCCTACTGGAGATATCGGTACTCGTGACCTACTCGAACGATTCCAGTGCTTGAGGCCTCCCACATTCACGGGTTCTCACAGACCCGAGGAGGCTGAGTTTTGGCTAGACCGCATCTGCAAGATGTTACAGATACTGTACTGTACTGAGGTAGAGCAGGTCGAGTTTACCACTTTTATGTTCGAGAGGGAGGCCAGCCTGTGGTGGGACAGTGTACTGCGGTCTGTCGCAGTGGGCTATGTGTGGACTTAGGCAGTATTTGAGTTTCGGTTTCACGAGAAGTATTACCCACAGACCTACAGACATGAGCGGGAGGATGAGTTTTTACGCCTCAGGCAGGGAGGCATGACTGTTATTGAGTACGAGCATCGCTTTACCGAGTTGGACCGTTTTGTCCTGACCATCCTTGTTGATGAGCAGATGCGGATGCGCCATTTTTCTGGGAGTTTGCAACCTGATATACAGTCGAAGATGTGCTGTATCAGTATACCTTCTTACGCGGAGCTGGTTCACATGTCTATGATGGCCGAGCAGGATGTTGATCGGCTAACATGTTCTTGTGGCACTATGGTTGCGAGACCACGACCTGAGATGCAAAGCAGGCCTTCCTTAGGCAAGAGGCCTCGTATCGACTCTCCCCCTAAGGCCGCGGCGCCAGTAGTTCCGATGAAGCACCCTATTGTGACCTGTACGTATTGCAAGAAACAGGGTCATCCTGTTGGGAGTTGCTTTGCGCGGATGAGGGATAGCGGGTTTTCTCCGCCGCAGATGATTTATCGTTCTCGTCCACAGGCTATATCGACTCAACCACTCCGGATGGCACCTGCGCATCCGTCTTTCAAACCGCCTACACCTCGCTTCCTTCCGCCTCAACGGCCCATGGTAACCCAACCTAACCGATCTCAGCAGGCGCGTGTTCATGCGCTTACAGCAGAGGAACCAGATACTGTACCTTCAGCACTTATGGCCTTCGAGGTCACTGCACATGTACAAGGTATTTCAATCTTTCTATTGGTGGACACCGGGTCTACTACCTCTATTGTTTCATGTGCTGTGGTCAAGCGACTAGGGTTGGAAACTAGTCCTATGATTGGGATGAGACTCCTTACTGCACAGGGACTTTCTTAGACTCCACTACGATGTGTCGGGGTTGTTTAATAGACCTAGGGAGCAGGACAGTGGCTGTCGACCTGTTGGTCGCACCGCTCCATCATTATGATGTGATTCTCGGCATGGACTGGCTCATGGAGATGAAGGCCGATATCGATTGCGATACTAGGATTGTGACAGCATGTGGACCTGATGGCACGATCTTTATTTTTCCAGTGCAGGTCAGTTGGTATTACCGTATCAGTAGTTACGCTACCCTATTAGAACAGGTTGATGGTCCGACGTTGGAAAATACCTGTGGTTCGGGATTTTATAGGTGTGTTTGCGACGATTCCTGGTTTGCCACCTCAGCGTGAGATCGACTTCACTATTGATCTTACGCCTGGTGCGACACCTATTTCATTGCCGACTTATCGTATGCCTCCATGTGAGATGGAGGAATTGCAGAGACAGATTGACGAGCTAGTAGAGAAGGGTTTCATATGACCTAGTGTGTCTCCTTAGGGAGCACCTGTACTATTTGTGAAGAAGAAGGACGGGTCGCTATGGTTATGTATTGACTACCGTAGGTTGAACCAGGTCACGGTGAAGAACAAGTATCCTTTGCCCAGGATAGATGATCTGTTTGATCAGTTGAAGGGGGCGAGGTATTTTTCGAAGATTGATCTGCAGTCAGGGTATCATTAGTTGTGCGTCAGAGATGAGGACGTGCAGAAGACGGCTTTCAGGACATGCTTTGGGCACTATGAGTTTCTAGCTATGTCGTTCGGTCTTACAAACGCACCGGCCATGTTCATGGACCTGATGAACCGGGTATTTCAGTCATTCCTATACCGATTCGTCATTGTCTTTATTGATGACATTTTGATATACTCTACGAGTCGGGAGGAGCACGAGGAGCACCTGAGAGCGGTGTTGGATACGTTGAAGAAGAAGCAGTTGTTCGCGCAATATAAGAAGTACGGCTTCTAGCAGGAGGAAGTCAAGTTCCTCGGACATGTGGTGTCCAAGGATGGAATAGCAGTAGACCTTGTTAAGGTAGCCGCGGTTCAGGATTGACAGCAGCCTGTCTCAATTATCGAGGTGAGGAGTTTCCTTGGCCTGACAGGGTATTATAGATGTTTCATTCGGGACTTCTCGAAGATTGCCAGGCCGTTATCTCAGTTGACACGAAAGGACCTGAAATTCGCCTGGAATGAGAAGGCGGAAGCAGCTTTCAAGGAGCTGAAGGACAGGTTGACGTCTGCCCCTGTGCTAATATTGCCAGAGCAAGGGGTTAAGTACACGATATATGCTAACGTGTCTCGCGTTGGTTTGGGTTGTGTCTTTATGCAGAAGGACAAGGTGATTTCGTATGCCTCGAGACAATTAAGGAAGCACGAGGAGAATTACCTTACACACGACCTGAAATTGGCAGCTGTCATCTTTGCATTGAAGCTCTGGAGACATTACCTCTATGGAGAGGAGTTCGAGCTTTTCTGCGACCATAAGAGCCTTAAGTATATATTCACGCAGCGAGACTTGAATATGAGACAACGCCGATGGATGGAGACCTTGAAAGACTTCAAGTTCGAGGTTTCTTACCATTCTGGCAAGGCGAACCTTGTGGCAGACGCGTTGAGCCGCAAGAAGGCTATAGCATTTGTGGCTCCGTTGATGATAGCAGAGTGGGACATGGTTGAGTTCGTGCAGGACTTTGAGCAGAGACTCACCCTGGAGGAGCCATTTGAGTGTGTTGCGCACGTTCGGGTGCAACCACTTGTTGATGACAAGATCGTTAAGGCCCAAAAGGGCGATGTACGGTTGTCTGAGCTTCGAGAGAAAGCTAGTGACCCCGAGGACTCCGAGTGGAGAGTTGATTCTAATGGGGGTCTACGATTCCGTGGCCGCCTATGCGTTCCTGACATACCTGACTTGAGACATGAGCTTTTCGAGTCTGCCCATAACTCGAAGCTTGCGATGCATCCTGGTAGCACGAAGATGTACCAGGATATGAGACAGTCATATTGGTGGGATAACATGAAGGCCCACATCGCTGAGTTTGTTTCTCGTTGTCTGACGTACCAGCAGGTCAAGATAGAACATCGCTGACCTCCTAGACTGCTTCAGCCCATGCCCATAGCAGAATGGAAGTGGGACTTCATTTCCATGGATTTCATATCGGGACTGCCGAAGACGAGGAAGGGATACAATTCCATCTACGTGATTGTGGACCGGTTGACCAAATTGGCCCATTTTCTCCCTATCAGAGTCACAAACTCTGCAGACGAACTGGCTAGATTGTACATCAGAGAGATCGTCCGTCTGCATGGAGTTCCTTTAGAGATCGTGTCGGACTGAGACACTTGGTTCACATCTATCTTCTGGACTTGTATCCAGGAAGCGATGGGTGTGAAGTTGAAGTTCAGTACGGCTTATCATCCTCAGACTGACGGGTAAATCAGATTCTGGAGGATATGTTGCGAGCTTGTGTGTTGGACTTCAAGGACAGTTGGGATGACTGTCTTCCTTACGCAGAGTTCGCTTACAACAACGGCTTTTAGGCGAGTATTGGCATGACTCCATATGAGGCCTTGTATGGTCGTCCTTGTAGAGCGCCGCATTGCTGGGCTGAGGTTGGCGAGCGTAGTTTGATTGGGTCAGAATTGGTACAGGCGACCTCGGAGAAGATCGACATTATCAGGCGTCGACTTCTTACAGCGCAGAGCAAGCAGAAGAGCTACGCCGATACGAGGCGGCGACCGCTTGAGTTTGAGGTCAGTGACCATGTATTCCTCAGAGTTTTCCCTATGAAGGGAGTCCTTCGGTTTGGGAAAAAGGGGAAGCTCACACCGAGGTTTATCTGTCCGTTTCAGATACTGGATCGAATGGGTGTTGTGACATATCGACTCGCTTTGCCCACACCACTTACAGCTGTACACAACGTATTTCATGTATCTATGCTGAAGAAGTACGTTCCTGATCCTTCACATATCATCAGATGGGAGCAGGTACAGCTGAGCGAGGATGCTATGTATGAGCTACGTCCGACGCGTATCCTTGACAGGAAGGAGCAGGTACTGCATAGCAAGGTGATTCCACTCGTGAAGGTACTGTGGACACATCATACAGAGGAAGAAGCTACGTGGGAGACAGAGGCCGAGGTCAAAAAGAACTACCCTCAAATCCTCGAGGAGTATGAAAATGTACAAATTTCGAGGACAAAATTTTTGTTTAAGGGGGGTAGATTGTAACGACTCGTAAATTTTCGTACAAAGACCCGTGTACCACCTCGACCAGAAATCACTTAGGATTAAATCCTTTAGAAATTTGATAAAGTTAATTAAGTGTTAAACTAGATTAGTCATGAAATCCGTTTGAATCGCTTTAAATACGATCTGCAAGATCCAAAACTTGTAGAATCATTGACGTTAGGTTACCCTAAAGTCTAGGATCAAACTCATTACCCGACTGCTCTTAGGAGCACATTAAAACTCCATATCAAGTCTGGACCGCACATCGGGAGTCTGAATAATACGAAGTTAAGGACTTAGGACCGCCTCGCTAGGCTTGACAACCATCTCGGAAATCAAATCCAGACAGTGTCCCACGACTGTTCGCTTGAGTCCGGAGCGAGAGAGTGTGAAAACACTTGTTTTTTTTACAAAATAAATATCTTGAATAGTGATCTGACACGTGTCACTTACGGACGTTTTGTAAGCAACCAGACCCTCAGAATCTGACCCAAATACACCCTTGGATCAGGAAAATTTCATAAACATATCCATGTACTTGGAATTTCGGATCGAGACCCACTGACTGTTGAACTGAAACTGGTCCGCCACGCGTGATCTGGGAATCCGACTGAAACGAAAACTTAACTTTACCTGGATCCAAGGTTGGTGAGCTTAAGTCCGACCTTTGGCTCAAAGAGGCCCGTCAGAAATCCTCCGTTGAGCTGAAACAGTGTCACTTTGGTTATAACCCAAGTATACCTTGACCTTAAGTCTAGTTTAGTGCATTTTTAGGCTATATAAGGACCTTAGAACTCTCTCTCTCTCACAGCCATACGAATTTGAAAGAAACCTTAGAGAGAGAAGTGAGAAAAGAAAGAGAAAGAGTGAGAGAAGTGGGAGAAACTCCCTGCTACTGTTTCCTGCCGCTACCCAAGCTCCACCACTTCGTTCTTGTCGCTTTCCCAGCGATACCGACTTCATTTTGAGGTAAGAAATCCTAACCCTAATCTGTTTTGGGGTGAAGGTTGTAGATTATGAAATAACTAACCTATTTCACTCTTTAGGCTACCAAACTGCCGAATACGGAGGCTTAGCAAACGTAGCTGATTTGTTGCGATTCTACGGTATAAGGTGAGGACTTTAAGTGTATAGGTTACGGCTTTCAACGTTTTCAATGTCAGATAATGATAGATTTATGATCTGTAAGCAATTGCACATGTACAAAGTGCTGTTTGTTTTCCATTTCGATTAAAGGTGTAGAATATGAAATTTTACATATTCTAGGTATTCGTAGAAATACCGTATACGTATAAATTTTGAAAATGTGTCTGCCATGATTATTTGTTGTATGAATATATGGTATGTGGATAAAATACTTATTTGGCGAAAAGATTCGCCCTAATACATGTTTGCTAATATACACTATGTATGTAGAAATAGTGTACTGTAGAAAGTACCGTATATGTATATATTTTGGAGATGTGTTTGTCATGACTATTTGCTGTATGAACATGTTATATATGCGTAAAATACTTGCTTGGCGAAAGGATTCGCCCTAATACATGTTTTACTAACATACACTATGTATATTGAAATAGTGTATTCTAAGTGTTTGTGAAAATGCTTGTGAGAGTAAGTGCTTGGATAATGGTGCCTTAGATAGGTGTTGAGATGGGATTCTCAACTACCTTAGAGCCCTGTATGATTTCCTCCATATGGTTGTTTACTTTAACCGCTTACTTATGAAACATATGTGTTTGTGTTCTTGTTTATATAGTATTTTACAACATGCTTTATAACATGCTTTATGATATGCTTGTTAACATGCTTGATTTACTTTGTCTATTATGCTTTACTCTACATGTTCTAAATAAGGATTGATTGAGTTTGAGACTATGTCTATAGTCCAGACAATCGGTACCAGACTTGAGATTGTGGTTGAGGATTCATGTCACCACGTAGGATGTGTTTGACAAACCCGAATTGTACTTCAGTTGGCGATAGTAGTTAGGCCACACGAAGTGCTTATGCACTTCATGTCATTCAGTTGATTGTGCGCTCGAGCTAGTCAGGCTCGTCAAGTAACCCGATGTGTCTAATGTATGTTTACCATGATTGGTCGCTACTGCTTGAACCTAGGGTACCAAACTTACCATTGAAATCCCTTTAACTATGGTACCTCGATCCGCTAAGACTCATGAGCTGGACATGGTGGTATGGGACACCGTGGTCGAGCTGTCGGCCTACGCTGGGGCCACGTGCCTCCTCGTAGTGACCATTGAGCAACCAAACTCATGAGCCGAATACGGTGGTATGGGACACTGTATTCGAGTTGTCGACATCTACGGCAAGAGCCGAGTACGGTGAGACCTGTATTCGTGCTGACGGGCGACAGGTCCTTCGTAGTGTCTTCGAGTATACTCTAAGGTCTGTGAATGACGACGAGCCCTTCGTAGCAACTAGAGCATGAGTTGAGCCGAGTACGGTGAGACCTATATTCGAGCTGACGGCCAGTGATTGAGCCGAGTACGGTGAGACCTGTATTCGAGCTGACGGCCAGTAATTGATCCGCATACGGTGAGATCTGTATCTGTGCTGACGGGTGACGAGCCCTTTGCGATGCCTTCGCGATGCCTCTCGAACCATATTATCGTATGAGAATATCTAGGTTTGACGACCCTGGAATGGATCATGTTTTGGGAATGATACAAGGGAGGTACCTTAGTTTCCCAATACTGCTGTTTGAAATGAACTAATAACAACTCGGTAATCATGTTCATCATGCATTGCATGTGCCTGGAAGATGTGGAGCACTGAGGAATACTAGCATGCCGCGAACGTAAGATGGTGTCGCACGAGGGAGTGTGTGGTGAGGGCATACATCATGACTACATTCATACTTGCATTAATAAAAGTAGTTAGGAGTGTTTGATTATACTGCTTTATCATTACTGCTTGACTGAGTTGATAACATGTTAACCTATGCTTTATTCTTCCACTGAGTTAGCTACTCGCTCCCACGTTACAGGACAGTGTTGTACACACCAACCAGACTCTGTATCAGTTGTAGATGAGATGACGACTCAGGAGGCTGAGCCGGATTATGACGAGGACCAGGACGAGTTCTCATTTATGCAGTATTCTGGTTGCTTCGACTAGACTGCCAGGATCGATGGGACTTGCAGGGATTACTCCTTAGTTGTACTTTTGACATTTTGATCATAAAACAGATATATGTATATGGTGACTCAGATGGATTCATACTCTGGAGATTGAGATAGTTTTGTTTCTTTTACATATTTATATATACAGTTTCAGTCTTCCGCTTGCCTTTATACAATTGATCTGGAGTATGAATTACTGTTTTGGTATAATCTCACTCATGTTTATTGCTCTAACACAGACAACATTTAATCATCATTATCTATGTTGCATAAGTAATGTTCTGGAACTCGAGAGTTGAGTTGCTACTCGACCCTTGAATTTCAGGGCATTACATTCATGTGATTCTTCCCTCCAGGATTATTAGACACTTAAAAAAAGGCCATCCAAAGACTCAGGTTAGCCTCACCACGCGATTTTAACAGTTTCAGGCATTATTTTATCTGACTTTTGCAATGGCCAATTTTTTACCTCCAAGGAGAAGACTAGAGGGCGTATATAGTTCTAGAAAAACTCAATTTACAAACATTGTAGATGAACTGCCTCAACATGGTTATCAAATAAAGGCAAGAAGGTGCATGATTTAGAACAGATCCCAACTGCTAGGGTTGGCCATATTCAAAAGAAAAATGATGAGATACAATGAGAAATTAACTTAGTGTACAATGATATTTGTTTTAAGTTGATACGTCGCTTCTGTACAACATCCAAGCCATGCAAGAGTTGGGTTGCATCATAAAGATCACTTGGGGTGAAAACCAGAATAGTCCATTCATCAGGCGGGCTACAATATTGAAATCAATGTACAGCTGGTTTGGCTCAATGTATGCGTGGTGGTTTGGCTCAATGTATGCGTGGTCCACCTTCGAGTGGATCATTCGAATTTACACTCCAGGTGATCTTCATATGGTGGGTCCACCATTTTCACGGTTTGGATGTTCCACAGAAGTGTTAAACTGAGATGTTAAATAAACATACAACATTGCAGGCCTGGTAGGCCCATTAATTGATGCAACGGATGCAAGTGCAACATGCTCATCTAATTTCCACGTTAAAACATAATAATTTCAACAGATAACGTTAATTAAAATAAATATCATCCACATGAAATGTCGTGATATGTGGGTGAAAATTCAACCAAATGATATTATAGGTAAATATGGTCCCTACTCATTGCTAGTGGCAGACTCTCACAAGAGTTTCAACACAGCTCTCATGGTTGAGTACGCATTGTGGTGTGTGTGGGTGAGAGCTTGCGTGTGTTGAAAAATGCTTAGAAAAATTAGGAGAATAATGTGATTAGGCTAAATTGGACACTTACTATTTTTGGCAGAAAACCATGAAGTCTAGTAGGAATCATAATTGTCTATAAATAATGAGTTTACTATTTATAGTAAATTATGTTGTTAAGGGAGTTTGAGTTGAGTTTGATTATAAAAATTCTTCCTAAGTTTGGTATCACCATTTAAAAGATCGTAAATTCATTTTTATCATCAACCAATCTAATTTCGAATTCATTAGAATTTATTTATATTCTTTTTTCTATTTTTACTCAAGGATTCAAGATTCCAGAGAAGCTATGTGGATTCGGAGTTGTTATCCATGAGGAAGACAATGATCGACCTCATCATGTTCATCCCTCCATCACAATTCCGACCTTCGCGTTGCTGTCTGAGCATGTCCTCAAATTACCTTCATTGAAGGATCTATGTCGGTCGATTGGTGGTCAATGAAACTGATGTGGTTAAAATTAAATAGCCCATGTTCCAATTCATCAGGCAACGTTATTAGCTAGTCAAGTTATCCAATATTCTGTGTGATTCTCAATTGACAATGGGACCCACATTTTGGACAGCCTGAATTACCGTACATGTATGTAGCACAAAAACACATACCATGGTCCAGCTGGAAGAGTAGACCTTTCAAGGGTTGACAATGACTTGCTGTTTCCAAATTTTCAGAAATAGACATAGTCACATAAAGCCCACATTCCATGCAATTCAAAAGGTTTGGCATTTCTAGTTCTAGGCTTGCTAATTGGACATGCGCGTGTGGGGCCTGTACATCCACACATGTCGCCACAAGTGCCAATGTGAAACGTGTGTGACATCTGAGCTTTTCACAACTTAAAGTAAATTGATGGTTAAAGTTTGTTAACCATTCATTTGTTTTGATATGATGTGGCCCACCTGAGGTGTGAAATGGACCGAAAATAGATTTCAGTCCACATGTGCCAATATAGAACACGTGTTTAGAAAGTAGTTTTCCATGTGATTGGAAATAATGCTTAATTATTCTTGTCTAAAATCAGGTGGGCCACCAAAGTGAAACAGTACGACTTTTGAGGCGGATGATCTGAACATCATTAGGCGGATGATCTGAACATCATTTGCCACACCAAATGGAAGGCTGTGATCTTACACGCCTTCCATAATGGTACACGTGTATGTCGTATGGCCTACCACATGACAAGCTAAAATATTCCAACTCAAGAGGGTTGGTGTGGTAGAACTATAGAGATGAGAGGCATGGGCAGTATCAGTAGCATGCGGAGTGATGAGAATTTCCATGCATTAGGTATATTATAAAATTGCCCAGCCAGGGCTGGATTCAGCTGGTCTAAACGCGGCCCAAATGCCCTGGACCAGCTCAGTCCATTGATAGCCCTAATTGGTGGTATGGGTTCATTTTAAGGGACTTGAAATTTAATTAATGTTGGTTGAATTAATATCTCAATCACATCCACATCGCTTACTTGATTTCATCAAGGCCGTCATTTTCAGTTTCCATTGAAATCGACATCATGAAAAGAATTTTGATTTCAAGATCCATAAAATGCAACAAAAATTTTATTCGGACATTAGGGTGGACCAGATCAGTTCCTTTCTTGCATTAAATTGAAAACAACATAGCTTGAAAACAGACAAATTAAAAAATTGACTTGTAAATCAGTTGTGTCAAGTTATGCAAGTTGATTAAAAAACTTAGAGAGTTTTTGGAAAATTAGCACATGAGTAAATTAAATAGTGTATAAACAATGTTGAGTTTATCCAGCTTTTTTAGTGTTTATCGAGTTCTTCTGAGAACTTTCCTAGGCGAGTCGGGTTTTTCCCAAGGATTGGCCATGTCTAGATCAAATGGAGCCTTTTTTGAGTCTTAGAAAAATCTAGTCAATTTGAGTTGACTCAGATGAACAGAGTTTTTACCTAGAGTTGGATAGTAAGTTACTTAACATAAGCTACCAATTCTAGTAGCTTATCTTGGTTTCTACTTATTTAATAGATAAATACCTTTGGTGAACAACACACTTATCAGCCAAAAGATAGAAAAGTATGTTTGATTTTGAACATGATATAAGTACTTATCCCTTGAATTTGTTTGGCCCACCTTTTATATCCACTGTCCATCATGTGGGCCCAACCTTTGATGTGGACTATTTATATGTCCGGCCCACCTTGGCCTTGTCTTCAACGTGAACCGTCAAACGTGTTGGGCCTATCTTCAATGTGGACCATCCACCTTGTGATACCTACCTTCAATGTATGCTATCCGTCATGCGGGCTAACCTTAGATGTGGGCAATTTATCATGCAGGGCCCAACTTTGAAGTGGACCATCTATCAAGCTGCCCCCTTAAACGTGGGTCATTCATCATTAGGGGCCAACCTTAACTATGAACTGCCCTCATGTGGGGCCCACCTTGATATGGGCCATCTATCATGTGGAGCCCACCATTACTGTTATTGTCCATCACTAGGGCCCAATTTTAATATCCACCGCTCATAATGTGGAGCCCAACTTTAATATGGACCATCCATCATGTGGGCCCCACCATCGATGTGGGCCATCCGTCATGTAGGGCCCACCTTGGATGTGGGCCATTCATCATCAACACCTTTGTTGTGTATCATCCATTATCCTGGGCTTACCATCAAAATAAATTGTCCATCATCTGGGGCCCGGCCACCTTCAACGTCCAGTGCTCATCATGTGTAACCCGCCTTTGATGTGGACCATCCATCGTGTGGGCCCCATCTTTGATGTGTGTCGTCCATGCGGAGCCCTCTTTTGATGTGGGTCATTCATCATTAGGGGCCGACCTCTAATGTGGACTGTCCATTATGTGGGGCCCACCTTGATGTGGGTCATCCATTATACGGGGTCCACCTTCAATGTTATTGTCCACCATATAAGGCTACATTTAATATCCATCGCCCCTCATGTAGAGCCCAACTTTGATTTGAGCTGTCCATCATGCGAGCACTACTTTTGATGTGGGTAATCCATCCACGGAGCCTACTTTAGATTACAATTAAATATCAGCTCCCTTTGATGCAGGCCATCCAATTGGGATGAGTTTTTCGACATATCATGTATGATTTTGAGGTAGGAAAAGATACTTTAGCCAACTAATCCCACTACGTTAGGTTGCCCACACCGAATTTGCGAGATTCCATTAGATCTACGATCAAAAGTCCATTTTATTTTCGTTTTTACTATAAATAGTAAGTTTTAGTTCGAGTATAACTTTTTATCCTTTGAGTTGTAGTGCCCAACATGAAAAGGGATTAGAAAATTAAGATAATAACGTAGTGGGGCTAAATTGGACACTTACTATTTTTGGTTGAAAACCATGAAGTTTAATTGGAATGGAGGCTATCTATAAATAGTAAGTTTAATATTTATAGTAAATCACGTTTTTAGGGTGTTTTAGTTAGAGTTTAAGTCTAAAACTCCGTCCTAGTTAGAGCTCATTACGTAAATGATCGTAATTTTTTTCTTAATTATAAATCAATTTATTTCAAATTTATTAGAAATTATTTCTACTTTTATCCCTCGATTTGAGGAACCTCTATGAGGAGTGTAGAGAGCTCTATGGATTTGGAGTAAATATTCCCCGAGGAAGACAGTAATCAACCTCATCACATCCCTCCCTGGATCACTTATGGATTTGGACCCATGGAAAGGCGTGCACACACACAACTAGCCCTATGTCCTTCTACTTTGCCTCATTTGGGGATTAATGAAGAATGTTAATAAATGTTCCGAAAGGAGAGTTATTTAATATTAATTTGGAAAAGGGGTTGGTGGCTTGTGTGGGCCCCACCATGGTATTAATCTTAAATTCACCATGACAATCAAGGGCATTACTCCATGTTAGACCCAATGCATGGCCCAAAACTCAACTACATCAGTGAACCATGCATTGGAAACACTCTATAGAAAAAGCTTACCCTCTAAACTGTTTCCATTGTCATGGTCCACTTGATTCACAGATGGGTCCAACCTTTGGGTCCCAGGCCTAAGTTTTAGCATGTCATATAATGGTTGAAGTGAATTTAGTATACATATGACAATAAAAAGACTCAATTTTACTCAATTGCCCTTGCCAACATAACACTTTTATTCTTCATTTATTCTTACCATCTAATACACTGTTACCACACTTAATTCATGTCCATCCTACTAGACATCCAACATCGAAATCTAACTGTTCATTGATAATACAACTCTGCATATATACGTCATACCTTAAGACGTAATAAGATAGGTCCCACTTTGATGCCTTGGCCCAAATGTCATGCTGGCTTCATGATGGACGGTTCAGATTCTCCACACATGCGTATAGTCCTAACTTCCATTAACCCTCTTACAATCTGTCCTGATCTGACCATTGGTTCCTGTTAAAGGGCTTATGTTCCCCATCTTAATCATGGATGTAGCAAAATTCTGAAAGAAAGTATTCTGATTGCTGCTGAAGCTGTTGACAATGGCGACAGTGGGGGCGCCACTCGTCGAAAACAGCTCTTGATCTGATTGGAGAAGCCCTTCGAGGGTCTGAAGGTTAGAGAAGTAGACATTGTCGAAGCCGTCCGGCGTCCTTGGATCGAAATTGGCCAATACAGTCTGGTCACCGTTCTGTGGACATCTTTGCCGGAGAGTAGCCAAGTAAGTGGTGTTTAAGGTGGGATCTGGGTTTCCACTGTTGTTGAAATTGTAGAGGCGGCCGATGAACGATGAGCATTGAGCGCGGCCGAAGGTGTGGCCACCTGAAAATGGCACACACCCAAGTTCTTCAATCGACTAATAATTTCGTTAGCAGCGCGTTTGGATGCACCATCGAGTTAAAATTCGATAATTAATTCAATTGGAAAGAAATAGGTGACATGTTGATCATATGGGTGGACCAACATGATTTTTTTGTTCCATTTCATTTATGAGCAGTTGGGTCCACCCGATGGACGGCTAAGATGCTGCTCACATGTGTTTAATCTCAACTTTCATTAACCGTCTTACTAGAGCTGGTCACGGGACAACTCGACTTGGCAGACTCGACCTGAACCGAGTGTGTGAATCGATCCGAACCTAGTAGACTTCGTCCAATCCGAACCCAAACTGAGTTGAATTCAGATCACCCAATAACTCAACTTGACTCAACCCGAAATCTGACTTGGTACTGACTCGATTCAATCTAAAACCCGACTCTTACATATTAAAAAAACTCATTCAACTCGCTACTAACTTGACTCGACTGAAACCCGACTCATACATGTAAAAAAAACCCAGATTTGACATTTTAGATCCGATATGCCATGTAGTTGATGGAGATGCTGCAATTATGACAGGTGCACCGAAGTTTTGAGCTGTGATTTCAGCTTGCGGATACCTGCCGCACTCGACCTAACTTGGTGCTAACTCGACCCGACTTGATATTTGTGACTGGCTGGAAATTGGTCTAAGGTAGTCCAGGCTAGACTTGGACTTGGATCGGGTTAGCATTCTAGACTCCATACCGAATTAGGTAGAGTTTTGGTAAGGTCTATTTCAAAATTAGGTCGAGTCGAGTTAGCCCTAACTTGGTCCAACTTGAGTTGATGCCAACTCTACTTTTTACCATCAGTCATTGGTCCATGTTAGATTGCAACTCCATTCCCTTCATTTCCAACTTAAAAGTAACACAATTGCAATCCAGACATTAGACGGGTTTATTTTATTTTTTTTTCCACTTCATTGGACTATTATCACAATTTGAATCAATAGACCATCCAAACATGGTACATTTCAATTCAATAGACTATCCAAAAGCAGCCTAAATCACAACTCAATTCAATAGGGCCATCCAAATGCGGCATAATTTCTTGATAACCTTACCTGATAGGGCCACTAGATCTGTGGTGTCAAGTCCTTGTGCAGCGAACTTAGCTGTGAGGATGGTCAGGTTTTCGAAGGGTGCCGGAAGGGCGGTGTTTGCTAAGTTGAAGTTCGCTGTCGTACTATCTCTTCTCCCTAATAGAACGTTCCATGAGGGACCTCCTGACTGCAGATGGAACATGATTATCAATCAAGAGCCATTTGATTAATGAGACATTGCAAAGATTATCATGGCATCACACGTGTCAATGTACCACATGTGTGAGGTATCTATGTTATCCATCAAGCTGGCCCACAATCAGCATGCCCTTCACAAAATCAGGTTGCTCCACTGATCAGGAGTACATCAACATACCATGGGAGGGTCTCACAAGCAACTGGTTGTAGATGAAAAAACGTGCAACTAACTGCTTGTGGAGTCCACTGTGGTGTAGGTATGTCATCCAATCCATCCAACACGGTTGCCTCATCATAATAATATGATGGCCCGAAAATCACGGTGATCCACTAATCATGTGGGCGCAAATGATAGAAAACCAACATATTCACGTGGTGGCTCACTGAATGGTTGGATCTGCGAGATTTTTGAGATACCCATTTTAATCATTGGCCAACTATGTTAGACCGATTGGATGCAATACATGCACCATGGTGGGACCCACAGTACAACTAGTTGCATCTGAGACCTTCCCCCAATAGTAAGATGTTGGGTCCATCTCATCATGAACGGTACAGCCTTGATTTGTATAGGCAAGTGCTGGGCCCCACTTCTCATACAGTCTAATCGAACGGGTTTGCCAGGGAGCTGGGTTAGGCACGTTAACCACAGTGGCGGAGTGTCCGAGGGGACAGGGGCCTCCCTACCGTACACGTGGCATGTCTCACAATCCGAACCCAACAAGTAGTGGAACACGTACGACGTCAATCCATCATATCCCAAAATCAGATTGGATAGACTATCCTGACCTCTGATTAATGGACAGTGGTTTGTTGAACATGGACCATTTACAACGTATCATTTCCACCGTTCATTGGATTTCCACCAATCATCCAGTTAGGATCCTGCATTTAGTTTGATTTTTGGTTTATAGTATGTCTGTAGTGGGTCCCACTAATTGATCGGTTCGGATTCAAGGTATATATAGAGGAGAAATCATACAAGAGAAACAGATATTTCAGCTGCAATGGCGAGTATATCCGCGCATGAGACCACACCAGCGCAAGCGCTCTCCACAGCCGTCTTGATCCTGTCCACCACATCAAATCCCCTAAGGGACCCTGCATTGGGGAAGGCACCTTTCTCGCTCACTATTGTAGTGCTGTTGTCTAACAGAACCGATGCATCGCAGCCCTTAAAAATGAAAGAAATTCCCAGTCATTAATTAATATGTGTGCATTGTGCAACACTATTCCACATGGACACAAGTGAAGTGTGTGAGATCTGAGATGTTCATCAGGAAGGTTTACAATAGATCTTGCTTAATGCAAAAGGATTGACAACCGTCCACTTTCAACGGTTCTGATACCATGATGGTCTGTGCTGAAAATGGACGGTTAGGAAAAGAATGACCAACGGTTGATACAATGGCTATGTCTGGCCCACTGATAAGTGGTCTAGGATATCCATTGAGGGGCCCGTCTCACGAACGTTCAGATTCTTTACATGAGTACTACATCTGCACGTTTGGTGCGGTTCTGTAGGGCACGTGCAAATGGCATTCCTCGCCGGATCTGGCAGCAGGGGTGACCGGACGCGGCAGGGAGGCCGGACGCAGCAGGGACGCAGCAGGGAGTGGCCGGATTTGGATCAGTATTGCTCTGATACCATGAAAACAGTGAATCCAAAAAGGTTTTTCTGTGTATTTGAGACAACCCAATAGGGTTGAATATATAGATATTATTAGACAGCTCACATACTACCTTGTATATCTTCTTACCTTGTATAGATGATTGTAATATCTTTCCTTTCCTGTTATAGATGAGTGTAATATCTATATATTCAACCCTATTGGGTTGTCTCAAATACACAGAAAAACCTTTTTGGATTCACTGTTTTCATGGTATCAGAGCAATACTGATCCAAATCCGGCCACTCCCTGCTGCGTCCCTGCTGCGTCCGGCCTAGAGTGAAGATCTAGTAAGTAGTAAGCATTTTGTTGCTCCTGTCATCCAAGAAATCATATCGAGCATGGTTTTAAGACTCAGAGCGGCTCATCCGAGTCAACTCGGACTTGCCGGGAGTCCCTCTAAATCAGGTGAGTCATGACTCAATTTCAGAGCTAACAAATCGATCCAAGTCTCTTGAGCCATTTAACCATAACACATCTGGAAGAACATGGATTGTGTATGCAACCTCTGTGGGCCTTACCTTTATGAATGTGTCTTATACGCACTATCCATCCATTTTTCAGCTCATTTTAGTACATGAGGTTAAAATTGAAACATATTCAAAGCTCAAGTGGACCTCATGACAAGAGACTGAGAATAATGACTTCCAACTTTGAAACATTTCTATGTCTGATAGTGATGTGTATTTGTCATCCAACCTGTTTATAAAGTCACGGAGATATGAATGATAAGAAAAATACAAATATTAGCTTAATCCAAAGCTCACACAAATATAACTGATAACAAAAACATAAATAATATCTTAATGCAAAGCTTCCATAGCCCTTTAGAAGTTTTCAATGATTAGTGTTCAATTCCCACTATATCCTTTGATGTTGCCCACTCGAGTTATGGAAATACTTCAATTTTGAGCTCATAACCTAATTAAAATGAGCTAGAAAAATAGATTGATGGCGTAAAAAAAACACATACATCACAGTAGGCCCTGCAGAGTTTACTGTGAACCCTGGTGCATCATTATTGGATACAAGCTAGCGAACCCCATGCAATCGATGTCCGAGCCATCCAGAGCGTGGTTTTGTGGTTAAGATCATCAAGATTCTAATTGTGGGCAAGATTGTGGATAGAGAATATCTCAAAAATAACATGGATAAATCAATCCTTACCATTCAATTGATGAGTATCAAATGAATTATTACAATTAGGCTAATGACACAAAATCAGATAAGCCTATCCAAGGGGAATATAAGGGCTGTTTGACTGTTTAGTTTTTTCAAGTCTTGTCTGTGAATGTCTGACGATAGGCAGGACTTTCCCCTTTTTGTTGTGGGGCCTGCCCGAATTTCCTTCCCTCATGTAAAGTCTTTCGGATGAGCAATTAAATATTGAATTCTGTTAGGATAAAAAAAGAAAAAAAAAAAAAAAGAAGAAGATAAGCCTACCATCCATGTCAAGAATGAAAACATGATATAGTCTCATCAGTTTGATTTTGGAGTTTCAGCCCATTTTTAAATAGGGTAGGACCCACAAGATGGACGGTACTGATTAATTTGTATAGGGATTACTCAAAAAGAATTTAATATATACAAGATACATGCACGTAGAATACACATATATGGATAAACATGTAATTACTAAATAAGATAATTTATCTCAAATTCAAACCGTCCAAATGACGGGCCACACTTAGGATGGAGTATTGACCAAAAATGGCACTGATCTCCGGCCATCAATGGATGGTCGAAAGGATGGTCAACTGTTGCAAAATCCGAGCATCCAAAACAAGGGTCTCTACATGAAGATCAACTGATGTGAAAATCAAGCCGATCCACCAACTGGGTGGGCCACACATTTACGAGATTCATATCAACGTCCATAAATTGTTGTCATATGTCGTGGCCCACCTCAATGCGCTCATCGGCCAGATGAGCTTCATGGTGGAGAAAGTGATCATTAAAAGAGAGAATTAAGCGGTTGGATTTTTACATCAACGAAGCAATCATGGAAATGGAGTCGAAGGAGGCTGGCAGTGATCCGAGCATCTGATTGTAGGGCGTTGGTGATGACGCCACGCACAATGGTGGACACATTCGGGCACGTGGTAGCGTAAAACGTGGCAGTTAGCTGACCATTGGATCCCCAAAACATGGCCCAGATCAAGGCCATAGATACTATGAGAGAAGTAGTGGACATCTTTCTCTCAGGCCTGAAACAAATGCTTCTTATTTTTTCTCTTTACTTCTCCTCCTTATATAGATGGGTTGGCAAATAAAATAATTGAATGGTCCTTAGCTTCTTAGTGATTATTCTTCATAAGTGGGGCCCACCATTTGGTAATCTAGCTCGTTGATCACGTAAGCACATATGTAGCTCCTAGATTGGAATATTTCAATCATCCAATCATTAAAAGGCTTTCTCTTGAACATGGGCCATTTGTTAGTCATCTAGACCGTCGACCTAATGTGTCCCACTTAGAAGATCCTAACCATCCAACCATTGAAACAGACCATTGTGTCCATTGTTAGAGGATCTATACCGTTAACTTGATGCTGCCAGTATAATCTTGCAGAAATTAAAGTTCCAAAAAATACGATAGATAACCTTTCTCCATTGAAGATGAACCATTGGTCATCGATGGAATGGCAACGGGGAGATCTTTTGAAGATGGAACAGCTATAGGAGGTCCTGAAGGATCAACGGTCTAGATCAGCTATCCATGAACCCTATTTGTACGGATTAAGAGCCTAATGACATGATGTATGTCCTCCCATCAAGGATCATATAATTAAACACATCTGGCATATAGGCTCACGAGTCGAATATGCTCAGTTTTGATTTGTTTTTGTTGGGAGAAGCTCCCAAAATGTGTGGTCCCAAAAACCAACAAAAAATCTACCCCACCTTCGAAAATATGGCCACTTAACACCTATGATAGGTGGATGTCAATATCATATTGTATGTATTCCATTCATGGCATCTTATAATAGCCTCTCACTCACAACTGGCTGCATGTGATAAAAACGTGAAACTAGCTGTGAGCAATGCCTGTACTTTGAATTTGAACCGTTGGATTTTTATTTGTAACCACCAGTTTTCACATGTCATCTGCCCGTCAACGGCGCAATGGTCTCTACGATAGGACGAATGGTCTAGATCTCTGTTGAGCATGTGATCCATCGATGGGAACGAGGCGGCGCTGCATGGTAGCTGTGATGTGGGGCCTGCATTAATCTATAAAAATCCTCACACTATAATGCCCATCTGTCCATTAGCCGAGACTCTGAAAAATAGAAAATTTTCTGACCCTACAATAGTGACCAAACAGTATACAGATAAGATTGTGAATATAGTTGATCAGGCCAGTTTCTTTGCAACTATTGTAAAAGATACACTTATTCTACAAGTTGCCTCCTTGATAGAATTTAAATTAGAGAATGCAATTAGCCCATATCAACAAGATATTCACATTCCTATAGGAAATGTATGTTAGGGATTTTGCCTGCGGAATCACACAGATCTAGATTTAGGATAGTAATCCAATGGCACCAAGCATACAAGAGAACACACAGATTTAACGTGAAAAACTCTTGCGGGAAAAAAACACGGCATAAAGCGACAGATCTCCACTATGAAAGCATTAATTACAAAGAGAAAGGACTTATCCGATTTGAACAACCTTGAATCTCACCCTTGCTACACTCTTTGATAACCCTAAACCTTTTTAGGAACCCTTGGAACTACTTTAGAAAGCCTTCTCATACCCTAGAATAACCCTAAGGACCCCTATTTATAGTTTAGGCAACTTCCCTTTCACACCCTTGCGAAAGGCCGACTCAAAATCCGCAGTCCGCATCGGATTCGGAAACAAATCTGCGTAACCTACGACTGGTCGAGTCGAGTCTTCGACTGGTCGTGGGACCCCTACGACCGGTCGAGCCATCCCTTCGACCGGTCAAGCAGCTTGGACACCAAAATCCCATGTCGCTGGACTTTGAGTCGTGCAGGCCGTGACCAGTCGAACTATTCTTATGACCAGTCGTGGCTGACCCACAACCGGTCGTAGCTACAGTAAAAAACAGATTAAAGACTTTTTCCTAAAAATCTCCACCAAGTCTTCAATCTTCAACTGTGTAGCTCCTTGACCTCTTCTCTTATCTCTGTTTCACATCATAGCTCAAGATCAAATTAGCTAACCAGCGCCAATCATGGATCTGATAGATACCTGCTATACCGTCGGCGCGAATATCTCTGAGAAGCCGATCCCTTCGCTCTGAGCATAACTCATTGCTACCAACCTCGCTGTATCTATGTTGTATCCATCTGAAGATCCACCTGCATCCAACCGCTCACCGGCCCACTTAGAAGCTCCACCTACTCGCATATGTAGGTCTGGTACAACGAATCCATCATATCGCCCATAGTCACCTTCCACTTCTCAGCACTAGGCTCACCTAGAGCCATCTGAATAGAAGATGAATCCCCTACAATATTGGAGTCGTCCATGTACCTCGTCGATGTCCTGCGATCATGCCATGTGGTTCTTCTCACAGGTGGCTGCTCCACATGCTCTGTATCTCTGCCTGGGCGTTTCAGCCTTTCTGCCCTACCCGCTCATGTGGCCATGCCCAACATGCCACACACGTGCAGAGGTGGAAATCCGCTACATCCACTGTAGCTCCACCTTTTGAAGTGCTCCCGATCAACCTGTAAACATGATCGAGTCATTGCGCTTTCATGACTACCCGTGCCCCCTTGGATACCTTAAGAGTACCATCAATACCTGTGTACTTGCATCCTTTTGCCTCAAGCACACCAAGAGAAATCAGATTCAGCTTCAAATCAGGAACGAGCCTGACATCAGTCAAGGTACGCTCCATCCCATCAAATATCTTGATGCGCACCGAACCAATAACCACAACATTACAGGTAATATCATTGCCCATAAATACTTGTCCACCATCGCACTCCTTGTAGCTGGTGAACCAACTCCGATGAGGAGTCATGTGAAAAGATGCCCCTGTGTCTAGCATCCACTCGTCTTTACGATCATCGTATGGCCGCCTGATAGCAGACACAGACAAAACATCACCATCACATCCACTCGATCCATCTGATGTGGCAACATTGGCCTCCCTGCATGAAGCCTCAGAATCTTCCCTCTTCGATTTAGGATTTTCACAATCCCTCTTCACATGTCCTTCCTTCCTACAATTCCAGCACTTTACATTTCCTTTGCCCTTGCCCCTGGATTTGGATCTAGAACCAGAAGAACCTATACCTTGTCCAGAATTCCTACCCACTGTAAATAGTGCATCAGAAGACGTTCCCATGTCACTGTTTAGCTGTCTCATAGCCTTCCCTTGAAGGGCTGAGATAACTGCGTTGACACTCAGGATTTTATTCACGCTGCACATAGTGTCTTTGAATGACTCATACGAAGTCGGAAGAGAATTCAGCAACATACATGCTTGTTCTTCATCTTTCATCACTTCCTCCATATCCAGCAATTTGCAAACCAATTTATTAAAGTTGCTGGTGTGAGCCTCCAGGTCTCCACTCTCTGCCATCTTGAAGTTATACCACTGCCGCTTCAAGTGCAGGCGATTTTCAGAGGATTTCTTCGCATAGACATCCTTTAACTTCGCCCATAACTTATCCGCAGTTTTCTCCCTCATGACGTTGTAGAGAACCTCATCCGTGAGACATAAACGGATCGATGATAAAGCCTTCTTATCAAGAGTATTCCAATCACCATCAGTCATAGTAGACTTCCGCTTCTCAAGAGCACCATCCTCGCCTTACTTGGTTAACAGACTAATCATCTTAACCTTCCATAACTCAAAATTATTTTTCCTTGAGTACTTCTCAAACTCATACCTGGTGCCCACCATTATTATTAATCCCTCAGATTCAGATCTGTGTCCAACGATAGCTCTGATACCATTTGTTGGGGATTTTGCCCTGCGGAATCACACAGATCTAGATCTAGGATAGCAATCCAATGGCACCAAGCATACAAGAGAACACACAGATTTAACGTGGAAAACCCTTGCGGGAAAAAACCACGGCACAAAGCGACAGATCTCCACTATGAAAGCATCAATTACAAAGAGAAAGGACTTACCTGATTCGAACAACCTCGAATCTCACCCTTGCTACACCCTTTGATAACCCTAAACCCTTTTAGGAACCCTTGGAACTACTTTAGAGAGCCTTCCCATACCCTAGAATAACCCTAGGGACCCCTATTTATAGTTTAGGCAACTTCCCTTTTGCACCCTTGCGAAAGGTCGACTCAAAATCCGCAGTCCGCATCGGATTCAGAAACAAATCTGCGTAACCTACGACTGGTCAAGCCGAGTCTTCGACTGGTCGTGGGACCCCTACGACCGGTCGAGCCATCCCTTCGATCGATCGAGCAGCTCGGACACCAAAATCCCATGTCGCTGGACTTTGAGTCGTGTAGGCCACGACCAATCGAACTATTCCTACGACCAGTCGTGGCTGACCCACGACCAGTCGTAGCTACAGTAAAAAACAGATTAAAGACTTTTTCCTAACAATGTAACAGATGTTGTGATAAAGTGTTCACATTTACTTTCTCTCATAGTCAAGAATATATATATATATATATATATATATATATATATATATATATATAGAGAGAGAGAGAGAGAGAGAGAGAGAGAGAGAGAGAGAGAGAGGCTTACACATGATGTCATGTTTAAATGATAATGTCATTGAGAAAAGGTATTTAACTGTAATATGATGTTTAAATGACTATATCATTGAGAGAAAAGTATTTGCCTCTAATGTAATGTTTTAATAACAATGTCACTCTGAAAAATACATTTTTCTTTAATATGATATTTAATGTCAATGTTATTGAAATTATATAGTTACCTTTGATGTGACGTTTAAACGACAATGTCATTGGAAAAAACTGTTTACCTCTGATGTCATGTTTAAATGACAATATGATTGAGAATATAGGGCTCCCATTTTGGAATTGCAATTAAAATGGTCACAAATGTATAGAAATAGTATTTACCATGACTTTATTTTTTCTTTCTTTAAAAAAAAAAAAGAAAAAAAAGAAAAAAAAAAAAAAACCAAGGAGGTGCAATTCCATTAGTTAGTGTATGTTTAATTACCTCATGCTTTAGTTTTCCTTCTCATTCCTCGTATTTACCTTCAATCTAAATAGGCTCAAGTGTGTGGACCTTAATATAATTAAGGATGCACATCTACTTTGCCATGAGGGAAAAAAAAATTGAAAAAATGAAAATGAAAAAAGAAAGAAGAAAAAAGAAAAGAAAAGAAAAAATACAAAATAAAAATGATCACTGAGGTGGGTTGCACTGTAAGGAACAATAGTTGTGATGAGGATGCCTATATACATTTTGTATATGACATCCAATTCATTCATAAGACTTACATTTTGTATATGGCATCCACTTCATTCATATGATTCTTCCCTCCAGGATGGATAGACACCTAAAAAAAGGCCATCCAAAGACTCAGGTTAGCCACACCACGCGATTTTAACAGTTTTAGGCATGATTTTATTTGACTTTTGCAATGGCCAATTTTTTACCTCCAAGGAGAAGACCAGAGGGCGTATATGATAGATGGAGTGAATGTGGAACCCACACATATAGTTCTAGAAAAACTCAATCTACAAACATTGTAGATGAATTGCCTCAACATGGTTATCGAATAAAGGCAAGAAGGTGCATGATTTAAGACAGATCCCAACTGCTAGGGTTGGCTATATTCAAAAGAAAAATGATGGGATACAATGAGAAATTTGTTGGAAATTAGAGTTTGGAAAACTATTTAAATTATATAAAATTAAAATAAGAAAGTTAAAAAACTTATCAATTTGTATAAGTCGAGGCGTGACGTGAGTCACTCGGCTTGAAATCGAATTTGCTTCCCTTGGACAGCGTCCCAAGTGCAACAGGTTTCCAGAGCAATCGACCTCCAGGATACAACGACTATGACCCGGTCCCAGTGGTGCACTCGCTGTACACAGGCTCGAACCACTTGTAGTCTTAACCCGAATTAAAAAAATACTTGAACACATTTTTAAGAGGAAACCTGATTTTCCAAATCATTTCAAAACTTAAAATCAGAAGTCTATATATAGACTTTGTGAAGACACCCTTTCACAAAGGGTTGTGACTATTGGATTTAAATCCAATTGGTGCGACCCTTAGGCTCCAAAAGACACAACTTTTCAAAACAAAAATTGAAAGAATGCAACCTTTCAAACTAAGTGAAAAGACACATCCAAAGGGCACCTATAACTAATGGATATTTTGAAACACTAAATTATTTTAAAATAATTTAAAATACAACAATCTCCAACATGTTTCAAAATTTTTGACATTTCAGGTTAAGATGGAAGAGTTGTGCAATGGTGTCGGTGTCACCATAGACTTGAACCGACATCAGAGTAAACACGACAGGTCTACAGGAATCAGGTGACACCATAGTCTTGAACCTGATTCCTTTTGATGTAGATCGCAAGTAGATTCATAGGAAGCAGCCTCCACCTCCACACTCATATAGTGATTCCATCAAGCAGCAACTGTATACACCACCAAATATATGGCTATGGATTCATTAAGAGTTCTAAAAACTCATCCTTCTGCGTTACTGCTCGCACTTTACACCATAGAAGGGGCTCATTTACATCAGTGCAATCGTCTACCTCGTGTCTTGTTGTTTACCCATTGAACCTATCTAATTAGATCTCTACTCGTATAGGTTGGGTTGCCAACACTGGTAGCTCATATATTAGGCTTAGTCTCATTCCCTTCGATGTATCATTGACTAATTTTTTAGATAGTCACTTGGTCAGAGGATTTATGACCCGTAAGCCTTTTACCTCTATCCGTCTTAATCCCATTGTGGCTAATCATCCTTTCAGATCAGGTAGGGATCATCGCATTGGCAAGCTATTGCCTCACCAACTAACTACTCATAAATGATCCTCTGCCTATGCTGATTTCTCCTTTTGCTCCTCAATCAAGTCTTTGACAGTCAGTTGCAGCCTCTTTGGTTATTCATATCTTAAGCCAAAGCATATTGAACTCATTTCTAACCTCACAGAGTTAATAATTATGACTCCATCAAGTAACAATACTGAGCATCACTTTTATTATGATAGTTGTTGTATCACTAGCTCTGAATACAACCAACTTTCTTATCCTTGAATGTACTCTTATAATTTAAGCAACTTTACTAGCCCACCATTCAACTAACTGGTGTTAAAGTCAATCGACCTTATTGTATCTGCAATACAAATAGGCTAGAGTAATCTGTCATGCATAGACATATGACAATTAAAATAGAGTATAACTTTCATGTAATCATATCGCAACATAATTATGTTATCATATGTTCCCTAACACATGAAAGGTTGACCAATTTATCAATTAGTGATTAGAATTCAATACAATCAATGGATATTTAGTAACTGAATATGGATGATAAATGTCCAAGTTCATTATCAATTATCTTAATCGATGGATTGAACAATGGGCTCCATAGGTGCGTAAATTTGGCCAATAGATACATTTGTTGCTGGTAAAACAACATAGTTCATCAAATGAACTTATAGTCTCATATGAATACCAATCCCAAATGTCCAAATCCAGCCTCCAATGAGAATAAAATATAGCTTGAAAATTCTATTGACTCAACAATCATCTTTTGAATTCAAACCACTAACAATTTTCTTTCTGACAATTTATTTGATGGCTACCAATTAGATTATCAAAACATGTAATCAGTTTGATTCTAGATATCTTGTTTTAAAAACCTACATGATATCAATGTAACACATGTGCATATTGATCTACAACATTCATCATATACCTTTCTTGGTACAAACCTTCATGTCAACCCATTTATCAAATATTCATTGACTAAACTTGTACTCCATGGGTTAAGTGGTTTATCTAAATGCATTCAAGTGCACCCCCACAATTTTAGATTTAGCCTAGATAGATATATCTATGGCCTACCTGATAAACCTATTAACCAAATTTTGAGTTTGAGGATTTCATAAGAACTATCATATGAATTGACTAGATCTAACTCATGTGTCCTAGATTGGCATATGATCAGATGAAAATAATATATATTTTTTTGAAAGTATTGGATCCTACAAAGAATGATGTTGATGATAGATGTGATTACAAGCGGATTTATTCGTACAAGAAGAAAATGTGAGTATTTATATAAGAATATAGTTATAACTAGTCCCATGGTTTAATTGACTCAATTATCGATCTGATAATGTCCATTGAATTCATTCCAATCAAGACATGTGAGAACCATCATTCTATAGAACAACTAATGATGAAACACATCTAAAATGAATTGTAACCATAATCCAATTGTCATCTAGCGGTGAATTCAGACTATGCATTTAGTGGGTCTTTCCAACCAATTCCCTTAGTTGAAAACTATAAGAGTATTTTTATTTTTATTTTTACTATTCACCTTTTGACCTTCTGCCTTCACATGATGTTACTTCCATCAATGACTAGCATTGATGCATCATCTACATGTGTCATATGTCCGATATGAATACCCCTCCATTTAGGTCATTAAAGGCAAAACCCACTAAATAATATTTTCAAACTTACATGTACCATATGAAAAATGACATGATTAAGATTGATATTTTGGATCATGGATTCTATGCGTGCAGTAGGCACCATAGATGACATAAAGATGATCTAAAGTTATAATTCCAAGTAATCATGAAATCATGTGACAGAAAACTATTCCAGTAATGAGAAGTGTTATGTCTACTTCACATGACTTGCCACACATGTGTGAGGGATCCGATCTAAGCAATATATGCATTTGATTATAGACAATGCCCTGTCTCATTTGACCAATCTACTTATCATATATACTTGTAAGAGAATGTCTTTCTTATCAGCGTTCATGTTTGGCTTTTAGACAGAGCCTGTTTATCTATAGCCCTACTAGGTAGATGGTCGGGATCTCTCACACATGTACCGTACTAACATGAGAACTTTTAGAGAGTAACATCACCCAACTGCATGTTAACATCAACATAACTTAAATTATGCTAAATTAAACAGGATGTACACTACTCATGTAGCAGTTTATAACAACAATTGTGGAGATATTGTTTTTAAAGGGATCCGCTCCTTCTGCCCACCAAGAGATGATCGTGACCGCTTATTTGAAAATTCTTAGAATAAAAGTTTAATAAACTTTGTGCCTAATATACAGTCTTAGCGAGAATCAATACCGTTTCCTGATCAAGACAACATTACATTATAAAGATGGAGCATCACCCCAGTGATCCAAGCATCACCCCAATGATCCAGATGGTTCAATTAGTAGACTCTTATGGGTGGATAGTAGAGAATAATCTCAGCCATCGATTGATAAAACTTTTTTTTTTTTACATGAACCGTTTCTTATTTTATAGTAATCAGAAATCCAAACATGATATTTTGACCCCATAACATGACATCAAAGGACACACTTGATGTATGTAACGAATATTAAGCATCAAGATTTTTGGTGCATGCAAAAGTTCAACAATAGACACAACTAGAGGATAGACATTAGAATAATCCTAACCGTACAGAACCTTGGAGATGAAAATAGAAATGAAGAAATCTTTTATTTTTTCTTTAAAATCTTAGGGCCTTGAAGCCATTAGATCCCCCACATTCACAATTATTATTAGAGATTGAAATGAATTCATAATTGGAGATGTAATGTATTAGCCACAACCTGACTCGAACGTTGGATCATACCATGTATAGAATTTTTGGAGAATCTTAGGATTAACAAAAGACGTTGTGCTCAAAATAGCAGATAATTGCAAATGGGGCAACAGATTAAGATCTTGTAAATCATATTCAACAACTTTCATATCACAACATGATTATCCAGAACATTCTTCTAACAATTCTCACCATAAACAAGACATATCAATATTTATGATACCGTAGATCACAATATGTCCTAAAAGAGTTAAAAACTACAGGCTGAAAAGAACTTTCAAATGCAATTTCACATGAAAGTTGTGTTGCACTTGATGAAAATAATGTTCGTGTGTACAAACCATCATTGGTTCACATGGCTCCCACCATTTATGTTTTAAAGATTCTCTATAAAAGTGGCTCTCCTTTGTTTATGCATGCATGGTGGTTGAAAAAATTCTTGATGCTTGTGTCCCACCCTGATATCCTAGTTTTAAATAAATCCGGGATCAATCATCATTGTTCACAGATGGTGAATATTAGTGGATACCTACTTGGTGTGGCACTACATATGACTTGATCTTGTTATGTGTGATAGACTGGCATTGTCAATGACATAAACATAAAAACAATCAATAGACTATAGCATTAGTGCATAACTTTAAGCCTTTTAGACGATTTGCACAGGTGGTCCAGAAAATATGTACACCAAACATGTATAAGATTCTAACTATTAGATGGTATATGAGGGTTCCAAATTATATGGGTTGATCTTTATTGTACAGGGATGTTAAGATCAGTGTATATCCTACTTAGTTGGTGCATACGTTCACTTTTGTACATGTGGTCCAAAGAACTTACATAATAAGTATCTAAAAGATCTTGACCATTATGTGAGATATGACAACTCTAGACTATAAGAGTCATGGCCCACAAATCGGGTTGGTGTGGTTTCATTTTGGACTATTCCAACCAAATAGATGCAACTGTAATTCTTAAATAGTTTTCCAAACCAAAATTCGATTTCAAGATTGTTAGAAATTAGAGTTTGAAAAATTATTTAAATTATATAAAATTAAAATAAGAAAGTTAAAAAACTTATCAATTTGTATAAGTCGAGGCGTGACGTGAGTCACTCGGCTTGAAATCGAATTTGCTCCCCTTGGACAGCGTCCCAAGTGCAACAGGTTTCCAGAGCAATCAACCTCCAGGATACAACGACTATGACCCGGTCCCAGCAGTGCACTCACTGTACACGGGCTCGAACCACTTGTAGTCTTAACCCGAATTAAAAAATACTTGAACACATTTTTAAGAGGAAACCTGATTTTCCAAATCATTTCAAAACTTAAAATCAGAAGTCTATTTATAGACTTTGTGAAGACACCCTTTCACAAAGGGTTGTGACTATTGGATTTAAATCCAATTGGTGCGACCCTTAGGCTCCAAAAGACACAACTTTTCAAAACAAAAATTGAAAGGATGCAACCTTTCAAACTAAGTGAAAAGACACATCCAAAGGGCACCTATGACCAATGGATATTTTGAAACACTAAATTATTTTAAAATAATTTAAAATACAGCAAAATTAACTTAGTGAACAATGATATTTGTTTTAAGTTGATATGTCGCTTCTGTACAACATCCAAGCCATGCAAGAGTTGGGTTGCATCATAAAGATGAATTGGGGTGAAAACCAGAATGGTCCATTCATCAGGTGGGCTACAATATTGAAATCAATGTACAGCTGGTTTGGGTCAATGTATGCATGGTCCACCTTCGAGTGGATCATTCGAATTTACACTCCGGGTGATTTCATGGTTGGTCCACCATTTTCATGGTTCGGATGTTCCACAGAAGTGTTAAACTGAGATGTTAAATAAACATACAACGTGCAGGCCTGGTAGGCCCATTAATTGATGCAACGGATGCAAGTGCAACATGCTCATCTAATTTCCACATTAAAACATCATAATTTCAACAGATAACGTTAATTAAAATAAATATCATCCACATGAAATGTCGTGATACATGGTTGAAAATTCAACCAAATGATATTATAGGTGAATATGGTCCCCGTACTCATGGCTAGTGGCAGACTCACAAGAGTTTCAACATAGCCCTCATGGTTGAGTACGCATTGTGGTGTGTGAGGGTGAGAGTGTGTCGTATGTTTAAAAAAGAGAAAATATTATAGGTTAATATAACTTTTCTCCCCCAAAATGTAAGGGCACAGATTGGGTAGAGGGTCCTATTAGGGACTCTGTGGGGCCCACCATGATGCATATGTTTTATCCACATGTTCACTCCCCAAGTGCAGGGTTGTGATGTAGTAATAAACTCGGTAAGACCGAGGTCGAATCCCAAGGAACTGATACTTGTACGTTATCTGAAAATAACAAGAACTAGAACTAGAATAAGATGAAATCTAAATTGAGTTTGTGATTCGAGGAATAATGGTGAATAAATTATCGAAAACTTCAAGAAATCAGAGAAAGGACACTAGGGATTCTGAGGATCCACTTTTAGAGATCAGGGAGATCTTATGCCTGTTTCAAGAATTCAACTGGACTTAGATTCCTATCTTCATCCAGTTGAAATGTGTAATTATAAAACTGAACTTCCTTTGAGATAGTTTTCAAGAGATGAAAGGTATATGAATTAGAATGGATTCCATCACCAAACCATGCCCAGGAGACAAAGTAAACAAAAGAATTAAACTAATTACCAACCAATCAATCATGTCATGAAGGTTAGGAAGGGTACCGTCATCCGACCATGCCCAAGAGACGATGGTAAACAATAGGGCTTCCTGACGTCATAAACATAGAAGGAAAGGAACATGCTCAAAGCTATCACAGACCCATTGTAATTTCAGTCACAACAGACCATTAATTAAAAACTAAAAACATTCCCATTAATTAACTAAAATCCGCAACAGTTCAGCTTAAACAAAAGTTACAAGCACAGGTCTTCCCATCACGCTACAAGCTTCACCTCTTAGCCCTAGCTAAGAGGTTCAGCCAACCATGAAGGGGCTGGATCCCTTAGACAAAACAAAAAAAAATAAACAACTCCTTGTCTTTCTCTCTCTTTGCCTCTCCCGTCCAAAGATGTCCTGTCTCTGTTTTTCTTTTCCTTTTCCTTATATAGAGCAAGGAGGTCGGTGCGGATGCGTAGAGGTTGCTAAAGTCGGTGGCTGCCACATACGCAGCAAGTTTTACGCAGTGCAACACGTTTCGCGGCCATAACACGCAATAACGCAAGACAACCTGCGGTTGGCTCGGAATTTCGGAGCAATGAACATATTTTAATTCGGGATTCCTCCATGGTTAGGGTCATCTGGAGCCTGGGCGTCATCTGGACGGTTCAGACTATCGAAACGAGTAATGATAGTGGCCCACAACTCCCCCGAATTTTCGGATTTTCCGGACGCAGGGGCTGCGTAAACAGAGTACGCTGTGATGCTCGGTGGGCCCCTGATCGGCCCTAGAAGAAAAATTCACTCCGTTCATTGAATTTCTGGCGAAAATCCAGTTGGGATGGAGTAGTTTTTACCGGGTTTTGGTGTGGTCCACTATATCAAACCAACTCACCGTTAATCTTGCGTTTTTCGATGATCCACGTGCATACACGTGTATAGGATCAAAAGGACACCTAAGAGATGATAATTCCCTCCATTTGGAGTGAATGAACGGTTCGGATCATCTAATATACTGACAGGTGGGGTCCACTAGCCAAAAATGGCGAGTCCCAGTGAGTATGCTGGGACTTTTTTTTTTCTTTCTTTTTAGAAACTATCGGTCAACTGTAGGTTTGACCGGACTCTCTGTCCAGTGCACTTCTCATGCACGTATACCCTATGTACATTCAATGTACACATGGGATCCATCGTGATGTTCATGAGAAATCCACTCCGTTCATCTGCTTTGACACCTCATTTTAAGTGTTGAGACCAAAATTTAAGCATATCCAAAGATCAGGTGGGCCCTGCTTAATGAATTAAGGGGATGATCTGGCTGTTGGGCCACTTCCCGAGATATCCAATGGCTGAAATTTTATGTGTATAGTTAATTTATGGCCTCCACGCCATGAATGAAGTTTCGAGCCAATCGGATGGCGATAACCCTGTGATCTTGCATTTTGGGCCAAATTCGGGCCTCTTTAACGTGAACGGCTGGATTTCCTCAAATCTTCGATGTGTGAATCCTCGATCTTGGTCCCATGGAGTCCCGTCCAATGCCTTGGTGAATTCTGAGAGTTAAATCTCAGCTTTTAGCACCTTATTTCGATCCAAGCTCCTAGATTCACCTTGTATCACAAACATGATTAAAATAAGCCGTTAAGCAGTGTTATGTTCATAAATTCAGACAATAATTGGGGTCTAATATGTAATATTTGACCCTCAACACCACACCGTCCATTGATTTTTGAAATATCATTTAATGGCTGAGCTAAAAAAGAAGGCAAATTGGAATTTCCATGCGAAGTAGAGTTGGGCGCGGGATAACTCAACTCGGTTGACTCGACTTATCTGGCTCATTTAGACTCGAATCGATCTGAAACCCGACTCAACGCAGGTGTGATTGAGTGGATGAATCAAACTCTCTTGCAGAGAACCCGATGCATGATCAATAATGCTGGGTTGGGCAATGAATTGTGCACTGAGACCGTTAACATGACTTGTTACTTGGTAAATTGATCCCCTTCTATGGCCATTAAATGTAAAATTTTAAAGGAAGTGTGAAGTGGTCAACAGGTAGACTACTCATGACTACGTGTATTTGGTTGCGACGCTTACTCTCACATACCGCTAGTTGATAGATATAAACTAGACCAAATGGCTAAAAAGTACATTTTTATTAGTCATGTTAATGGTGTTAAGGGATACATTTAGTTGTATGATTGGGTTATACAAAAATTATCCTTAGTTGTGATTTCAAATTCGACGAAGAATTCTTGTTCCGTAAAGATGAGTATAAGGAAGGCGAAAAGTTGGTTGTCAACGTTCAGTTATACAAAAATGAGACACAAGCTGTTACAGAGACGTAGACAAAAGTTCATAAGCAGGTGAAGTGGCCACCTGTGAGAAGGAACCCGCCACAGGATTGCAGGTTACCGGTGAAATACATGGATGATTCAAATATCGCATTTTTCCTCATTATGGATGAGGGGAATCCGTCTACTTTTAAGGAAGCTCTTGATGAGCCAGATGCTGAAAAAAGATGCTGAAAAGTGGAAAGCATCATTGGATGATGATCCAGTCAGCGTTCCCCACACAACTCGTTTTAAGCTATCTTCTGAAAAGTGTCATAAAACAGATGAAAAAAGTAGAATATATCTCGTATGTCTTATTCAAGCACAGTTAGCAGCTTGATGTATGCCATGGTATGTACAAGATTGAATATTCCACATGCGGTGGGTGTTGTTAGCAAATACATGTCTAACCCTAATAAGCAACATTGGGAGGTAGTGAAATGACTACTTTGATATATTCGAGATACGCAGGACTACGTCTTATCATTTAAAAAATCAGGGGTCAAGCTAGTACGTTATGTGCATTCTGATTACGTGGGCAGTGTAGATAATAGAAGGTCGACTTCCAGTTACTTGTTGTGCTAATAGGTGAAGTGATCAGTTAGATGTCGAAGCTTTAATATGCGGTAGCTCTTTCCATGACCGAAGGTGAATATATCATGGTGACATAAGCATTCAAGGAAAGTGTTTGTTTGAGAGGGATGATAAATCAGTTAAGATTGTGCTACTGGGTGGAGCGATCAGTTGGATATTGAAGCTTCGGTATGTGGTGGCTATTTCCATGATCGAAGCTAAGTATATGGCGGTGATATAAGCATTCAAGGAAGGTGTTTAGTTGAAGGAGATGATATCACGCCCCAAACTCGGGAACCGGGCTCACTAAATTTTTTATCGCCGAATCTGGAGCCAACAGCCTCCGTAGTACCCTATTCTCGGCTCCCAGCACTCATATACTAGATTCCGATCCTGGGATCCTACAAGGAGGATTTTCAACGTCAATTTTTTTTTACGAAACATAACCCACAAACAACAACAACATCACCACATGTCCACTATAATAAAAAACTTTAGAGTTCAATACATAAAGGGGGAATACAAGATAGATATCAAAGCTCCAGAAGCTCAGCTGCACACTCCTACCTCAGCTCAGCTATGTCCTATCGTCACCTTTACACAATGGTCGTGCATAAGCTTACAGGAAGCTTAGAGGGTGGTGTAAGTGTGTGCGCAATATATGTGCCAAGTATGTAATATCAGAGTAATGTGAAAAATACTGGCAAGTCCATGAATGTTATCAGCCGTACTGAGGCCATGCAATGCAAGGCATGAATGCTGTCGGCCATACCAAGGCTATACGATGCAAGGCATGAATGCTGACGGTCATACCAAGGCTATGCGATGCAAGGCCTAGTAGTCAATTGTCATATGCAAGATGTAACGCAAGCACACCAGTCCTCAGCTGGATCCACATATAAGTAAAGTTCTTCTTTTGAACATCATCGGGGTCTAGTGCACTACACATTGACTACCCCTCCCCCAGGTGCGCAGTCTAATGTGAGTGTAAGAGACCTCACTATCCGCCTAACCAATAGTCTATCAATACCTATCCGGCACGTCTATAGCGGACCTATTCCTCGAGCTGGTCAAACTCAACCTAGCTATACCTCATTCTCTTCGGGTGGGTAAGGTCATACCCTCTTCCAACTGACCACGACACAGTAGAAGACGCGACCTCCTGGTATTCGGCACACAGGCCCTCATGTATCCACTCGGTCTCGACTTTGGAGCAACCTCCTGGTACCATAAGGGTTTATGGACTTTCACTCAAGGACATCTATGTCGCCCCATGTCTAGAACTAAAACATTTCCGGTGTCTTATCCTGCCATCACGGTATGCCTGTGGAGGCTACGACCCTGATGTCGCTAAGGCTTACAGTAATCATGTCACACAAATGCGAGATGCATGAGTCATACTATCCAGTCATGCAGCAATCCTGCGCGTACTGCGCGCTCATGTCGGGCAACTCCGTCTCTCAGAGAGTCCCATAAACAATCAACCCAATGGCATATGTTATGATCAATCACTCCTCATAACAAGCATGCGAATGATGCGTATGGGCATGTATCATGATGTTCCACTAGGTATATCCAACGATGATGATGTACTTTCCTATAATCAGTAGATGGCCTAGATGACATACTCATATCAAGAATGGACCTCATGGGTAAGTCTAATGTATATAACAAGGAGAGTCAAGAGGATGGGCCTAAGTATAATGAGTGGGCTTCCTCACCCTCTCCATCACGTAGTAAATTGGGCCTCCTATAGCGCTTAATAAGCGCAAGATAGGCTATATGGCTTGGACCCATCTACAAGGCACGGTGGAAGCACCATCAATAATGGGGGCCCGATGGTTTGGGTTAGCCCACTAAGAGAAGATGAGAATGGGCCTAACAATGGGCCTAGAGAGGTTTACAACGTGGACATTTAACTACCATTGCCTCCTAGAGTGTGGCCCGTTATGGAAGCTATCTCACAATAGGGCCCATGACCCTTACACTAGCTAGGAAAATGAATGGGCAACATACATACCATCTCATACAATGAATGGACAACATACATATCATCTCATACATCATGGTGGGCCTCAAGAAATTGGCTCATGGTCTACATACATCAAGGTGGGCTACATGGGGCAGCCCATAGCCAAGAAAATAAATGGTCAGGGAAGACATACAACACATGCATCCTAGTGGGCCTCATGGGGCAACCCATATACTCTATAAAATGGCTGGGCAAGGTGTATAACACATATAACATAGTGGGCTTACAAAACAGCCCACAAAGTCCAACACAACAGATGGGTAGCTCATGCATAAAATTGGCTTTAAGGCTGGACGTCCAGCCCATCTGGGCTTGCTGGACGTCCAAAAATCTGGACAGTCTGGTCCTCAATTAATCAATTGGAAAGTGGGCCTTACAAGGCACTAATGGGACCCATGATCTCAGAAAAATAAATATATAGTGTGTATGTATTACACCTTCAATCTGGTGGGCCTCACAACTTCATAATATTGCACAACTATATATGCAACAATACAGGGCCCTTACTGGACGTCCGGCCCTACCTACTTCCTAGGCCTGCTGGGGTCCAGAAGATGGCCAATCTGAGTGAAGTATATACTTCATGGTGGCCCATACATATCACAGTGGGCTCCACCAGATGAGTGGCATGAATACATAACATATATTAGGGTGGGTCTGCTGCTAAACAGCCAATCCAGCAGCGTCCCAGCCCAGTTTGGACCGTCCAAAGGGCCTGGACAGCCTGGGCAATACATAAGCAAGGTGGGCTCCACCTGTGGACGTCGTCCCACCAGGGTGTGGGCCACGTCCAGGTGGGCCACACAAATGGAGGACGACATGGATATATCACAAACATCACGATGGGCCTGAGGCCATGGACGGCCAGCCCCTGCTGGACGCTAGGTTTGTCTGGGCATCCAGCAAATGGGTTGCTGCCCTGGCAGGTGGCGTCCCTCAGATGGACAGCCTGGATGTTACACATACATCTGATTTAGGCCTCAGTAGGTGGGCCACAAATGGGGGAAAATGGAGAAAACAAAACACATACATTAAGGGGATAAAACACATACTTCTTGGCTGGCTAGCAAGTTGCTGGCCCTGTTTGGTTCTACCTCTAGAATGGGCCCAGGGCTTACCTAATCATGGGAAATGGGTGGATAATATGCACCTTCAAATGTATAACGAAATGGGGTCTACATGAGTGGCCCACCAACCCAAAGATCAGGGTGATATTTATGGTTTTCCTATCATATATAGGTTGCTGGTCAGTCCCAACTGTTGGACCGTCCAGGCCTCTTGGGCCCACTCCAAGGGCGTCCCGCCAAGGCTGGATGTCGTGGATACAATCATACATCAAGGTGGGGTCCACACACCAGTGGACCACTCCACTACAGTGAGAGAATCAAACCAGTATATATGGTTTTGCCCCATCTAGATGGCCAGCAATGTGGGCCAGAAAGTTGGACAGCAACATACTGTTACATGATGTAGCCCACACGTTACTAGATGGGTGGATGTACATCATATTCATCAAGGTAAGGCCCTCTTGGATGGGTCACACACATCCAGACCCAAGCCATCATCCATGTCATCCATTCATCAGGCCTATATGGCCGTCCAACCCATGCAGGCCCAACGGCCAGCAATATGGGCCTGAACGTCCGGCAACATGGGTAGCAGGGACGTCCTTGCTACTGGACGGTCTGGCTGCCATGGACACATTAGGGAGAAAGAGAGAGAAGGAGAGAGAAAAAAAAAGGACGGCCAAAGGAGGGGCTCCGCCACTATGAGCCCCTCAAAATGATCCAATCCATACATGCAAGCCAAGATGGGCCATTGGCCACACCTAGAGGTCAAAGTAGGATCCTCACCATTGATTGGTGGGTCCTACTTGCCTCATGCTAGAAAATAAGAAGATCTATGCTAGAAAATGAGAAATCTAGTCCTAGAATACACCCACCTCTCTTCTTCTTCTCCTTCTCCTACCCTTGGGTTCTCAAGCTTTAATGGAGGTCTTTTAATAATGGAGATGGGTTATGGACGGTTGGATTGGATGGATTTTAAGGTGAAAGAGGGCTGAAATGGTTGGGCTCTCATGGACGTCCCAAGCTTCCTTGCTAGTAAGAATGAGGAAGATGAGAGGGAGAGAGATGTAAATGAAGGTCATGATGGCTATGTAAGATGATGATTGCATGTGTAAGAAACATGGCATGCCTAGCAATTATTGCTAACAAGCATGGGATGTGGTAGGGTGATGTCACCCTAAGCTAGGTAGCCTAGGATGACACCATCCTCATGATGACTTTCTAGGGAATGCACTTTATCAAGAAATCTATGGTCCAGCAACGCGCAGTCTATGGTCGAGATAATGCGCGGGCCATTGGCGCACGAGATGTAGTGTTGGAATCGCGGTGACGGTGCGGTCGCAATGACATAGGTCTAAAGTTGAATCGACTCGGGTTTACATGATGAGACTTAAGGTCACTCACAAACGTTGTCTACAGGTTGCGGGTCGCTAGAATTCGATGATGAGGATTGCGGGATCCTAAGGAACGGCAAGATACTAGGACACAGGCCTTACAAATGATAAATCAATTGAGGCTTCGGTAGGAGACCATACCAATCAATTGTGACAACGAAAGTGCGATTAATTTAGCTGAGAATTATGTCTATCATTCATGTACTAAACATAATTATGCGCATCATCTTTTTATCTTATAGGTGCTTGAGGAATGAGACGTGACTCTAAAGATGATTCACATGAGTATGAATCCGACTAACATGCTTACTAAGGTGGTTTTCATAGAGAAAATCAAGTTATGTGCAACTTCTTTAGGCTAGGCGAATGTGTAAATGGAAGATGGAGTGTGCACAAGAAGCGATGGTGGAGCTATGATAGAAGGTGAAATTAAAGATGGTGATTAATAATTATGAGCTATGATAAATGAAGTTTAAAGACATGTTATTGATGCCATCGATCAGAGGTCGATGCCATCAATAGGTCCTCGATCCCATCAAGAAAATCTGAAAAATCCCATGTTAGTTGTTGTAACGTTTTAGAGTTCCTACTCGATGTCATCAAAATAAGTTGATGATATCGATGGTCGTTGATGGCATCGAAGGTCCCATCAAAGATGTGCGCAAAATTGTGGAAGTGCGGAATTTGTTTCCTATTCTAGTTATGATAATATATATATCAAGTATAATCGGGATTATGGAAAAGAGATGGCATTCTAATTCGTTCCTAAGGGTTTCAAGAGCATAGATAGGGCTTGTGAAGTGGATTCGATGCTTGTTCAAATCAGTAACACTCTGTCTATTGTAATTTTCTACTTTCACAGTATATACTTGTCGCTTTATGCTGTGGTTTTTTCCCTTAAGAGTTTTTCCATGTAAAATTTGGATTGTTCTTGTTTAAACTTAGTTACGCAATTGTGAGTATCCATGGTTCCCCAACGCCCAACCCATAGACTCAGGTCCTCACCAGCTAGGTTGGTGAGGAGATATGGCAAGGTTGTACACTTTCTGAGATGGACCTAGCAAGCATGTTTGCTTCTTGGGATTTAGATATCAAATTCTTCTTCTAGGGCTGGTTAGTCCATGTGATTGAATGGCATGGAATTGTACTAGATGGGATTAACACAATTATTGTACAATGATTGCATGTTTGGAAATACCATGGTTTTTCGCCATCCAATCCTCATGTTTGGGATAAAATTCTTGTTATAAGAAAAATACCATGGTATTTTGGCCATTCAATCCCATTTGGTGGTCCATGGAATTATAATCAATGAATTAAATTCACAATATATGTCAATCACTTGTACATGTATATAACTAGAATGTCACGTTTGAAGGATGTGATGGACGGCATGGATAAAATACATGCATCAATGTGGGGCCCATTTATATAGTGGATTTCGAAATCCACCATAAATCTCACATTGGACCAAATGCAATTCCATCCTACCTAATCCCAACCCTTCTCGTCTTCCTTAATCGGAAGATGGAATTTGTATGTGATCAAACACGATTCCATCCCACATAATCCCATCTTTGCCCATTTATCGAATACGTTTGATGGACTATGGAATTGTAAACCAAAGGGACAGATTCATAGCTGACGTACGTCGGTCACCTATACAACTCAAATGTCACATGTAAAGGGTGCATATGGATAGATGGCATGAAAAGAACACATGCATCAATGTAGGGCCCACCCATGCAGTGGATTTTGAGATCCTCCAAAAATCCTGTAGTATCGAACTATTGAGACTCAATGATATGATACTCGAATTAATCCAATCCTTACCTTTAGAGACCAAATGCAATTACATGCACCTTACCCCACCTAATCCCATGTTCCAACGAGGCCCAACGTTTTTGAGCTGAATACCTACTCGACCCATATCTGAAAGTGTACGATCCCACCAATCATTCAGGCCCTCACCTCTGTCTGATGATTATGAAGATGATGATGTTGCGCAGCACGCCAACGACGCAGTGAGCCTAGATCCAATCTCAGGCCTCACCCACAAACGATAAACAGGAAGAAATATAAACTAGAAAGGAATAAAAGCATTCAAACAAACCACAAGACAAGATATACGTGGAAAAACCCCAAACTAGGGTAAAAAACCACGGATGTAAAATTCCACTATGAAGAGAAACGAAGATTACAAGGCAATATACTAACCTCTCCCTTGGAAGTATAGAGAAAATCCCTTGCCCACACCTTAGAAATATTTTCCAATATTCACCTTAACCCTAGAGTAACCCTAGGGACCACAATTTATAGTTTTGACAACTTTCCTTTCGCATCCCAGTTGCGAAAGGACTTGCGACACGAAATCCGCGTAACCTCAACTGGTCGTGGGTGGCCCCAGATGTGGGTCCACTTCTCAACAATCTCCTACTTGGAGACACATCGTCATAAACCTTTGTCTTCTTCATCCGGAGTGCATCACCTCCCCGTCTTCAAGCCTGAAGACCAATCAAAGCTGAACAGAGCTTCAGCTTCTCCCTTGTGACCACCTTGCTCAGCATATCCGCAGGATTCTCACTTGTATGAATCTTCTCCAGAGCAATCGATCCATCTTCCAGTAACGAACGTATGAAGTGATATCTGATGGCAATATGCTTGGTCCTTGAATGAAAGGCTGAATTCTTAGCCAAGTGTATTACACTCTGACTGTCACTGTACAGCTTGCAATCTGCTTGCTTCTTACCCAACTCTTCCATAAAACCTTGCATCCACACATCTCCTTACATGCTTTTGTAGCCGCAACATATTCTGCTTCTGTCGTACTGATAGATACTATCTTTTGTAACTGAGAGACCCAAATGACTGCGGCACTACCCAGAGTAAAAACATAACCGGTAGTGCTTCTCCTGCTGTCAATATGTCCTGCCAAATCTGAATCCACGTAGCCTTGTAGCTTGATTTCTGATCCACCATAGCACAACCTTACATCCTTAGTACCTACCAAATATCTAAGGATCCACTTCACAGCTTCTCAATGTTCCTTCTTGGGGTTGTTCATGAACTTGTTAACAACTCTCACTGCTTGAGCAATGTCTGGCCTCGTGCTCACCATAGCATACATGAGACTCCCAATAGCTGACGCATATGGGACTTTAACCATGTAGTCTCATTCCTCCTGCGTTGCCCCTTGCTCCTTAGATAACTTGAAGTGGTTGGCTAATGGAGTGTTAACCGGCTTAGCAACTCCTATATTGAATTGGTCAAGTACCTTGGCTATGTACTCTGCCTGTGACAAAACTAGTTTCTTGTTTTCCCTGTCACGCTTTATCCTCATGCCTAGGATTTGTTTTGCATCTCCTAAATCCTTTATGGCAAATTCTCTAGACAGTTGTCTTTTGAGATATGAGATGTCCTTCATTCTTGAACCGGCCACAAGCATATCATCAACGTATAGAAGAAGGATGATGTAAGACGTATCAAACTTCTTTAAGTAACAATAGTGGTCTGCATGACATCTCCTAAAACTGTTTCCCGACATGAAACTGTCGAACTTCTTATACCACTGCCTTGGGGCCTGCTTCAAGCCATATAAACTCTTCTTCAGTCTCCACACCTTGTTCTCATTACCTGGTGCCACGTATCCTGTCGGCTGATGCATATATATCTCTTCTTCAAGGTCCCCATGAAGAAAGGTTGTCTTAACATCTAGCTATTCTAGATGTAAGTCCTCTAAAGCCACTATACTCAAGACCATGCGAATCGTAGACATTTTCACTATCGGTGAAAATATTTCAGTGAAATCGATACCTGCCTTTTGTTGAAACCCTTTCACAACCAATCTGGCCTTGTATCGTTTTGAACCATTGTGCTCCTCCTTCAGTCTGTAAACCCACTTGTTATGAAGAGCTTTCTTACCCTTGGGTTGAGTGACTAGCTCCCATGTACGATTAGACTCAAGAGAGTCCATCTCATCATCCATGACCTGCTCCCACTTAACCCGTATATCTGACTGCAACGCCTCTTCAAAACACTCTGGCTCACCATTATCCGTCAGTAGTAGATAATGTAAGGAGGGTGAGTATCGGACCGTGGGTCTCCTCTCCCGAATAGACCTCCTCACAACCGGTGTATGCGGCTCTGCCTCATCCTGTGGCGCTGTAACACCCATGTCCGGTAACTCTTCCAACTCTACGAATTCCTTTTTCTCGGCCTTATTTTCCTACACACTGTCCTTATGCATCACTTTTTCATTAAACTACGTCGTTACTTCTGATGATTTTCATGTTTTCTGCATCCCAGAACCTGTAGCCAAAATCATGCTGCCCATAAGCCTATAAACGTGCACTTCCTAGACTTCGTATCCAGCTTGTTTCTGTGCTCTACATCAATGTGAACATATGAAGTGCAACCGAATACTCTGAGATGTGCAAGGTTCACTTCCTTCCCAGTCCACGCTTCTTCTGGTGCCACCATCCAATGGTGCTGAGGGACATATATTGATGAGATATGCGGCAGTATTCACAACATCTGCCCAAAAGGTCTTGGGCAACCCTGCATGTAACCTCATGCTCCTGGCGCGCTCAAGGATGGTCCTGTTAATGCGCTCAGCCACACCATTCTGCTGTGGTGTCCCTCGAATCATTTTCTGATGTTTGATTCCATTTGTTACACAATACTCCTCAAACCTCTTATCACAATACTCTCCCCCATTGTCAGATCTGAGACACTTTACTGTTTTACCTGTCTCATTTTCTATTATAACTTTCCACTTCTTAAATACATCAAATACATCAGATTTATGTTTTAAGAAGTAGACCCACAGTTTTCTACTAGCATCATCAATAAAGGTAACAAAATAACGTGAGCTACTAAGAGATAATACCTATGCCGGTCCCCACACATCAGTGTGTACAAGCTCCAACAGATGTGTCATTGGAGCGCGTCCCGTCTTCTTGAAGCTTATCCTCTTTTGCTTGACATACACGCAGTCCTCGCAGAATTCCAAGTCAATAGACTTCAGCCCTGGTAGCTTCTCTTTTGACAATAGCACTTTCATCCATTTCTCACTTATATGTCCCAGTCTCTGATGCCATAACTGCCCATTTACTCCAGTTGATGCGACTGCGAGTGAACTATACGATCCTGAAGTCACGTACGAAGTACCTTCCTTTTTGCCTCGAGATATTACCAAGACACCTTTTGTGATCTTCCAGGAGTCACTGGTGAATGTTGTCACATAACCGGTGTCGGCCAACTGTCCCACTGAGATCAGATTACGTTTCAAACTCGGTACATGTCTGACATCCTTCAATTTCAATGTTGTTCCGTCTTTCTGAATTATATGAACATCTCCCTTTCCAACAATACTGCACGGCTCATCATCACCCAGGTAGACTCTTCCAAAGTCACCTGACACATAATCACGCAGAACTTCCTTACACGAAGTAGCATGAAACGAAGCACCCGAGTCTATAACCCAAGACTCATTCCTCGTATCAAGAGACAAGATCAACGCCTCTGTGTCGCTCTCCTCAGACAAATTCACTGAATCCTTCCCGCCTTGAGAGCTTCCTTCTTGTTTCTTGAGCGCCCTGCAATCATGTTTCATGTGTCTCTTCTTGCCGCAATGCCAACACCCGTCTTTGTCTTTCGATCCATTAGACTTCTTCCTCGACTTAGAACGCCCGTGTTTATTGCCTCATTTGTTCAGCGATCTTCCTCTTCCTTCAACGTTTAGAGCATTCCCTGAATCCCCTGAAACTCTTGATGCCTTCCTTCTAGATTCTTCGCTGAGAATTAGACCGGCCACATCATCAAATTTCAGTTTTGTCGATCCTGAAGAATTGCTCACATCAATCACCAAACCATCCCAACTGTCTGGCAACTGGATAAGATCAATAATGCCCTGACCTCATCCTCAAAAGCAATGCCAACGGATTCCAACTGGCTCGTGACTGTATTGAACTCGTTTAGATGTTCAGTCACGATCCCACCATCTGACATCTTCATGTTGAATAGTTGTTTCATAAGATGAACCTTTTTGGATGCTGAGGGCTTTTCATACATAGTGGCTAGGGCTTCCAGTAATTCTTTTGTCATTTTTACCTTAGATATATTGAAGGCGACGCTCTTAGACAAAGAGAGTCGGAACGTTCCTAAAGCCTTCCTATCCAGTAAAAACCATTCATCATCTGTCATTTTTTCTGGTTTCTTTTATTTTCCTCCTAGAGGAATATAGAGGTCTTTCTGATACAGATAATCCTCCATCTGCATCTTCCAGAAGGCAAAGTTTGAACCATCAAACTTCTCAATTCTAGTTTTCTCATCTTCCGCCATCGCTCCCAATAGAACTAAACCAATAGCTCTGATACCAGTTGTTGCGCAACACGCCAACGACGCAGTGAGCCTAGATCCAATCTCAAGCCTCACCCACAAACGATAAACAAGAAAATATATAAACTAGAAAGGAATAAAAGCATTCAAACAAACCACAAGACAAGATATACGTGTAAAAACACCAAACTAGGGTAAAAAACCACGGATGCAAAATTCCACTATGAAGAGAAACGAAGATTACAAGGCAATATACTAACTTCTCCCTTGGAAGTACAGAGAAAATCCCTTGCCCACACCTTAGAAATATTTCTCAATATTCACCTTAACCCTAGAATAACCCTAAGGACCCCAATTTATAGTTTTGGCAACTTCCCTTTCGCATCCCAGTTGCGAAACGACTTGCGACACGAAATCCGCAAAACTCCTTTCCCATCCCAGTTGCGAAAGGACTTGCGACACGAAATCCGCATAACCTCGACTAGCCGTGGGCGACCCCAGATGTGGCTCCACTTCTCAACAGATGATGATAGCCAAAGTCCGTAAGCAAGGCTCTGGGTCCAGAGAGGATTTGGGATTTAGCATGCAAAAGCAGTGGGCCCATTCCAGCTCAATCCCTAATCAGCTGGTAAAGAAAAGACACGGGTTGCCAGAAAATAAATGTACGTGTCCCCAAGGGTGAGTTCTTAACAGTTGAAGGCGGCACTAAAGTCATGTGGTCTAAGTGGTTAAAAAAGACTAGATCCCTTGTAGTCTATATATATATATGTATAGAGAGAGAGAGAGTGAAACGACAGAGAATTTATGTAGCAGACTTCAATTAATTACTGTGAATAAAAAATAGATGACTATAATCATAAGCATGTACCTCAAGCTGTTGAAATAATGGGCCACTCAATAAATGGGTAGTGTTCGAGATAGGGTAGTTGTGGATATCTGATGGATGCTCGAAATGAAATATAGTCAATGGCCAAAGGCTAATAAAAAAATGCTCGTCAATCACAGGTTAAGATTGTTTAATCAATCTGATTCTATGGCCATTCCCATCTACAGTGGTCCCGTTACAGGGGCGGTTTGGATTTAGTTACATATCGCGTCACTGACACCTGTTATGGTTTGTGCATATGCCTACACGTCTCAGTCTCTACCATCTTATCAAATAACCCATCACTATTGGAATCTTAATAGCTGTCCTTGTGGAATGGTTCACCTCTCAAGGAATTTACATAATGGTGTCTTTCTTGAAAGAGTGCCTTTAATCATAAGCATGTACCTCAAGCTGTTGAAATAATGGGCCACTCAATAAATGGGTAGTGATCGAGATGGGGTAGTTGTGCATATCTGATGGATGCTCAAAATGAAATATAGTCAATGGCCAAAGGCTAATAAAAAAATGCTCGTCGATCACAGGTTAAGATCGTTTAATCAATCTGATTCTATAGCCATTCCCATCTATAGTGGGTCCGTTACTGGGGCGGTTTGGATTTAGTTACATATCGCGTCGCTGACACCTGTTATGGTTTGTGCATATGCCTACACGTCTCAGTCTCTACCATCTTATCAAATAACCCACCACTATTGAATACAGAATCTTCATAGCTGTCCATGTGGAATGGTTCACCTCTCAAGGAATTTACATAAGGGTGTCTTTCTTGAAAGAGTACTGCCTTAATCAGTGTAGCACTGTCTGGTAGAACGTCAATTTCATGGTCAAACGTGAATTCTTACGTCGACCGTGACTTTTTGTTGCCTTCACGGTCGACTAAACGTGCAACCGTGTGGATTGCGTGAGTGTACAGTTTTATTTCTAATTCTATACGGAGGTTATATATTAGTTTCATTGACAACAGAAGAGCTTGATTTACATGCTTCGAACTTGATTTGAATTTTGATATTTCTATCTTATTTATTTTGACTTCTGGCACATACTTCCCAACATCTATTGCATCGTGTGGTTGATCAAGTTACTATTGCTGCATTGATCATGTTTGTGGATCGTATGTCTGCTGCAAGCCATCCCTTTGGTGAGCGGTGTAGTTTCAGCAGAACAGTCAGAAAAGGAGAATTTCTCGTCATGTTGCTTCCGTTCCTTATAGCTTACGTATCCCTTTGATCTCTATGACTGGTGGGGCCATATCTTTTTGTTAGCTCACACCCGAATGATTGTATAGAGTTATTTCTTTCAATTCAATAAATTTCAGGCAGTGTGCTCAAAAGAATGTTTTTAAAATTTGCTTCTTTTTTTTTTTTAATGGGAAGTTCCCATGAGGTTGAGCTGTGTGGGCCCTACTGTGATGTGTGTCAAACATCTACACCGTGCATTTGACAGGTACCCTTAAGGTTATGGGATATCCCAAAAATCAGCCGTATATGGAATCCAGGTGGGCCATACCATCTAAAACCATGTGAAGACATGCCTAAAACATATAAAAGCAATTGTTGGGCCCAATTGAGCTTTGGATGTGGCTGAAACTTGGTCCAACCCTTCATCCAAGTGGGACACACACAATGAATGGGTTGAATTTGTGGACCACATCTCAGTGGGCTCAATAAATGATTATGAATGTTTTAATAGGAGGGGTATCCCCTCTCAACAATTGCATGTGGCGTGGCTACCCAACCCAAGTCATGGATTGACTTGATTTCTAAGCCCATGGGCCACCATAGAATGGTGCATCTAGTTGATGGGGTAGATATTCGACACACATCAAAGTGGGCCCATACAACTCATCCAAACGGTCCATAAGATGCAGAATCCCATGAAACTCGTAAGGATAAATTTTCACCATGATATAAAATTCTAGCAGGCCATAGCAAAGATAAATACAAATTAAGAGAGGAAATTTTTTTCATTTTTCATGGCCCACCAAAGTTTTGGATCAAAGTAAAATTTGAGCGGGGTGGTTTCATGAGGTACTGCTTCACATAGACCATTCAAAGTTTGGAGCACACGTGTGATGAATTCTCAAAAATGTTTGCGCAAGTTCCTTAAGCATTGGATATATATATATATATATATATATATATATATATATATATATATATATATATATATATATATATATATATATGTATGGGAAAAGGTATTGTGCGCTCAACCTCACGATAAGCTCCTGTGAGGTCTAGCTGTGTGGGCTCCATCGTGATGCGTGTCGACCATCAACACTGTGCATTTGATGGGTCCCCTTTAAATTATGGGATATACCAAAAATCAGCTGTATACAGAGCTCAGGTGGGCCATACCATCTAAAAGCATATGAAGACATGCCAAAAACATATAAAAGCACTTAGTGGGGCCCACCTGAGTTTTGAATGCAGCTGAAACTTGGTCTGAACCCTAATCCAAGTGGGACACACATAATGGATGGGGATGGATTTGCAAAACACATCTCGATGAGCCCAAAAAATGATTATGAATGTTTTAATGGTGCACGGCCCATCTCAACTTATATATGTGGTGTGGCCCGCACAAGTCACGGATTGACTTGATTTTTGACACCTAGGCCCACGATGGAATGGTGCATCTGACTGATGGGGTAGATGTTCAAAACGCATCATGGTGGGCCCCACACAACTCGACCTCATGTGACGATCCCATCAGCTCGAGTACATAGTACCTTATATATATATATATATATATATATATATATATATATATATATATATATATATATATATATATTGGGCTTACAAAACTTGACGACATCATCTTACCACTCACGAGATCATAGTGGGGCACACCACACAATCCACTTCCCAAGAAGTCAAAGGCAAAGTAATTTCCCCAACATTCTTCTCTCGAATCAAATACAAGTATCTTGTCAACGTAACCCAAATGCTTCACGTAATTTATCTTCAATCCAAATACACCCTTAAAGTAAAATAGAAAGTGCTCCAAATTACAGCAGCCAAATCAGTTGGCTATTATCATATTCGGAGTGTAAGCAATTTGGACGCAATGCAATATTAAAACATTCATAACCATTAATTATCAAACCTGATCACGACCTGTAGTTTTTGCCCGTGAGGTTTGATTCTTGAAAATAACTTTGATACTCTGGTAGAGTGAGATGAATGATACACACGCCATTAAAAATTACTCAAAAATAGCTTAACTCAAAATAAATAAATATAATTAGAGATCCCGGTTTGGATGTATCATGAATCAAAACTTAAGCTTATTTAGTAATCTGAATCTAAGATTGATTGGCATTTATGGACGGTTAAATGAAAAACATCTAATGATACTATTTCAACAAACGTCTAAAAATCGAAAGCAGATGTTCGGATTGTGAGCATCTGATGGAGGGTTCCACGATTAAGTCGGTGCAATTTGAGTAAATGCTTGCTAGCTGTATAACTTATGAGCGCATGAGTATCAAGCCTCATACTCTGCCAGAGCATTGAATCACTCCACTTGATAATTAAGGTAAGGTTTTTCTGTCACTCTCGCTACCTTTCATTGGAGCCATTGACAGTTTCTGATAAACCTTTTAAAATCTTAAAACTTTTAACGTATCAATCCCACTTGAAGTGAAACTTCTAAAGGTTTCCTCGCAACCATGCACTCGTGCAAGCATTTATTATTATTATTATTTATACCGTCCACTTATGGATTGGTCCGAAATCACATCAAATCATGGTAACAAATTGATCCCACTGGAAAAGATCAATTGTTCTGATGATCTGGTGGGGCATACCTGCAGATTGAATGTGGACCATTGGTTGGCTTCTCTTGGACCCTCCATTGTTTTGTACACATGGGGCCCACCTAATGAATGGATAGTACACCTGACTTTCAAGAAAAGACCTCCGTGGTGTGTTGACGCCACCAAGTTCTGTGGACCCCACCATGATGTACGTGTTATATCTACACTGTCCATTCCATTTTATGAGATCCTTGTAGTGAATGGGCATAAAAATGAGGCAGAACAAAAAGTTCAAGTGGACCACACCACTGAAGAAGTGGGGATTTAAGGTCTACCATTGAAAACCTATTAAGGGCACAGAAGTTTTGGATCAATCTATTTTATTTTCATTTTTTCATTCAGGTTTGTGTAACCTCATGATCAGATTGGATGACAAATAAATATCATGGTGGACTCAAAGAAGGTTTCAACGGTAAGAATCATTATCCCCATTATCTTTTGTGGTGTGATTCACTTGAGTTTTATATCTGCCTTATTTTTGGGCTCATGATCTAAAATGATCCCGCCAAATGGACGGATGTTGTGGATATAATACATACATCTTGGTGGGCCGTAGAACTTGGTGATGCCAACACACCAACGAGTTCACTGCTGCATGTGTGGCACATCACGCAATCAGCTTCGGAAAAGGCACATACACGGTGTGGGCCCACCTGAGAAGAAGCTCCCATCTGGGTCCGCTGTGGAAACGGATTGGCTACTCCCCCTGCCACTAGTTAATGACTGGTGGTCGGTGCTATGTGGGTGCCAACATGATGTATGTGTTTCATCCATGCCGTCCATCTATTTTTATAGATCATTTTATGGAATGAGACCAAAACTGAGGTATATTCCAATCGTAAGTGGACCAGATTACAGAAAATAGTGTTGAATGAACTTCGACCATTAAAAACTTTTTGGGGGCCATAAAAATTTTGGATCAAGCTGATCTTTTTTTATTTCCCTTCATCTGGGTCTGTATGACCTAATCAACAGATTGGATGTCAAATAAACAGTACAGTGGGCCTTGGGAAGATTTCAATGGTGGATATCCAATCAATATTCTTTTCCTGTGGTATGGTCCACCTGAGTTTTATATTCCCATCATTTCTTATTTCAAATACTAAAATGATCTTTAAAAATGGATGAACGGAATGGATGAATCATAAACATCATGGTGGGGCCCACAGAGCACCGATCATCAGCCACGGGGCTGGTGGCAGGGGGAGTAGCCAATCCGTTCCCGTCCGCTGTGGCACAAATGTCATTGCTGCTTCCGTGCGCAACACGGTCCTTTACCACTAGCTTGAAATCATGGTTCTAAGACTAGCACTTGTACGATTCATCCAAGTTGGCTTGGACCGTCCACTTTTGGAGTGATCTGAAATCCCATCAAATCCTAGCATCAAATCGATTTCCACTGTAAAAGATCAATTGTACTGATGATCTGGTAGGTCATACCTGCCGATTGAATGTGGACCGTTGGTTGGTTTGTCTTAGACCCTCCATTCTTTTGACCCTCCATTCTTTTGTACACATGGGGTCCACCTAATGAATGACTTTTGAGAAAAGGCGTCTATACGGTGTGGGCCCACCTGATAAGAAGCTCCCATCAGAGTCCGCTGTGGTAGTCACTGCTGCTTCCACGCCCAACACGATCCTTTACCATTAGATTAAAATCATGGTTTTAAGGCGAGGACGAGTAAGATCGATTCATTCAAATTGGCTTGCATTTGGTGCCACGTGATCCAGTTTAATTCCACCTCCAGTCACCCCAACCTTGGCGAGTTGGGCAATTCATCCCCGACTTTGGGAACTGACTCAAGACCTCATGGGTCCGCTCGAGCTAAAGAGTCCATTCAATTCAAATACTCCATTAGGTTAGATTGTGAAATTGTAGTACGATCACGTAATATATATACTCCACATGTTTCATTGTGTGTGTGTGGGAGAGAAACGTTTGCATACAATGCTTTCTTTCCAATCAATATGTGATATATTGAAGGCTTGCCTGAAAGCTTGTAGATCTGTTCATAAAAATAAATATATTCGCTTTCCTTTAAAAAAAAGGTGATATACCAAGGAACCATAAAGACAATCGGAAATGGACAGCTGATGACTCATATGGCCATCAGTTGTCCATTTCGTATTGTCTTTATGGCACAGTCTACCTTTCTCAGCATTTCTACGCCGGCAATGGTTTTATTCTATTTTTTTCATTAATGCATTGATTGCCTTGGTCGAGCAGGAATTGAACAGGATTTGAATATTATTGCGTGGATGACGATAGAAAACAAATAAATCCATTTCAATGACAAAGGATGAGATGAAGAGATGGGTTTAATCATTCAGTGAATTTGGCAGTGATTAGACATTCAAAAGAATATATTTTAGAGGTACTAAAAATGTTTTGATTAATCGCCCATTTGAATCCCTTTCATTTTTATATGATCAGTCCATCTGTTGGATTGATTTATTTTTCAAATTTTCCAAATGGTTGTTGTCAATTTTAGTGAATTATTTGAGCAGTGTGGGGCTCACTCATGATGTTTACATCAAGTAAAATCCTAACCGTGCATCTGGTCCGCCTCCTGATCATGCTCACCATACATTCCAAAAATCATCGTGAACCAAATAAGAGGTTGGAAAAACCACAGGGAGCAATGTACAGCCATGCCTAAGAAGGTCACATGGTGAGGCGCATCAGACTACTTGGATTGCATATATAAAACATAGACCCCACATTCCATCTTAAAAATTTTATGGTAAGCCTCACCCTCCTCTGCATTGTCCCCCTTTATCCCCTTTTGGAGTAGGATGACTCTAGGGAGCTAGGCCTACCACAAGTGTTCATCTGATGGATGATGGGTTGGATGACACTCACACATCATAGAGGTACTGACGCAGCTGCTTGAAGCTTATGGTAGTTACCAACGTTCGAAACTGCATGTTGATAATTCCCCATCATCAATTAGCCATTATCCATTGCCAGTGGAATTTTGAGCTCATGCATTCACATGACCACCCAAATCTCTATTCACATGATAAATTTAGGAACTGTTTTCAACCGTGGTTAAATAGGGCATTGCAAAAATTTATGAATGGTTGAAAACCGTCGCAAATTTTCAATTTCGGAATAGTTTTCAAAATCGCCACATTTCTAAATCCTTACTAATTTTGGAGAACGGTATTTTTTTTATTTATAATTTTTCTTTTTCCATTTGGAACATGTATTTTTTTTATTATTTGAAATTGAAAGAATGTTGCAGGACAATTAAAAATCAGAAATGACAAAAATCAAATCTTTGTTAACTAAAAATATCCCAAATATCACAAATCATATAAAGTAAATCTATCAAAATATAAGCTAGTTCGCAATTTTCTTAGTTAAGATAACGATTCCATCCAAACTAAAGTGTAAAGCAAAGTTAGATCAAGAAATAAATTTTGGACAGTTTGGATTAAACCACCAAAATGATTAATGTAGTTGAATTCTAAGTCTTGAATGGGCCTGAGTTTTGGGACATAAGAAGAAAATGTGGTGGCAAATGTGATGAACAGATTGGATATCATGCACACAACATGATGAGCTTCAAACCCACATTATCAACAAATGACACTTCATGAAAAATGATTGAGAACTACAACTCCCTCAATAACTCCTAATAATACCAAGACAGTCTTTATATAATTTACTAAGAAACGCCGCAGTTGCTGCAAACTGGAGTGGGCCACCATGATCAGGCCTTAAGAGGATCAACCCACCTATACAATTAAGAAAAAAAAAAAAAAAAAACCAACATTAGTGACGAAGGGATGAACGTGATGAGGTCGATCACTGTCCTCCTCAAGGATAACTACTCCGAATCCACAGAGCTTCTTTGGACTCCTCACAGAGACTTCTCGAATCCACGAGAAAAGAAAGCAAGAAAGTATAAATAAATTCATAACTTGATTAATTGATGAAATAAATGAGTTCACATTTAAATAGGGATATCAAGCAATGAGAGAGAAATCAAAAGCAAACAATAACTAAAACTCCTAGAAATCGTAACTTTCAATAAATAGTGAAATTACTATTTATAGACAGTTGTGATGTCTACTAGTCCGCAAGGTTTTCGGCCAAAAATAGTAAGTGTCCTATTTGGCTTCACCAAGTTGTTCTCCTAATTATTCTAAGCTCTTTTCATGTTGGGCGCAACTCCTAAAGCCCAACGGATGAAGAGTCATAATCAAACTAAAACTTACTATTTATAGTAAAAATGGAATTAAAACAGGGAAACGACCATCGATCCGGTGGTATTTCAAAAATTCAGCTTGTGCGACCTGGTGTAGCGGGGTTGGGTGGCTAAAGTAGCTCGTTCTACCCCAAAATCATATATTTTACGCCAGATAACTCATTTGGGATTGCGAGATACACCCGATCTAAGGTATGACTGTCTGGATCACTTCTGTCGTCGACCGGGCCTTTTCTAATCTATCTTGGCCATGAAACTGTCGTCGACTGGGCCTTTTCTGATCATCTTGGCCTTTTCAATGAAAACTAAGCTAATAGTGAAGTGGTACCCATCAAACCCATTATCTCTGTTCGATGGGCCGCATATGTGTGAGATCACAAAATCATACATGCAATGATTTTTCAATGCCAACTTGAGGATAAGGTTGTTGCTCATGGGCCGTTCTCAAGTTTGGACTAGTTATCATAATCATTCGAGTGTGGTCATATCAATTCCAAACTTGCACCCATGTATGTCTAACTTTTATAGGAGAGATTATTTCCCTATATGATATGTTTATAGGTCCAAAGCGATCAATCTGAAATGAATTTCTTTTTTTTTTTTTTAATCAATCTCCTAATCGGCCCTTCGTTCCCCCTCCATCGGTCCCTCAATCGACCTTCTTCTTCGCTCCTCATGCAGATGTGTATTGTCGCTCCTTCTTCCAAGCTTCCCTCCCCTCGTGTGGTTAAATGGCTGAGGCCCAGGAGAGGCTGGATCAAGATCAACGTTGACGGGTCAGCGCTGGGTAACCCAGGGTCGTCGGGTGGAGGTGGACTTGGCAAAGATTGGGAAGGCAAAGTTATTTTTGCCTTCTCGTCGGGTTATGGCAATGGCTCAAGCTCTCGAGCCGAGCTTCGGGCCATTTGGGAAGGTCTGTCGAGATGTGCTGATTTGGGTTTTCAGAAAGAAGGTTGAGCAGAAGAATTCACAGACGAGGTTCAAGGCCAGACTTGTACTGAAAGGGTTTGGTCAGAGGAAAGGTATACACTTTGAGGAGATATTCTCACCAGTGGTGAAGATGACATCCATACGGGTGTTGCTTGGGTTGGCAGCTAGTATGGATTTGGAGATAGAGCAGTTAGATATTAAAACTGTCTTCCTCCATAGTGACCTAGAAGAAGAGATCTACATGTACCAACCAGAGGGGTTCGAAGTCAAGGGCAAAGAGCATATGGTGTGTAGGCTGAGGAAGAGCTTGTATGAACTGAAACAAGCTCCACGGCAATGGTACAAGAAGTTCGATTCGTCCATGTTACAGCATGGGTATGACAGAACGAAGTCGGACCACTGTGTGTTCACGCGCAAGTTCTCAGATGGTGATTTCTTAGTTCTGTTGTTATACGTTGATGACATGCTCATCATGGGAAAAGACATCAAGAAGATCGACAGGCTGAAACACGAGTTGGGCAAGTCTTTTGTGATGAAAGACTTGGGCCCGACTAGACAGATCCTAGGAATAGAGATAACCCGTGACAGAAGCAGCAGAGAGCTTTGGCTGTCACAAGAGTGGTATATTGAGAAAATCCTGGAGCGGTTCAATATGAATGCAGCGAAGCCGGTCAGTACTCCACTGGATGGTCACTTCAGATTGAGCGACAGGCAGTGTCCCAAGAGGATGGAGAGGTGGAAGAGATGCAGAAGATACCCTACGCATCAGCTGTAAGAAGTTTGATGTATGTTAAGGTGTGTACACGCCCAGACATAGCATATGTTGTTGGTGTTGTCAGCCGGTATCTTGTCAATCTTGACAAAGAACATTGGGCAGCGGTTAAGTGGATATTGTGGTATCTAAGAGGCTCATCTAGGTTGAACCTATGCTATGGTAACGGAAAACCTATGTTAGAGGGCTACACAGATGCAGATATGGCAGGTGACATAGACTCCAGGAAGTCTACATTGGGGTTTATGTTCACGTTTGCAAGGGAACGGTTTCTTGGCAAAGCAAGCTACAGAAAGTCGTAGCATTGTCGACAATAGAGGCCGAATACATTGTAGTCACAGAGGCATGTAAAGAGATGCTTTGGATGAAGAGTATCCTACAGGAACTTAGCCTGAAGCAGGAGAAGCACGTGATCTATTGCGACAGTCTGAGTGTTATACACTTGAGCAAGAATCCAAATCAGCATTCCAAGTCAAAGCACATAGAGATTCGGTATCACTGGATCAGGGATACTTTGGAACAGAAGGTGTTACAGCTTGAGAAGGTCCACACGGACGATAATGAGTCAGTCATGATGACCAAGGCTTTGCTCAAGGGCAAGTTTGAGGTTTGTAGAAACCAGACTAGCTTGAAAAAGGTGAACCCCCTAGGTCAAAAAGGGAGAGATTTTATGGAATTTTTGTCCCGTGCTCGACCGGTCATGAGCCTCACTCGACCGGTCGAGGGCTGCTGCACGACCAGTCGAGTAGGACTCTACTTAAAGTCCAGCGAGTTGAGGTTTTGGATTTTCGAGGTACTCGACCAGTCGTGGGATGTGCTCGACCGGTCGAGGTATCCACTTGACCAGTCGTGGTTATGCAGATTCGTTCCGCGATTTTGTGCGGATTGCGAATTTTGAGTCCTTTCGCAACAAGGATGTGTGGAAGGGAGTTTTCTAAACTATAAATAGGAGGTACCTAGGGGTTTCTAGGTATGACAAGAGGGTTTCCTAAAGCTTTACAAGGGATTTGCTAAAGGGTTTAGGGCTGTCAAAGGTGTGAGAGAAAGAAAAAGAGAGAGAGGAAGCTTGTAGAAGGGAGGTTATGCTCGTGAAGGTTATCTACTGTGCAATTTATATCTCAGCACTTCTACGTCCTCGTAACCGGTGAGATCTCTCCGTTTTTCATTTTATTCTCTCATTGTTTATCCACTCCTGCGTGAGTGAAGAAAGTTGTAACATTCTACTTCATAGTGGATTGTTGATCGGGACAAGGTCCCGTGGTTTTTAACTCTTTAAGGGTTTTCCATATAAAAATCTCTTGTGTGGTGTGTAGTTTATGCTTTAATTTATTTCATTGCTTAATTATTCCATAATTCTGGTTGGTTTCGGGAGGCTAGATCTTAAGGTTTTTGTGTAAGGCCCCCAACAGCAACTTCCATATCAGTTTTCCATTTCTGAATTTATATATATATAAGAGTAAATATATAATCCTCTCCTCGTGGACATGCACAAAAAAGTAGCGCTGTGCAACTAGGTGGGTGCATGTTAACATGACACTTCTGAGGTTGTAGACTTGGTAATTAGTGCAATTACAAATTATACAACATTCATTTGATCTAATGAACCACGTCCCATGTGTTAGAGCAGAAGAACAGATAACAGGTTCTCTGGCTTTTCAATGTCAACCGCTTCTGATGAATAATGTTATTACTAGATGCAGTCCAATGCAATCGACCACCAAAGCCAAAAACGATTATTTTTGGGCAATTTCATGAGAGAGGGACTAGTTGTTAGGATGTTAAGCCTTCTAGAAGAGAATTAGGTAAACCCGTGGATTCAACCCTGAAAACACAAATGGTTCCAATCCCATTCCATCAAACAAATGTGCATCAGCCTCTCTCTCTCTCTCTCTCTCTCTCTCTCTCTCTCTCTCTCTCTCTCTCTCTCTCTCTCTCTCTCTCTCTCTCTCTCTCTCTCTCTCTCTGCGCTGATTTTTCGGCCATACACACAATAGGCCCACCTAACTTACAGCCCATATTTTGCAAAATGTGGCAGAGAAATCATACTCTTCAGAGAAATAGGCCCACGTAACTTACAGCCCATCAATGACTTTCAAAGAAATTTCTCTAATTTATTGCTCTCTACAACATCTTATTCAGAATTAGGATTTATAATAGAAAATATGCAATACACGCTATCCATGCCCTGGCAAATGGAAACCTTGTTGTAAGGAAATATATTTAAAAAATTTAACATCATATGCTCAACACCAGTTCCCTTCAAGTAATCATCTTCACAATTTATTTGAATCTTTTTTAAAGAAAGCATTTGTTTGATTCTTGAAAAAACATTCGAGGTTTATGAAAAACTTGAATTTCAAGTATCATGATGGGAATATATCAAGCTGAATTTAAACAAACTAAGCTTACGTCAGGTGGCTCATTGACTGAGCAGTTATTCCTGAAATTCGATATTGTCTAGATGAGTTTTCATGTGGGAGGCATAGACCTTTACTCCCTCAAGGCCTTCTTTATCTGGCAAAAACCAAAGCACGTGTCATTGACACTAATGAGAACAAATTTCAAACAAAAGATGATGCTAACCAAAATGAAATTTCATTTACTAATGAGAACAAGTTTCAAACAAAAGATGATGCTAACCAACCACAGTTGTATACACTATCTAATCAGTATTTATCTTATATTGCCTCTAATGTGAAAAGGATAAATGGCCTTCCTTCAAGAGGATCAATGGTGTCATGTGCAATATTACAGACCTCACACAATGAGGATCAAACATAAGAAAGAACCTACATTTTTTGCCATCTATGGCTTAACCAACTCCATGTAGCACAACACAATCAACTCCAATAGAAAATGCACATATAAGTTGCAGAAGCTATTTTAGTGCAAGCCCATTTTAAAAAACAAAAAATGCAAACCCATTCAATTCATCCATAAACAGAGACGGGATTTTGAAGACTCACATTTTCTGTTACTGCATCATTACAATGTGAACTGCTTTCAAGCCAGCTTCACATACTCAAGCATTGTCCACAACCCCACCTATCACATTTACTATTCTGCATCCATATAATGCAAACCGTTGTCCACCCAGCCTCACATACTCGAGCATTGGCTGAAAATGATTGAAAAGACTTTGATTGAAAATGATTTCCATGGAAGCATACCGTCGAGTTTTGGAAATTGGGGATTTATGAAATCACTGATCATTTCTCAAAATATATGGTTGAAAAGAGTAATGTGACACTTTAAATTCAACAGAAAATTGCTCAAGATGGGTGGAAAGGATCTTCGTACCTGGAAAATTTTTGGGGTGTGCTCCATCCACAATGTGTCCCAACAGACTTTTGATCATTGAACTCTGGGCCCCACTTTACAAGCTGAGAACTCAAGTTTATTGTGCATGTAGCCAACCCTAATTAGTTGGGAAAATGCTTAGATGATAATGATGAAGATGTATGTTTTGACTATATTTAGTTGAAATGAATTGGGCTTGATCAGAAGAAATGAAGATCTAGGAACCCATACCAGAAGAAATGAATTGGGAATGAACAGGGACTGATAAGTCATGCAACAATGTGAAAGCTCATGTAACTTTAACTCTGCATTTTATTCATGGTTGTCACTGTCATAAGGCCAGAAGCTAAACAGTTTATTCCTATCTATTAGTTGTTGCATACTAAGGGGGTCTTCTTGTGAAATTTTCTACACTTTGCTATATGTCAATATGTCAAGACTTCAGCTTTTGTTTATGGCTTTTCAGGCCCGTGATTGATTTCAATGAAATTGCTTACCACTTCATGGAGTGTATGCATGTTTGTAGAACATTTGAGCATTCTACATATTGCTTACATTTTGATGGAAGCATGAGGTTTGTAGTGTTGGAGGCCGTTACACAAAACCTTAGGATCTAGCCTCCTAAAAACACCAGAATTATAGGATAATAAAGCAATGAAATAAATCAAAGCACAAACCACACGACACAAGAAATTTTTACGTGGAAAACCCTCAAAGAGGTAAAAACCACGGGACCTGGTCCAGAGCAACAATCCACTATGAAGTAGAACGTTACAACCGATCACAAGCACACAATGCTTGGATCAAACCTTCTTCACTCACGCAAGAGCAGATAAACAGTAAAAGAATAAGGAAAAACGGAGAGATCTCACCGATTACGAGGACGTAGAAGCACTAATATGTCGAGTGCACAGTAGATCACCTCTACGAGTAGAACCTCCCTTCCACAAACTTCCTCTCTCTCTCTCTCTCTCTCTCTCTCTCTCTCTCTCTCTCTCTCTCTCTCTCTCTCTCTCTCTCTCTCTCTCTCTCTCTCTCACACCTTTGATAGACCTAAACCCTTTAGCAAACCCTTGCAAAGCTTTAGAAAACTTCCTTGCATTACCTAGAAAAGCTCTAGGAACCCCTATTTATAGTTTAGGCAACTCCCTTTCGTACCTCTTGTGAAACCGCCTCAAATTTCCGCAGTCTGCACAAAATCCGGACTTAAATCTGCGTAACCTCGGCTGGTCGAGCAGGGTCCTCAACCGGTCGAGCACCTCCCTCGATTGGTCGAGCACCTCGGAGATCCGAAACCCATTGCTCGTTGTACTTTGAGTCAACCACCACTCGACCAGTCGAGCAGCTCACTCGACCGGTCGAGCAACTCTGCTCTCTCCTCTCACTGAGGAAGAAAAACCCCATCATGTAGTAACAGCAGGCTTCTTGCAATTCTTCAACATTTCAGGTAATGGAATTTTGGAGAAATCAGACTTGAAAGCTCCTGGGGCTCATAGAATTGACATTATGATTTAATGTACATAGATGCTACGTGTACGGAGGATGACCCAGCAACATTTAGGAAATGGTTGAAAGGCGCAATTGTGCAATCCTACAGTTAATGATAATAGTCCTCATCAGTTTCCTTGTGTTTCCAATTGCATCTTTGACAAGCGCTGGAAATACTTTGAATGATCTCTTCAGGAATCACCTTAATCAGGTACAGAACTCTTGTAATTTGAGTGGCATTTGCAACCAAACTCTCAGAAGAAAAATAATAATAATAAAAGAATTTTTAAAAAATGATCTCTTCAGGAATGTTCGACCATAGAGAGGCCATCAACGCTGGCAAACCTGAGTTAAAAGAAGAGTAATGTGATATGGGGCTCGTCTTTGCAGTTTAGTCAATAGACATGTACACGTAAGGACAATGGTTTGGTAATCCAAACTGTCACGCCCCAAACTCAAAAACCGGTTCACAAAATTCTCGATCGCCAAATCTGGTGCCGACAGCCTCGTAGTACCCCATTCTTAGCTCCCAATGCTCATATGCCAGATTCCGATCTTGGAATCCTACAAGAAGGATTTTCCAATGTACATTTTATTCGTAATAAACATAACCACAAGTTTACCCAGATCACAAAAGAAACATCATCATCACATATCCACTAATATAAACAGTTGAATACAATGCTGAAAGGAAAAATACAAATATCAAAAATCAAAGCTCAAGAAGATGGTTGCACGCTCCATGCTCAACGCCGATGTGACCAATGCCACCTACACGCATCTATCGTGCATAAGCTTATAGAAAGCTTAGAGGGTGGTGAAAGTGTGTGCGCGAGATAAGTGTCAAGCACACAAATACAACGTCATAATCATACAATGTCAGAAATACTGGCGAGATCATGAATCATACGATATCAGAGTAAGCAGAAATACTGGCAATTCCATGAGTCATACAATATCAGAGTAAACAATACAAATCAGCTATGCAAATGAGTAGTCATAAAGAGTCAAGTATCAGATACCGAGGATGCAATGCAATATGTGGTACGAATGACCATGTAAGAGTGTGAAGTCGGGATGATGGTACGTAGTATCTCAAGCTATGGGGTCCACCACAAGGGACTTCTATCCAAACCAGTCTCATACCTAAATTTGGATAGTCCAACTCAATGTGGTAAACTCTTGATCTCAGGTTAGTCGCGCGCCCCAACCGAAATCCTGGCCATTGCGAAGGTACATGTAACAAATAGTTGCACACCACCAGCCAGAGTAGGTAGTGAATGAATGAATGAATGAATATGCAACTCTGATCCACAAATCAGTACTGTACATCCCTAGGATCATCACCGAGGTCTAGTACACTCTACATGCAATCGCCGCCCACTGACGCACGACCATACAAGTGAATAGACCTCACTATCTGTCTGGCCAGTAGTCAGCCAATATCTACCCGGCACGTCGATAGCA